>JAKSZT010037198.1:7313848-7357160 GCA_026826555.1 Tolypeutes matacus
ATGGTAAACGGGAGCCCTACTGATTGAGCCACAGCCGCTTCCCATGTGTTTGGTTTTTGTATCAAGGTAATACTGGTCTCATAGAATGAGTTAGGGGGAAGCGGCTGTGGCTCAATCAGTAGGGCTCCCGTTTACCATATGGGAGGCCCCGGGTTCGGTTCCCGGGGCCTCCTGGTGAAGGCAAGCCCGCCCGCGCGGCGTGGTTGGCTGACCCAGCGAGCACAAGCAGCAAGGGGGGGATAAATGAATAAATAAATAAAATCCAAAAAAAAAAAAAGAATGAGTTAGGGAAGTGTTCCCTCCTCTTCTGTGTTGTGAAAGAGTTTGTGAAGGATTGGTATTAATTAGTCTTTAAATATCTGGTAGAATTCACCAGTGATGGATCCAGGCCCGGGCTTTTCTTTGTGGGAATTGTTTTTTATTATTAATTCAGTTTCTTTACTTGTCATAGGCCTATTCAGATTTTCTATTTATTCTCGAGTCTGTTTTAGTAGTTTGTGTCTCTCTAGGAATTTGTCCATTTCATCTAAGTTATCTAATTTGTTGATATACAGTTGTTCCTAGTATTCCCTTCTGATCCATTTTATTTCTGTATGGTTAGCACTCCTTAGAGGAGGCAATTAGAGCTGGTTGCACTTTAAAGTGGTCCTAGTAACAGAGAGGTCATGCCAGGAGTGCATGGCTGGCTGACTGCCAAGATGACCCATAGGGCTCCAGGCTCACCACAGTCCAAGGCCTGATTCTAGATGGAGAGAGAAGGATGTCCCTGGAACCAGCATTGTAGGGCCGGGAATTTAGTCCATGTTTTGGGATTGATCGGACAGGCAGCTGACACAGACGACTCAGTAATAAAACTCATATGAGACTTTCTTACTGGCCAGAATGCTAAGTTGCTGCTTTGCAGGAATATTAGCACTGTTGACAGGTGACTCAGAATTCCCTGCCTGCAGGTAGTGCTGACAATGGAAGCCACAGAGTAAATCAGGCAGGGAAGTGAGCTGGGTTCTCATGGTTAATGAATCCATCCCACAAAAGGGACAAACCTGTCTCAGGGTCCTAGGTCTGGTCTCAAGGTCAGGGGCCTCTCCTTCCCTGTGATGCCCTAGAGGGACACATCTGGCCCATTCTCCACTACTCCCTTATTTCTTTCCTTCCAAACCCCAAACTCCTCATTTCGTGGCCCATTATCGCCATTGATCCACTCATGGACTCTCTGGTCTTACCTACTTGTTCTATTTTCCTTATTCCTACTTCCATTTCCCAACCCCACCATAGGCAGTCATTCTGGTACACTTAGTGTATATCAAAATGGGAGTTGCTGCCTTACACATATTGTGAAATTTTTTAAATTCTATTTTTTAGATTAACATGCAATGAAATTGGCTTTTTTTGGTATATAAGTCTGTTTTTTTTTCCTTCTCCCTTTTGTTTTTGTTTTTTTAGGTTAACATTTTTTATTAGAGCATTTGTAGGTTTACAGAATTTATGCAGAAAGTAGAGTTCCCATGTACCCCCCCCATTTTCTCTGTTATTAACATTTTACATTAGTGTGGTACTAGTTCTTTGAATTTTAACACACGTTATATTTATGTAACCACCACCACAATCAGCATACAGAGCAATTCCATCACCCCAAAAAAAATCCCCCTTGTAGTCGCATTCTCCTCCTACCCTTTTTTTTTTCCTGGAGGTACTGGGGATTGAACCTGGGACCTTGTACATGCAAAGCAGGCAGTCAACCAAGCTACACCTGCTTCCTCCTCCTACCCTTAATCACTGGCAATCACTGATCTGTTCTCCCTTACTATTTTTTTTTTTTAGCTTATCTAAATGGTATTATGTTATAGCTCATTCTGACCAATTTTCTTCACCCAGCACTATTTTTTGTTTTGTTTTAGTTTTATTAAAAAAAGCTTGCAGTAATTTTAGACTTAAAGAAAAGTTGCAAGAATAACTCAAGGATTTCTGGATATCCTCTGGATTCCCTGGGATTCTCCAAATGCTAGCATTTACTACCTTTGCTTTTTCCTTTTCTCTCTATCTCTCCATATATATATACTTTTTTCTCCTGATTTGTTCAAAAGTAATTTACAGAAACAATGCCCCTTTACCCCCAAGTTATATATTAAAACCTGTTTCACTTTTTTTTTTTTTTTTAAATAAAACCATAGTATCAAAATCAGGGAATCAACATTGAAACATTTCTATTATCTCATCCACAGACCTTATTAAGATTTTGTCAGTTGTCCCAGTAATGTCCTTTGTAGTAAAAGACCATGTGTTGTACTCCTTGTCATGTCTCTTTAGTGTGTTTTCATCTGGCACAGTTCCTGAGTCTACCTTGCATTTCATGACATTGACATTATTCGAGAGCACAGGGCAGTATTTTGAAGAATGTCCTTCAGTGTGGGTTTGTCTGATTTTTCCTCATAATTAGATCCAGGTCATGCACTTTTGCCAGGAATTCCACAGAAGTGATAACTGCTCATGCTATCAGTTAGTTCCTTTACTGGCAGGGTGAGCTTTGATCCTGTCATGATAGTGATGTCTGCCAAATTTCTCTATTGTAAAGCTATCATTTAACCTTTTAAATTAAAAAGTATCTTATATTGCTCAACTATAAGGAAATAGCCCAATGAGCATGGTTGTGGGTAAGAAAAGAGGAAACAAAGCTAGTCAGATGCGAATTGTATCTGTTGTAATAAACATGTTAAAACAAACAAAGTATCTTATGGGCCTATACTTTGAGGTTATGTAAATATGCTGTTATTCCTCAAACTTTCACCCACTAGTTGGTGTTTGTTTGTTTGTTTGTTTTGTTTTTTGGATAGACCCTATTTTTTTAGAGCAGTTGTAGATTTACAGAAAAATTATGCAGGAAGTACAGAGTTCCCATATACTCACAGTTTTCCCAATTATTAATATTTTGTATTCTTGTGGTACATTTGTTAGAATTGATGAACCAATATTATAATTATAATTATAATTATATTATTAACTAAAGTCCATAGTTTACATTAGGGTTTACTCTTTGTGTTATATAGTTCTATGCTTGTTTCATTTTTATTGTGGTAACATATATACAACATAAAATTTCCCATTTTAACCACCTTGAAGTATACATATCCATTAGTTTTTAGCATCTATTGATTGAGGATTCTTGTCTTAATTATTATTATAATGGTTAGTGATTCTTTTTTTTTTAAGTTTAATTAGTGTACATTAAGTTTTGTTATTTTTAAAGAAGTTTTAGGTTTACAGAAAAATCATGCAGAAAGCAGAGTTCCCATATACCCCCCCCCACTTCTGGTGCCTTACTTTAGTGTGACACATTTGTTATAGTTAATGAAAGTATTATATTATTAATTATAGTCCATGGTTTATATTAGGGTTCTTTGTTTGTATTGTACAGTCCTTTATTCTAGTAATATATATACAACCTAAAGTTTCCCTTTTTAACCACATTCAAATATATAATTCTGTGCTGTTAATTACATTCACAATGCTCCCAAATTTGCTAGTTGGCATTCCCCTGTAAGGAGGAACTTTTCTTCTCCCCTATTAATTCATATATCAGTGCAAACTCATGGATTCTTACTTTATTCAGTAGGCTACACTCCTTTACTTTCATTATTTATTTTGGCACTCAAAGTGTCCCAGATTTGGCCAATGGGATCCACTTCAGGCTGGCTCCTAGGTCCTTTTATTTTTTTTTTTAAAGATTTTATTTATTTACTCATTTATCCCCCTCTTGCTGCTTGTGCTCGCTGGGTCAGCTAACCACGCCGTGCAGGCGGGCCTGCCTTCACCAGGAGGCCCGGGGAACTGAACCCGGGGCCTCCCATATGGTAAATGGGAGCCCTACTGATTGAGCCACAGCCGCTTCCCTCCTATGTCCTTTTGACATATCCTATTATTCTTTGAGCTCTTGCTTACTTTTAGGCACAGCAATCTGTTCCAGGCTCCTCTTGCTCTTTCCCTGCCTCAGCCCTGGAACCAGCCACTTCTTCAAGGAGCCCTCATTCTTCTTAGTAGAAAATGGTATTTAGAAACCATGAACTGGGTGCCAGGTGCTCAACCCTGAGCACCGTCCATGTTGCCATGTATACACCTGGTATGCTGATTCTAACTGCTGCACAGTACTCCATGGAGTTTCTCCATCCCAGTTCCATCTCTCCCTTCCGTAATGCTGGGCTCTCAGGCTGTCTCCCACACTGCCTCCACAACTATCTCTGTGTGGAACATCCTCCTACAGGGCCCTCATGGACCCTGGGAGTATGTATTTACATAGTTTTGGGAGTGTCAAATAGTTCTCCAGAATACCTGCCCCAGTTTACATTAACACCAGCAGAGCACGGAGAGTCCCTGGGCACCACAAACAAGTTGCAGGAACCAACTTCCTCTTTTTTAGCCAAGCTACTACGTGTGCCGTGAGATCTCATTTTTGTTTTGACTTGCTTTTCTCTGATTATTAATGAGCTTGAGCATCTCTTCTTAGGCTTGATGGACTTTGGGATTCCGCCTTGGTAAATTACCTATTCATAATAATTCTTTGCCTATTTTCCCACTGGGGTTCTTATGTTTTTCTTGATATGCAGAAATTTCTCATATGTCCTGGATATTAATCATTTGCTGGTCACAGGCATTGCAGATATCTTCTCCAAATCTGTATCTCTGTTAACTTGCCCCTGCTATCCTTCCGCCTGCCTTCCCCCCCATCCATGGCTCCCTCCTCTGTTTACTCATTGTTTATGCTCATTGTCTGCTTGCCTGGTATCCTTTTT
Organism: Tolypeutes matacus; assembly: GCA_026826555.1. NCBI lineage: Eukaryota > Metazoa > Chordata > Mammalia > Cingulata > Chlamyphoridae > Tolypeutes > Tolypeutes matacus. Next base: position 7,318,633 of record JAKSZT010037198.1, read on the forward strand.
TGAACACAAGACTTTTTCCCCCTTGTTTTAAACTGTGCAGTTTTGTCACCAGCACTCTATTGAGTTATTAGGAATGACTGTGTTTGCCTGTTAGCATGTGAGCCCTGCACACAAGAACAATTCATGTATTTACTCAGTAAGTATGTGTTGCAGGCCCACTATGTGCTGGGCACTGTGCTATCACCCACCACGTTCAGAGAGGTTACGAAACTGAGTGTGACTTTTCAGAGGTGGAGCAGGGATTTGAACTCTGGTCTGTGACCTCTTCCTACCATGCTGCGTCTCTAGGAAGGTGCATTCGCTTCCTGTAGAGCTGTGTGTCAGATTTCTACATCTCTAACAAGTGACTTAGCAAGGTGCAGAGGTGCCCTCCCTGGCATCCCGACTTGGTAGTGAGGTGTGTGGCCCTCCTGCAGGGGCCCGAGTTCACGAGGGTAGCCCCTGGGCTGCCTGCTGGTGACCATCTCCAGGCTGAGAGGGGAGGACCCTGAGGAGGCTGGGGCACTGCCTCGGCCTGGAGGGCAGGTCTTAAAATAAAACCCTATATTATTCTTGTCCTTTCTGAGAAGCTCATATCACTTCAAGAAGTGCTTTAGTTCCAGGATGAGAGCTGCAGCAAGATCTTCCTGGGGGGGGGGGGCGGGAAAAAAAAAGATCTTCCTGGGTCTAACATGGGGTTTCCAGGCAAGTTGGCCTCCTGAGCCTTTCCTGGCAGTTACAGCTGGGGTGTGGGGTGGGGGTGGGGCAGTTTCCACAAATTTCAGCCGAGGGAGTGGAGCCAGCTGGGTGAGGAGGAAGTCTGCCTTCTGCCAGGACCAAACAAAGCAGAAATTCCTCCTGGGACGTTTTTCCCCAGAGGACAAACCCTGGGGAGCCTGTTCATTGGGCTTTAAAAGCCTAGGATTCCTGGGCACTGTTGCTTTTTTGTTTCTTTAACTTTTCCTTTCAAAGTAATTTTAAACTTACAGGAGAGTTACAAAAATAATAAAGAAACAACACAGAACTGCAACATAACCACCCCCCATACTCAGATTTACCAACTATTAACATTTTGCCACGTTATTTTATTCTATATATGTCATCTAGCTATTTCCTAAACATTTGAGTAGGTTGCATACTTCATGCTCCTCTAACACACTTCCGTGTATATTTCCTGAGAACAAGGAAACTCACTTATGTAACAGCCTTAAGTTCAAAAAGCTCTCAAGTTCAAGAATTTTAACATTGATATTAAGTTTACAGTCCATATTACAATTTTTTATTTGTCCCAATAATGTACTTTTGGGCATTTTAGCCTCCATTATTAGATCTAGCCCAGGATCATATTGTTTCCGGATTTAGTCTAGGTTCTTATGTTGCAGAAATGAATTTCAGAGCGCGTCAGATGAGTGAGGCCAGTAATTTATTAAGGTAGGGAGGGAAGAGGAATGGGAGAAAATAATAGACTACGGGTCCCCGGTAGAGGGTAAGAGGCTGAAAAATGATAGAGAGGGCTGATTTATAGACTACAGTTTTCCATTATAGGTTATAAATGCCCAGGTTTTACCTGCGTGTTGATCCGCGCAGGGGGTCATGGCAAGAGCAGGGTGCAGAAGCCATGAGGGCCTGGAGCACAGCAGCAGGGTGTGGAAGCCACTGGGAGCTGGGAGGGTGGGGGCGGGGACAGGGAACGGCAAGAAGGCAACAGGGGTCAGGAACAGGAGCAGAAAGGGCGAGTTGACCTTTGTGCCTGCCTTTTAAACTGTTAATTATTCCACCCCTTTGCTAATGGCTTGGGAGGAGTCCCAGGTGTTTGCTGTTTTGATTGATTACCCCACCCATCAATCCCCCAAGTGGAGCCAATGATAATGTCCTGGGAGAATTATCTGGAGCTTCTCATGGCTTTTGGGAGAAATCTTGTGAGGATCTTCCAGCAGCCATCTTGGGGTATTGATGTCCACATGGACCTTTTGCCAGGTTCCAGATCCATCAATTCATTCCCTGTATGAAGCCTGCTTCAATATAATATATTTAATTGTCATTGTCTCTTTAGTCTCTCTTGTTTTTTGTTTGTTTCTGTTTTGCTCCTTTTAAAAAAATTAATTTAGCAGTTTTATTGAGATATGTTCACATACCACATGATCTATCCAAAGTATATGATCACTGGCTTTTAGTTCTCTTGTGTTAATTGTGGAAATATATATATATATATTTCCCATCTTAACCACTCCCAAGCACTGTCTTTCCTTTTACCCGGGCAATGCATCTCTGTGGTTTCACCACTGATGGAAACTTTCTCGTTAGGTCACTCCAGGACAGAAGTGTACTGTCATGCCCCAGTGCTGGGGTCTCCCAGAAGTGTCCCAGGCTCTGTCTGTGCTCCCACTGTCCCCCTGATCTTGGAAGCCATGACCATGTATGGTATAGAAATATACTTGGTAAGGGGTTAGATCAATGATATCAAGTGAGATTTACATTTGATGCCATCGTGGGCCAGTTGGTGGGGGGGGTCCCTGGAACCCAAGGTTGAGAAGGATTCTGAGGCAGTGTCCTCACGGAAGCAGCATTGGGAAAATGGCAGTGCATGTGTTGTCCCTTGTGGATGCATCCATGAATATCAGAACCTTAAATGATTATGAGGCGAAAGGCAAGGATGGTGTTTTTGCCATGCCCAGAGTGTCCTTTGAGGAACACTCTCTGGCCTTCGGGTTCCCTCATGTGTAACCCTGGGGTTGAAACAGTTCTGAAGGCCCACTGTCTCTGATATGGCAGGATTCTTCAGGATTCTGGTTTGAGTCAGATCCTGGCCCTTCAAGGTGGTGGAATCTGACCGTGGCTTTGCTGTCTTAAGGCCTTGGTGCCTCTGGTGACAGCATCCTGCACTGAGTGATCCCTTAAGGTTTTTCTGGTGACCTTACTACCCACATCAGACTTTGAACAAGTGGTATTTGATGAGGAGCCTGTCTGAGGGGATAATGTGAGGTTTAGAAGAGGAAATTCATTTTCATTAGGAGGTTAATGCCATCCATTGCCACAAAGTCTCAAATTATAGTCTTTGGACTATACTGGAAGGAACTCATTGAAATTGAAGGTGGGGGTTGTGCCTGTAGATCAGGAACTGCTGCTATACCTGGAAACAAAAGCCATCTTGAGAGCCCAGAAATGAGTGTTATTGCTCCTGCCTTGCTCATAGATGTGTAATTAGGACAAAAATCTATATTCTAAAGCATCAAAGGCAAGATGGTTGGCTGCTCTGTTAGCTCAGCTTCTTAACCCTTGGTTAAACAAGTGCCGTTTAGGGCAACACACGTTTGCTGACCCTGCAGGCGGGGCAGGAACTGTTGCAAGCACAGAAATGAATGGGACACAACCCTGCTCTCAAGGAGAGGATGGTCTAATTGGGCTACTCCATCTAGAACCACCAGACCTCACACCTGCAGTATTGACTCAGGCTTTTAAAGATTGTAATGCAGGTTTCCTAAAAGGTGTTGTGGGCTTATAGAGCAGGGACTGATTGGCCCTAGAGCTTGGGAAGAGCTTTGAGAGGGGATGACATTTAGTTTGAACTGTGAATAATTGCTGTTTCACCTTTTTTTTTTTTTTAATTATTTTGAAACAATTTCAAATTTATAGGAGAGTTGCAAAAATCATCTAAAATCCATACAGAAAACTCTGATACCCCACCCCAAATACCCAGATCTACCAATTTTTAACATTTAGCCACATTTTCCCTGTCATTCATACATCATGCTCTTTGAATACATAATACTCGTATATTTCCTAAGAACAAGGATATTCACTTATATAGCCACCTAAACTACAGTTAACAAGAAATTTAACATTGATATAAAGCATATAGTCTATACTACAATTTTTTCATATGTCCTTTTGAACAATTTCTCCTCCATTATTAGATCCCATCCAGGACCATGTATTACACTTGTCTTTGTCTCTTTAGTTGCCTTTTTTTTTTTTTTTTTTTTTTTAATTGCAGAAACATATGTACAACATAAACTTTCCCATCGCAGTCACTCCTAAGCATACCATTCAGTGGGATTAATCACATTCACAATGTTGCAGTACTCTCACCACCTTCCATTACCAGAACTTTTCCATTACCTTCAACAGAAACCCTGTACCCAATATGCATTAACTCCCCATTTCCCTTCTTCCCCACTCAGATAACCTGTACTCTACTTTGTTGTCTCTATGAGTTTGCATAGTCTAGTTATTTAAAAAAAGTAGACTCATACAATATCTGGCCTTTTGTATCTGACTTATTTCATTCAACATGATGTCTTCAAAGGTCATCCCTATAGTGGCATGCATCAGAGCTTCGTTCTTTTTCATGGCTGAATAATATTCCATTGTAGGTATATACCATATTTTGTTTATCCATTCATCAGCTGATGAGACACTTAGGTTGCTTCTACCTTTTGGCTATTGCAAATAATGCTGTGAACCCTGGTTTACAAGTATCTGTCCAAGTCTGTGGTTTCAGTTCTTTGGGGGTATATAAGTAGAAATGGGTTTGCAGGGTAATATGGTAGTTCTATGTTAAACTTTTTGAGGAACTGCCAAACTATTTTCCACTGTGGCTGCACCATTTTACATTCCCACCAACAATGTACGAGGGTTCCTATTTCTCCACATCTTCACCACACTTGTCATTTTCCAGTTCTTTAATAATAGCCATTCTAGTGGGTGTAAAGTGGTATCTCATTGTGGTTTTTTTTTTTTTTTATTTTTTTTTTTAAAGATTTTATTTATTTATTCATTTATCCCCCCCTTGCTGCTTGTGCTCGCTGGGTCAGCTAACCATGCCATGCGGGCGGGCTTGCCCTCACCAGGAGGCCCCGGGAACTGAACCCGGGGCCTTCCACATGGTAAACGGGAGCCCCACTGATTGAGCCACAGCCGCTTCCCTCATTGTGGTTTTGATTTGCATTTCCCTAATGTTGTTAAGCATCTTTTCATCTGCTTATTAGCCATTTGTATACCTTCTTTGGAGAAATGTCTATTCAATTCCTTTGCCCATTTTTAAAATTGGGTAGTTGGGTTTTTTGTTGTTGTTATTGAGTTGTAGCCATTCTTTATATATTCTAGACATAAAGCCCTTATCAGAGATGATTTTCAAATATTTTCTCCCATTCTATTGGTTTTCTTTTCACCTTCTTGATAATGTCCTTAGATGCACACAAAAAAATTTTAATTTTGATGAAGTCAGGTTATTTTTTGTTTTGATGCTCATGTTTTTGGTGTCCTTTATTTTTTGAGGAATGAGTTTTCCCCAATGCCCCAAAGGCAGACTTGTAAGACCAGAATTGTTCTGTTTCCTACTGAAAAGGTGTTTATTTCCCTGTGGCTTGTATGGTGAGCTGGCAGAAAGAACATTTGGGTGTTGGGGTATTGGAATTGTGTTCTGTATGTGTCCAAGATGTATCAAGTCAAACATTAGGAATAAATTATTCCTTTTTTCTGGTCACTGAGCTGTATGTTTAAAGTCTTTATTTTGAAAGACATTTTCTTATTGGGAAAGGGTCTTAAGGAGGGGTCACCCTTCCCATCTGTGGGTTATATTTTAAAATATTTATTGTACCATTTTTAAGGTATACCCAAAGATATAAAGGAAAATATCATGAACATCTGATCTAAGACATTAATCGTTTCCAGTACCTTTGAAGCCTTTGGGGTTAGAGTTTAAAACGTGAGAAGTGGTTCTCTGTCTCATGCTTTTCCATTAGGTTTTCTCATAGATTTATCAAAACTGTTTTTGTTGCTTGTGTCAGTGGCAGAGAAGCAGAAAGAATAGCTGTGCGCCATCCACTCAGCTAAGATTTGTTGGCATATTCTGTGCCCCTGGCAGCCAAGGGACCGCATCAAGTGGACCCTCATATCTCTGTGTGTCCTCCTTGAGAGGCGCTGAGGGCCCAGTGGAGGTGCTGCTTCTCTGCAAAACTGCTTCACCCTCTTCTCCAGCGCCCTTCCTTTGTGCCAGTTCTGCTTGTTCTCACCATTGTCACACATACCATAGAGATTTGCTTTGCTTGGCTGCCCCACCCTCCAAATATAATTCCCTGAGGGGGAAGACCTCTTCCAACCTCAGCTCCCCTCTACATGCCTGGCACCACCTGGGTGCATGTTTGAATGGATGTGCTGCTGTGAGTACTTAGGGACGTGGAAGATTGGTAAGAACCAACTTTGAGTCACCTGGGAAGGCTTCCTGGGATGGTGATGTTTAAGCTGAGTACAAGCAGCTGTTGGATTTAGGGATCTAGATGTCCTTGGAAACCTTTAGAGAGCTTAGCATCCTCCCTGAAGGACTGGTGAGAAAGTTTGGGATGAGCCCTGTGCAGTAGAGGGTGCTTTTCTTATTTCTAGTCTTACGAGGCCACAGGGAGCATCGTGAGTTCACAGAACCACAGCAAATAGGTCTTTGCCCAAAGATGCCAACCAAGAATTTAAAAAAAAAAAAAAATAAATAAATCAGCCAACACTGAAATCATTGTGTAAGAGAAAAAATATTTTAACATTGAAAGAGGAGGAAGTACTTAATCTTGGAAGAAAGTGCTTTCCTACATATATTGATTACATTTAGCTTGATGAAAAATCACCTACTTTGTTCTTACTTTTACAATTTTGTCCTAGGCCGGCAAAAACATTGTCATAACCCAGCACCAGGCGGCCAAGAATTGTGTCTTAAATCACTGGCCAATCTACTGGGAAGCAGTGGGTTGATGTTTCAGCCTGTTTTGCAGAACTACCCTCTAAAGCTGAGGCTAGAGAGCTGAACAGGTGGTTCCGCCAGCATGAAAGCATGGCAGGGATTCTGTGCTGGGGTTGGCACTGGATTAGCAGGGCTTTTGATGGAGGGGCATGCACGTGTTTGGGTTTGTTGTGGCAGGCAAGGGAGCAACGGAATTTGTCTGAGCTGAGCTCGCACATTGAAATTATTGAGTGACTTACATGCAAGGCCGTGACCTGGGCTCCCAGCTGAGACGCCACGTGGCAGAGCTTGAGCCAGGGGAGCCGAGGACAGGCTCACATCTGCTCATCTGCTTACGTAACCCTGCTCCCCAGCTCCTAGAGCCAAGAAAACAGACAAAGCCAGCCCAGCGGGGCAGAGGGCCTGTGGTAGCACACGCCATGCGCCACTCAGCAAGGGAGCCCAGGCCTGGCCTGCGGACTGTCACAAAGTCCTCAGCCCTCAGCCCTCTCTCTTCCTCCTCCTATAGCTTCTCTTTCTGACCTGGGGCAGTGGCTCTGAGCCTTGGCAGCAGGTTGCTGGGGTCCTGGGCAGAGCTGGTCACTGCCCTCCTGGAGTTTGAGCTCTCTGGATTTTCCCACTGGGTCAGAGCCAGCCATGCAGCAGAGATGTGCAGGGCACTCAGGGAGGCCTCTGGGCTCATGCTGGGCCCAGGAAGGCTTTTGGCTCCAGGGCTTTCCAATCTCAGAGGTGTGAGCCATAGAGTTCTCAGAACTGTGGGGAAAGATCGAGCAAGGAGGGCAGGATTGGGAAGTTAGCATGCTCTCGACATGCTGGAGGCATAGAAAGAGCAGGAGAGGCTGTTCAGTGATAAAGCTCTCCACGGGGCCATCCAAGGCCAGTATAGAGCCAGGGCAGTTTTCATTTTGGTTCTGTCTCTCATTCAGCAGGGAACTCCTTGAAGACAAGATGGTCTTATCCGCCCTTTCCCTGCTGGGGCTGGCACACAACATGGCACACAGTAGGTGCCCACAAAGTATTGTCTGAAACAAATTGAAAGTGGCCTTGGCACATATCACAGGGTGAGTCTGCAGTCAGGCTCCATGGATTGTCAGCATGCTTTTGGTACCTCCTGTGTGTGTGTGTGTGTGTGTGTGTGTGTGTGTGTGAGAGAGAGAGAGCTTATGTGCCGCTGTTGAAGAGGTGGCAGCTGTTTTAATCACCATGTTGACATGTTTAATCCCGCACAGGGAGGTTTGTAATTCCCATTTTGTGAGATGGGTCTCAGAAATGAAGTGACTTGCCAAAGTCAAGTTGCTTGTGAATGGCGGAACCCATACACAGACCTCAGACTCCTTCCCTTCTACTCCCCTGCCTCCTACTCTGGCTGCCTATGGGTTCAACAAATTTGCTGAGCACTCACCGAGTGCCTTGCCCCATCTTAGGCGCTGGGGCTGCAGAGACAAATAAGACACAGCTGCGGTACTCTGGCAGTTCCCAGATAGGAGGAGAGGCAGGGAATGGAAGCATGGTGTGATCGGTGCAGTCGGAAGGGCCCGTCTCTCTGATTGGGTTGGTGAAATCGTCACAGAGGAGCAGATGCTTTTATTTGGTCCTGAGAGATGACTAGGAGTAAGGAGTATGTGCAGGGAAACAAAGGGAAATGAGGTCAGTGGAACCAAATCATGGCCCCCTTCAAAGGCGTTGAGGCTTCGTTCAAGTGTGTATCATGAGAGGATCTGGTGTAGCTGGATTTTAATTTGCAGATGATTGCTCTGAGGGCTGTGCAGTAGACTGGCTGGTGCATCAGGAGGCAGGGAGGTGGTTGTGTATTACGCAGGCAAGCTGTGAGAGTGGTGAGAAAAGAAGGGGTGAGAGAGAATCTAAGGGTTTCATGGATCAACAGGAGGTGGGGGAAGGAGAGAGGGGACTAGAAGATGGACCATCCAGGTGTAGGCACCCACAGTTGGGTGGACATTGCTATCAGTTGCTGAGGGAATCCTGAAGGAGAAGCAGGTTTGGCCATGGGCAGTGGGCAAGGGGGAGATGGTTTGGAGAGAGTTTGGTTGGGGCAGGTTGAGTTTAAGTTGCCCATGGGTATGTCCCAGGCAGTGGGGTCAGGAGAGAGATGTGGAATGGAGAGAGAGGTTTGTGCTGAAACCAAAGGCCTGGGTGAGATTGTCCAGGGAGAGTGAGAAGATAAAAGGGTAAAGGTGGACATTGAGGAAAAAGTCTAAGAGAGTGGGTAGAGAGATAGTAGGATACCTAGGTGGGCAGTATCTTGTGGTGGTCAAAGCATCAGCCTCTCCCATCTAGGTCATTCATTTCTTCCTGCCTATTTGGTCACCCATGCACTCTGGGGGGCAGGGAGGGTGGGAGCAAGGATTTATCAAAAGAACTTTATTTGGGTCCCAGCTCCCCTTCTGGTTTACTGAGTACTTCTAGGTATGCTTCCTGGAACCTTAGAGATATCATCCGGTCTAATCCCTACAATTTACAAATGGGGATACCAGTGTTCCGAGAGTGGATGGTACTAGCCCAAAGGTCACCCAGCAAGTCACTGGTGGAGCTGGACCAGGGCCCACCATCCTGTCTCCTGTCCAAGACCCTTTGCCCCAAGATCACATTGCTAGAACCCCTGCAGGGGAAAAACCAGGTCACTTTCCAGCCTGCAGGTGTCTCTGGGTAGGCTGGGCAGGCCAAGTGTGAATTACCTGTTTTCTGGGTTGGTTTCAGAAGTTGTGAGCAGGTTGTAGTGGCAGCCCAGATGCTTCTTGTGTTCCTGAAAATGGAGTTATATTTAGCAGCATCTTCAGAACCAAAGGTGGGGTTGGTTTGCAGATGTTGTTGGGCTCTCTGAAGTGAGAAGTGTCCAGTGATACTTCTTTCTTTCATGTTTTTCACAAGTTCACTGAGCAGGCCCTCCCAGATGGCTTTGCCCAGGGTTGGGATGCTCCCTCGTGGACCTCATGGGGAAGGGCTATAGTCATGAAAATATAAGTTGTAGGAGCCCCTGAGGATGCTCCTGGCCTGAAAACCCCAAGGCTTGTGGAGATGGGAGGTCTAGCTCCCTGATGCCTAACAGCGAAATAAGAATCACCTGGGCTCTTTGTTAATAATCCACTTAGAATCCTTCCCAAGATCTGCTGACTCCAAGGGAAGGGCTTGAGATTCTGCATTTTCAGTAAGAGTCTTGGGTGAGTCTTTTTTATTTTTTTATTTTTTAGGAGGTACTGGGGATTGAACCCAGGACCTTGTACATGGGAAGCAAGCGCTCAACTTTCCCCAACGAGAGTTGGTTTTGTCATTTGTTTGTTTTTCAGAAGGTTCTGGGGATTGAACCTGGGATGTTGTACATGGGAAGCAGGCACTTAACCACTTGAGCTACATCCGCTTCCCCTTGGGTGAGTCTTATGAGCAGATAGATAAGTTTAGGAAAAACGGGTCCAAGGTGACCTCTTACTTTAGTCCTTGGAGCATAGCGCCTACTCAACTGAGGGCCCTCTGGGAGGGTGGGGCTGGTTCAAACAGGCCATGGTGTGAGGGATCTGTGAGGCCCCTCTTCCTCCAGGGAGGAGTCCCAAGGCTTGCCTTCCATACTCCAGAGTGCCTATTTCCTGAGCTCTGTGGTGGTTAAGAGGTCGAAAGGACAAAGCCAGACTGGGGCTTTACCTTTAAATTTCTGGCCTCTCTCTGCAATTCAGCCATAATGGACATTTGTGCCGGATTTTGTGGGAGCAGCTAAGTAGGGGGGATGAGGAAGGCCTTGAGTGGGTGATATTTAAACTAGGTTTTGAAGGATGCATAGCTTATTGGTAGAGGAAGGAGGAAGGGTATTTCTGGCAAAGGGGAAAGAGTGGACATAGGCATGGTTTATAGAAATGAGCTGAGACTAAAGGGCCTTGTTGCCAAGCTAAGGGTTTGGCCTTACCTTGGAGGTGGTAAGGAGTGATATGATCAGAGCTGTGTCTGAGATTGATTGATTGATTGATTTTTGAGGTACCAGGGCCAGGGATCCAACCCCAGACTTCATATTGGGAAGCTGGCACTCAACCACTGAGCCACATCTGCTCCCCTGAGTTGGTTTTAGCATTTGTTTTGCTTGTTGTTTGTTTTTTGTTTTTAGGAGGCACCGGGGACCAAACCCGGGACCTCCCACGTGGGAAGCAGGCACTTAACCGCTTGCGCCACATCCACTCCCTCTCAGAAGAATTTGAACTAATGGGAATAGGTCCTAGTATGAGGGGGCTGGGTCAGCAATGGAGGGAAGGTGAGAGAAGGGGGAGGGGCTGAGGAGGACCACGGGCAAGTCAGTACCGCTTCTTTAAGGAGGGTGTGTGGTCCCTGGAGACAAGGGGTGCTTGGGGAGCTCCATCTTGCTCTGGGAGCACTGGGCCTCAAGCAGTTCTCACCGGCCCATTCAGGTGAATTTGGCTCAGAACTTGTGATCAGCAAGCATTCTTGCCTCCGTTCTGTTGGTTCCTTTGTTCCTATGGCTAGTTTGCTTCACAGGCAAAGCTGAATATGCTAGAGTAACAGTTCCCAAAGTGTGTTCCCTGACAAAATGATTCTGTGGCCAAATAAGCTTGGAAAATGGTGGATTAAATTAAGTGAAGGAGGTTTCTTCTCAGAGACTTTGGGGTGTGGGGTGACTTTCCAGAAGCAGGATTTAGTATGCAGGGCTCCCATCCTTATTGGACCAGGGGACATTTTTCCACTGAGCATCTTGTTGGGGCTAGTGTTTCATGGAACCCATTTTGAGGAAATCTGCTCTACAGGGGATACTGGGTTCCTTGGGTTCGAGTCTTGTTTTGTCTCTGATTGCCCTTGTGCCCCTGGGAACATCTTTCTCCAGCCCTCAGGGAGAGCACCTGCCTCTTTGCTCTTCCTGTTTTTGCTTATGAGACAAGGACTTCCTTGCCTATATCTGGAGCTGGACCTTTCCCCTCCCACTACTTCTAACCTGCCACTACCTCAAAATCTACCGTCCAAATCTCATCAGTTTTCCATCAAAGCCAAGTGCCCTCTTTCTTATTTCTCTCACCTGGATCTCCACTCCTGCAGGCCCAGAACCTGTGGGGACCTCCGTGACTTCCTCCCTTCTCTGTCCCCTTTGTCAACACTGTTACTAAGCATTCTTTGGTGTTCTTTCTGGTTGTTTCTTCTCTCTCTTTCCTCTCAAGCTCCTCCAGGGTGTTTGTTTTACCAGTGTGTCAAATCCCTTCCTGAAACATGGGTTACACATGCCCCTCCCTGTAGTCTTCTGATTTGAGACTGAGCTCCCCACCTTGGCGTGCCTGACTGCCCACCTCCCCAAAGTGCACATACACGTCATTCCCCAACTTAGGATAGGTTCAGAGGGATGAAGGTGCATGTGCAAGGCCACACGGCTGGGAGTAGAGCAGAGCCAGGCCTCAATCTCAGGACTTCTGAGGAGGCTCTTTCTCATCCATGATCTCTGATCCTTGCAACAATGTCAGGGAGTCTGAGCCGGAATTATTATCCCATGTCCACTTGTGGGCAGAGTCTGGGGGGTAGTGGGTCCTGGGCATGGATTCTTGGGATGCGGGACTCTCAGTGCTGAGGTTTTCCTGGGACAGTTGGTAACTGTGGTGCTGGCAGAGGATATCCCCACCCCCACGCCCGCGTGCGTGCCATTTCCACGACTACACTGCCTCCCTGGAGGAGTTGTCCCCTCTGTGGCTGAGGTCTGGCCTGCTGACACAGCATGTGGAGCCGTGCGTCCCAGGGCCTGCTGACTTCTCCTTCCCACCACCTCTCTAGTGGGCCCCATGGTGATTGAGTTTAACATGCCCGTGGACCTGGACCTTGTAGCGAAGCAGAACCTGGAGGTGAAGATCGGCGGCCGCTACTCCCCCAAGACTTGCATCTCCCCTCACAAGGTGGCCATCATCATTCCATTCCGCAACCGGCAGGAGCACCTCAAGTACTGGCTGTATTATCTACACCCGATTCTGCAGCGCCAGCAGCTGGACTACGGCATCTATGTAATTAACCAGGTGAGGTCTGGGAAGTCGGAGAGAGCATGTGTGTGTGGGCGTGTGAGTAGGGAGGGGAGCATGGGGAGCAAGTCCATGAACACCAGCACTTTGCAGTGGGAAGCCATCCCTACCACCACCACCATCTTTATCTTAACAGCACCAAAGAGCTCCAAGTCCTACAGTGGGCTCCTTGCTCTCAATTCTATGATGTTAGCCAGGGGAAATGGCTGGGGTGGGTTTTTTTGTTTGTTTGTTTGTTGGTCAGAAGTAGCCTTTCAGAAAAGTTAAGAGAAAAAAGTCAATCCTAATTCTTCTAAAGAAAAGCACTGATTGTTTCCTGTCTTTTTTTTCTTCTCTCTCACCCATTTTGATGTCAGACTTTTGGGCAACTTTTATCTTGTTCAGCTCTGCATCCTCTGGGGTCCCCCGTGGGAGATGGTGTCTGTAGTTCAGGCCACATGTTGCCTGCCAGCCCCCAGCAAAATGTCTGGGGAGGTCTGACTCGTGGGCCGTCCGAGTGCCACGTGGACTGGGCCAGGTCTGAGAAATGAGAGTTTCTCCCTGCATGTCTGGTCTGTGTGTGTGCCAGGCTTTAGCCCTGCGTAGGAAGCTAAAGCTGAAGACATGTCAGCCTTTATCACCACAACCTGGAGAATAAGATTTCTCTAAAGCGAAGCGCTCTTATTAAAATAACTTTGCTTATTTCTAGTTTGTTTGAAGAACATTTATTGTTTTCCCGAGGGTTTAACTTTGGTATTTCATGTTTATCTCAAATGCCTAAGTTCATGTCTTTACTGGGAATTTTCGTAAACTGTAACCTCCTAGGTACAATTGCATATTTCTCTGTGTACCAAATGTCATTGGAATCCATTTGAAGAGACAGAGTATACCCATTTCTAAGAGGCCCACTGTCCATTTCGTTTCAAGATAAGCTCTGGATCTGTTTGAGGTAGCAAGCATTGTTGGCAGTCTACAGCGTTCGTCAAAGCTGTGGGACTTTGTGTGCCTTCCCTTGGATCAGGGGAAGCTGGAACAGCAGTCCTGCCCATTGGCATTTCTGAGGACTGTGCTGCACTAGTTGCCACAGGAAGATACTAAGGAACTAGTATAAAGGCCCATTTCTACCAATCCTGAACTTCCAACTCCACTTATGACAAGTGGGACCTCCCCAGGGCAAAAATTGGTAAAATCCCAGGTGGCTTGTGATTGGATGGTGGTTACCAAATGTTTTGCAGGCTCGGAGGGAGAGAGCAATGACCCTGAAGAACCAGGATCTAAACTAGATCTTAAAAGCTGGGGCCCGTGAATGGGGACTTCAGGGCAGAAAGGAACCTTGCATGTTCCTGGAGATCAAGATGACCACTGGGGTAGGAAAGCAGCAGAGGAGATGGCACCAGGAGCTGGGGAAGAGTAGAGTAAGCCCTGTTAGAAGGGGCTGAAGCTCAAGGTGGGAGAGCAGGTGGAAGGCAAGACCCCTCAAGGCTGATTCTGAGTCGCTGGGCCAGGTGAGGTATGGACCCGGGCCCTGAGAAAACCGCAGGCAAGACAGCCAGGCATTTGTGGGTCATCTTGGAGGAATTTTGGAGACTGTCAGATATAACAGGTAAATGTCCTACAAAATGCAGGCCACTTCAAGGCCAACAAGTTTTTAAGACAAAACCCAAAACCTGTCATCAGGGAACACTTGATCAATGCCTGTGAGCACGTTGCCTGTTACTAAAGCAGTGATAGTGAAGAAGCCACCGTCACCAGGAACCAGAAGGGCTAACTAAGAACAAGCCATGACAGCCACACCCTTTCTTTCTTTGGCCATTAATACCCAGTAGGTGAGTGATTCATGGTAGGCGTGATGTTGTCAGGTCATCTTCAGTAAGCATTTGATGGCCTCCCACAAATCTGCCTGGGCAGATGGACACCAGCGTGTCAGGGTGGCGTATAGTTGGATTAGCATATGTTGGGCAAAGAGGGTAAAAGAGAGTCAGTGATGATGCTGAGTTTATGAATTCAGGTGACAATGATCAAGGAAGACTGGAAGGGAAGATGCTAATGTATAGATACCTTGTATGTTAGGTGAATATAAAGTCAAAACAAATACTGGGCTAGTAAAATGTAGCTATCGGTTTAAATTCTTATAACAATTTATTTAGATAGTCCCCAGGCTTCAACCAACAGATTTCCAGCTCCACGCTCCTGTCCTCCCCAGTCCAATCTGGCAGAACAGCCCGGCTCGGTGGCTGGACCAGTGGTACCACTGTGCCGGCTGACAGTGGGCACAGCCTCTGCCGATGTTCCTCCCAGAGTGCACTTTCCAAAACAGAGATCTGAGGCTGAATAAATCGGAGGAGCACTGGGCTAAACAACGTGAAGCAGGTCCCATGTGCAGAAGTCTTCAGCGCACAGTCCTGAGTGGGTCTGACTGGAGAAGTGTTTTCCAAGAATCGTCTCAAGTGATGAAAGTTCTGTAAATCACACTTGGGGGAGAACATGCCTAAGTTAGCACCTCCTCCCCAGCACCTCCTTATTTTCCCTGGGATACCAGGAACTCCTGCCTGCTCCCCTCGCTCCTGTCTTTTCCCACATGCAGCTTAATTAATACAGCATCAGAAATATTTTATTTTTTCAAACATACAGACATTTTTTAAAGTCTTGTCAGTAGCATCTTTTTCTTTTTTCATATATATATATTTGCCTCTTCCAAAAGTTAGCTACTGACCTTAGATGATTCTTTTCCTTCTTTCTTATTCTCCTCCAACTAATCTTACTTCTGCTCCAACTCCATCCTGATTATTTCTTTGGGAAAATATAGATATAGTCTGAGTTTCCAGATAACCAAGTCAAGAGGAAACATGAAGGCCGTCCCGCCCATTTGCAGTTAAGAATATTGTCTGCATGGTATCAATAAAGAACACAGAATGAAGTGGTAATACCAGACCCAAACCTTGAAAAGAAGGAGGAGGAAGGAGAAAGATTTGGAGCACACCCCTTCTGCAAATCAGGAACTTCCTGTGTTCTCTGTGTTATGGTTATCTTCTAGAAGAGGAAGAAAGGGATATTGTAGTATCTGGCTTCGACTTCTGTGCACTGTTTGTTGGGCAAATAAATATTATAAGCTCATAGATATCTCCCCTCTCCCACTTTCCCTGTCCCAAGGGCAGACCTCTGCTGCCATTTTGACTCTTCATCTGTCCTCCACCCCACTCCCATTTAATAGTAGAGAAGATAAAGAGGGGCCCCTGAGACGATCTCTAGTCCAATGAGTCTCAAACAGGATTTTATGAGCAGAACCTCCTCTTGCCCCATGAAATGCTACACAAACCCCTCTCCACCCTTCTACAGTGGATCACAATGGTGCCACCTCCTATAGCTTCTCCTTCAATACTTGCTGGGATTTGAAAACCTCTACTCCATTTCGCAGGTGAGGAAACTGAGGCTCAGGGAGGGGAAGCGACCGGTGGCAAGTCCGATAAGTAGAGTCCCATAAGTAACAGCAGGGCCGCTGTTCAAACCCCGGTCCCTGACTCCCTAACTGAGTGCTCTCACCGCAGCAGTCGTTATCCTTTAGGCCTTTAGCCCTTCCTCAAAGTGCTCCTCAGAGCTGTGTGTTCAGGCCTCCTGAGCCACTTCTCAGCCCAGTGACCCCGGAGGTAGGCTCCCTAATCACTTCAGGGATGGGAAAGGTTTTAGAATGTACCTCGTGGGGCTGTGAAGTGCCTCACACATAGGGAGCCCTCAGAAAGTTAGCTGTTACTGTTAGGATTTGATTCTTTCCTCCCTACCCCTCACTCTTCCTGCCTGTTTTCTTTCCCTGTGCTAGGGTGATAAACCGCTTTATTGCTCTCCCTGCTTCCTGCCCCCCCACCCCCCCCCACCAGCACCAGCACCTGGAACCTTCCTGCCATTTGTTGTGGCCTCTAGGGTCAGAGGATAATGGCATAAAGCCTGAGACCCATAAGGTGACAGAATCTCAGGGGACTTGGCACCCTGTCCTGCTGCCAGCTTCTTCAGACAGGGCTGTGTCTTGGGCTCCGCACACAGAGGTGAGCTCTCACACGTTTTTGTGGCTCATATTATGCTATTAACCACTTCCTTTTGGTTTAGGCCCTCCAGTCACCCTGACAACATCTCACTGAAAGTGTGGATGTGAGGGGAGACGCTTTACCAATTGAGATGGAGAAGAACAAGCGTCTCCTCCATCCCTCTTCCTGCCCTAGCCCACCAGGATCCCAGCACGTCCAGCCTCTTGGGGCCCAGGGTGCTGCTCTGAGGCACAGAGGTCCTGAGGTCCAGCACCGAGACCTTGGTGCAGGGTGGACAGCAGGATATCATAGCAAATAGGAGGTGTGCCCTGCACTTCCACATACCAGGAAAGGAGGCTGTAAAACCCACCTAGGCTTAGGGGGCAGGTGGTTGCCACCTGGCAGCACTAGCCCTGCATAAAGAGATGCAGGATGTTTGTGGGATTAACCATCATAAAAAGCACTGCAAGCATGAGGAATGCAGGCCCAGCTGGTCGGGTGGGTTTGCAATAACAGCAGAGACCTTTGCTGGTTTCCTCAATTCTACCTAGGTATCCTCTGGCTCTGGTTATCTCCTCAGTCAGATCAGTCACATCTTTCTGAATCTGACCTTGCCACTCCCACTCTTTTAGCCCTTCACTATATCCCTGCTGCCCACAGACAAGGGCCTGAATGATTTGCAGCCCTGAGCTTGGCTCTCTGGGGTCTGTGCCTGACCTGCCTCCAGCCACGTCCTCCTCTGGCCTCCCTTCACACACTGCTTGGAGATCATCACTCTCCCTCATCACCCAGACACCCTCCCCTCCCTGTGCCTTTGCTTATCTGTCCTCTCTGCCCCGAAGGCCTTCCTTTCTCTCCCCTGCTTGCTCTGTCTTTGTGGCCCTACCCCAACCCCAGCCTCTTTAGCTCTGGAGACTCCTCCCTCCCTGCTGCCTCCAGGCCACCTAGCCCTTCCTAGCCAGGGCCCCCCCAAGTCACTCGGGTCTGCCTCCCTGGCCACGCAGTCAGAGTTTGAAGCAGGGAGCATCAGACTAATGCCTGTTTTATACCCACTCTCAGGACCCCTGGCTCTCGGTTCTCTGTCCAGGTCTGTGTATCTTGGAAGTGAAGTCTCCTTTCTGAGTCAGGCCGGGTCAGAGCCCTGCCCCAGGGCCTCTCCCCAAACTTCCTGCTCATCGGCAGTAAGGGGGACTTTCCTTTTCATGAAAATGCAGAAAACCTGCCCTGTGGTTATTAGTGGTCGTAAAACTACTCTATGGCAAGCTGGCATTCTCCTTGCTCCTGCTGTAGGAAAGGAGGCTCACAAAGGCAAGCAGCCTGCTCAGGGTCCTGTGACACCGGGTGGCAGGCCTGGAATTTGGACAGGTCAGCCAAGGCCCGATTAATGCCTTGCTGTGCCATGTTTACTCCCTGCGCACTCGGCTGCGCACATATGCTAACGCTGTGAGTCCCGTATGAGGAAATAGCAGCTTTTGAGTAACAGCCTCAAAACCCTCCGTGGGTGGGGGGAGATGTCCCCCAATTGTCATGCCAACAGGTAAACCCTGGCAGGAAAAGCTGTAGGGAAAGCCAAGAGAGGACCCAGCTAGCTGCCCTGAGGAGTCTTCGTCTGGCTTTGAATTCCCAACCTACCTTCCTTCCTTCTATCTGTGCACTGTTAGGGGGACATTGTGAGGTGGTTCCAGGCTGCTTGCCCTGAGACCCCGTGTGGACAGGTTTGGAGACAGGCCCTTGTACCCTCAGTGTGTGAAGGCATGTCACCAAATCCTAACAGCTGCTCTCTGTCAACGGCCAGGCAGCTGGTTCCTACACGAGGCTAAGACAGGCTGGAGAGAAGCAGAGGCCTTCTGGGTTGGTTCTGATCTTGGTCACCTCTGTTTTCTATCCCCCTTCCCTGAGTGCCCAGATTGATGGGTGTGGGGATGGGAGCTGGGGCTGTGGAGGGAGAGGGTGGGTCCTTCCTGGGAGCTGGGGTGGCTGGGGCTGCCCCAGTGGCCCAGTGATTAGGGGCTTCTTTTGCTGTGTGTTTCCCCCTCTCTGTCCCTGTCTCTCTCTGTTCTCCTGGGGAATATGTTAAAACACTTACAGGTACTCCCAGAGCCCATGAACTGCCTCCCTCGACCTTGTTCTGGGAAAGGCTATTTTCTCTGCTCACCCTTGACTTGGTGGCAGGGAGTGACAGCTTATTAGGGATGTGCCTGTGCCTGGAGCAAGGGTGGTCAGGACGGGCCCCTTTTCCTTTGTAGCCTTGACATTGCCTCTCTTTTCCTGACCCCTCTCCCTTGCATCCATCCTTCTCTCTTTTTTCTTCTTTTTTTTTTTTTTCCTTCTAGTGGGGGCCTTTTGCCTTTATTTGTTAATCCTGTTTCTAGCAAAGCAAGCTGAAGGAGGAGTTCCTCTCTGTGATTTGCTTCTTACTCTCCACCTACCTTCTCTTCTGCACCCTCCACCTCCTATAAAGAAAGAGAGAGCGAGAGGAGTGCCGACCTAACTGCTGCCGCCTCCACCACCACCGCCACCGCTGCCGCCCTGGTAAATGTCCACACGCCCCACGGTCACGTCCCTGCTGGTCAGGGGGAAGCTGTAAAAGTAATCTCGTGAGTGTGCCACGCTCAGGCCCAGGGGTCTCCCGGCAAGGGCAGGGCCTCTGTGGGCTCACTCCAAAATGCCAGTGTGGCTAGAAGCCACCCTGTTGTGCAGAGGCCTAGGAGGATTTGCCTTCTTAAAACTAAACCACAGTTGAGCTCATATATACACACATATATGTAGATATATAGATATATACTTTTGTATCTTGCTTTTTTCCTAAGTTCTATATCATCAGCATCTTCCCACATTGTTTCATAATTTTCATAATCATTACTTTTCATGTCTTCATAGTAGTTCACCATATAGTTATACCATAATTAACAGAACCATTCCTCCATTAGAAGACATTTAGATCACTGCTACTTTTCCACTAGTGTAAATTATGCTGTAATGAACATCTTTGAGTCTGAAGCTTATTCTGTGTTTGCTTGTTTCACCATTAGGTTCCTTTCCTCAGGCTGGATTTTCAGATTCAGGACTGTGGGTATAGAATTGGTATAAACAGGTTTATGATTCTTAATACAAATGGCCCATACTGCTTTGTTTTCTAAGGTATATTTTTTCGACTTGGATCTCAAATATCCTGTAAGTGCTTAGTGCCACCCTCTGAACACACTCTACAGGGAGCCTGAGCCTCAGGGCCGGGGAAGGTTTACCAGGCCCAGAAAGAGAGACAGGTATCCTGCTAAGGCTCCTGTGGAGCTGGGGTTTAAAAACTGACTGTGCTTGCGCCACCCAGAATCCCTGCTGGGCTCTTCTCTTAGTTCAGTTCTCTCCAAAGGCAAGTTGGTGGCCTCTGACCTCTGTCCTGACTCTGCCAGCCGGGCTCAAGGATGTGGTCATTCTTGTGCATTTTCTTACTTTGGCAGGCAGAGAACCACCCCCTTAGCTCCATCTCTGATCCCAGTGGGCTCATTTCTTTCACCCACTGGGTAAAGAGCTTAAGTCTCAGATCCAGGTTTTTTTGGTGGCCCTGGCTGAGCTCAGGGCTACCATATTATTATGGTTAAAAACCAGAGGCCCAGCTGCTGTTACCTCCTAAGTGAGTGGGTAATTAGCCCTTCAGTCCCGGTCACTCTCTGGGACTGCCACCCCGTGGTCCACACTTAGGCCAGCAGGCCAGTCCTTCCAACCCAAGCTTCCTCTTCCCTGACCTCTCATCACCTTTTTACAACACACTTGACCTAGGCCCTTCTTCTCGGTGCCTGAGTGGGCACAAATTCTTGGCTTTGGGTCGATGCTTCCAACCTTGTTGCTGCTTTATTGTTAAGGCGGAGAAGAGGCCAATTGCAGTTGGTCACCAAGCTGCCGCGGTCTGGGAATATGTCTGTTGGTGTACCCACATGGGCCTGGCATCCAGAGAAGGCAGAGTGCTTTGATGGGACAGGTCTTCTAAAGACTCTTAGGAATGCTCTGGCTTTCTGTAGTTGGTCCCCTGCTGCCATGAGGGGAAGGTCAGTCTTGCCTTAACCACAGTCAGGATTTGGCTGGGTATCGAACCAAACTCTGGTACTTGTCCTGAAACCCCCCCAGGAAGGCTCTTGCAAGTGTAATGCACATCCCCATGGAGCAGGTGAAGCATGACATGGGGAGTGGAGCCTCCTTGCAGAGGCATTCTCTACTTGATTTTCCAGTGACTGGCCTGAATCGTGCAGTAGCCTCCTAACTGGTCTCCCTGACCTCAGCGGGTAGGGGGCATATTCTTCTTGCACATGCAAAACACTGTCCTTGTTTAAAACCTTCTGGGGCTCTCCAGGCACTAAATAAAAGATAAAGCCTGAGCATTGTCAGGGCACCCGGCTCCCCTGTCTTCCCAGGATTCGGCTGACATCTACCCACTTCTCCATCCTTGCTACTCTATGTGGATCCCCACTCCCCACAGCTGTCCACCGTGAATAAGCACTCATCGCCCGTTTACAAATGCCTGTTCAATGCGGAACTCCTCAAACATAGGGCTGGTGTTTTATTTTCTTTTTTCCTTTTTCTTTTCTGTATCCCTACTGCTGAGCAGGAAGTAGACACTCCATAAATGTTTGTTGGCAAGAATGAATATTTGAGCCAGGGAGAAACAGGGCCTTCTGAGCCTTTCCTGCCACTGGAGCTGGCTTTTTTTTTGGTTTGGCAACCACTTTATTCACATCCCATACAATTCACCTATTAAAAGTGTACGTACAGTTCAGTGGCTTTTTGTTTATTCGAAGTTGTTCATCCACCACTACAGTCCATTTTAGAATATTTTTATTCCCCCAGAAAGAAACTGTACCCCTTAGCCATCATCCCCCATCTCCCCAGTTTCTATGGACTTGCCTATTCTGGACAATTCATGTTATTGGCATCACATAATAAGCATTCCTTCTTTTACTTAGCCTAATGTTTTCAAGGTTCGTCTATGTTGTAACTTGTATCAATACTTAATTTCTTTTCAGTGCTGAATAATCCATTGTATGGATATACCAATTTTGTTTGTTCATTCATCAGTTGATGGGCATTTGGATTGTTTCCACTTCTTAGCTATTATGGGTAAAGTTGCCAAGAACATCTTTGTACAAGTTTTTGTGTAGACATAAGTTTTCATTTCTCTTGGGGGTATACCTAGGTGTGGAATTCCTGGACCGAGTGGAAACTCCTCGTTTTGCCATTTGAAGAACTGCCAGGCTGTTTTCCTAAGTGGCTGCACCATTTTCCATTCCCACAAGTAGTGTAGGAAGCTTCCAGTTTCTCCACATCCTCACCTACACTTGCTATTATATGTCTTTTTTTTTTTTTTTTTTTTTTTAAAGATTTTTTTTATCTATCCATCCATCCCCCCCTTGCTGCTTGTCCTCGCCTGGTCAGCCAACCACGTCGTGCGGGTGGGCCCGCCCCCACCAGGAGGCCCCGGGAACTGAACCCGGGGCCCCCCACACGGCAAACGGGAGCCCCACTGACCGAGCCACAGCCGCCTCCCAATATATGTCTTTTTTATTATAGCCGTCCTTTGGGTGTGAAGTGATATTTCACTGTGGTTTTGATTTGCAGTGACTACCAAGCTGGCTTTTGAAATGTTTCCTTTTCCTTGTTTGCAGAAGTGTCATTGATTTTCAGCCAACAACCTACTTGGCTTTAACAACCCTTATCTTTATAGTATGTGAGGGCTCTGGGGAAAGGTTTTACCAACCCTTACTTGCATCTTCCCTGCCACCTAGCTCTACCAAAAGGGTGCTGAGTATGCTGCATGAAGTGTCTGAGGGGTTCTTCTTTCCTCTTTTCTCTCCTCCAAGGAGCTTGGCCTGCAGGCCTGTCTATGCCAGGCCTCCTACCTGGCCTCCTCACTCTGCCCCAGGCCCACATGCCTGAGCTAGACCAGACTCTGTCCTTGCGGGGCTGGCCTCTGCTGGCTCTGCTTGACTGACTTCTGTACCCACTGTGAGAAGTGAATGCCCAGTCATAAAAGGTTTACAGGCTTTTCTGTGAGATTTGGTCCATGGGATGGTGTGCTGTCTGGCAGTGGGAATGGCATTCCACAGAGCCACGAGCCAGCTCAGACAGTGCTGAGGGCTGCATGAAGCCTTTCTTAGATTTCAGGCTCCTGGAGCAGATCTGCTCACTGTGTAATGCCTTCTCCCCTCCTAGGCACCCTCTTCTCCCACCACTGTCTCCAGGGCCTGTGTTGAGTCCCATGCTTGTTTTCTGCCTGCTCGCTCTGGACCCCTCCTACAGCTGCCTCTGCTCGCTCATTTGGAGGTTTTATATATATTTTTTGGGCCTTCTTTCTTCATGTCTTCTCCCTCTGTAATGAGGAGCCAGTTGCCCTAGAAGGAAGAGATAAGTCTAACTCTCATGTACCAACCTAAGATAAAGCTAGGTTTCAGAGGAATACCTGTGCTGCTGGCATGCTGGCCCTTCTTCCCAGCACTGTGACTTCCTGAGCCCATACACTTCACAGTCTCCGAAGGTCTTTCTGACTTTCTTCTGCTGTAGAGACTCTACGCATATGAGCCACAGGCTAACTCTCCTGAGCCTTAATCCTCTTTAGAAATTCCCCCACATACACACACATCGGAGAAGCAGGATTTGGGAGGAATCTCTAAGCTTATTGGAACGACACACATAAACACCAGAGGATGCAAAATCTGGTTGGCAGCCCTGAGTGGTGATGTCAGAGTTGGGTACAAGGCCTCCGCCTCCACTGTGTCCACTCTTGCTGGAATGTGGAGGCTCTTTTCCTCCTCAAGCAGCAACTGATTCTAGGAAAGGGAGATGAGACTAGGAGCTAAAGGTGGGATGCAGCTGACATGGGAGCCACCTGTAAGGCTCAGAATATTCTAGACACCTGCATTGCCGACCTGAACTGCTGTGATTTCTCTGATTAGACCATTTGCCCCGGATCACTGCATATCCTCTCGCCTCATTTCTTAGAGCCTATTTTCCATCCTGTGGGTTGGCCTTTGTTGGCAACACACACCACTCCCACCACCCCTGCCAAAATCTTCCATAAGAGGATTCTACTACACCCAAAAGTCCAAGAGACATTCTGAAAGGCCTGATTGTTCGAGGTGAATGGGAAAACCTATTCCTATCATAACAGGAGTAGCCGACACTCTTGCCCCTTTATGACGGGCCAGTCACTCTGCCGAGGCCTCTTTGTGTACTTTTTCGCTTAATCCTCACAACTCACCTGTCATCATCACCATGACACAGATTAGGAAACCGAGACCTCGTGGTGTAATGTGCCCAAAGTCACATTGCTAAGTGGGGAGGCTGGCATTCCCGGGATACAGATGCACGAGCCTGTCCCAGTGGTGCATTTGGCTTGGTCTAACAGTAGGTGCTTGATAAATGTTTACCTGAGTGAAGTGACAGGTACGCTGGATGAACGTGCTCGATGAGTAGGGGCAGGAATGAGGGCCAAGTGTGTCCCAATTCCCTGGAGAGGAATGAACACCTCCTGGTAATGGTGGGGCTTAGGGGGCATGCCAGGCCCTGTCCCTCTTATTCAAGACAGGTGAGTACCAGAGGTGTTACAGCATCTCACCCAAAGAAGCCTAGAAAATTAGCCAAAAAGACTTGACTTTCATGTAATCCCGGGGGAGGAAGAGAAAGACATACTTTGCTCCTCAGTCATTTTTTTTTTAATCAATTTTATTGATACATATTAATAAAGCATACAATTATTATTACTTATATTCCTAGGGCCCTGCATGTATTATACTCCTGCTAAAGTATACTCCACCCCTCCACTCTCCCCAGATCTCACAAGTGAGGTAGGGCTGAGAGGAAGGAAGAGGGAATGATGTATAGTTCCGCTTATTTTGGTGGTTGTGGCAGCAGAAATTGCCTGTTCAGTTTTAAGTGTGGGCTGGACACTGGGGTGCCTTACTGAATTGGAGGAACTGTTGCATCAACTATGGGGAAAGGGATAGAACAGATCTGAGCTTTTCCTCCAAAGCTGCTGCTGTTCGTGAACCTTGGCTCCAGATGTTGCCCATTCATGGTTCCAAATTTCTTTTGGAGACATGCTTAGTTCAGCTAAGTCAGGTGTCTTCTTAGAGCACACAGCTGTGGCCAGGAGGTGGGGCTTGTGGTACAGCCGTGCCACCAAGAGCCCCCTGCCCCTGTTATTGGGAAGTGTACCACGAGAAGGGAGACTTGTTATGAGCTGGGCAGCCACCCTCAGGGGCTCTGCTACACAGGTGTAAAAAGGCTTAGTTGGGATACCTTCCTCTTATTTGTTGGGAAAGTATTCAACGAGGCTGAGCTATGTTTGAAAATGTTCAGAGAAAGCCACTTCTTTGAGGGTCTTAATGGGGCTGGGGGAACAGGATGGATTAGCACCCATTACAGGGCTCTCTTCCCACCCCCAGAATGAGAAGGGTTTGAGGGGGAATAAAGTAAACCTGCGTTGGGGCGAAGGTGGTTCCAAGATTGCTGAGGTTTGAATGGTATGCTACGCACATAAAACACTTAACCTGGGCCTCGAATATGGTTCCCCCCAATGAACATCAGCACTGTGTGTCGTTGTAATACTAGTTACAACTATTTCATAGTCTTCATAGGTTCTATATGCGATTTCTAAACTTTGTTTTTTATTTTTTTGGCCTCATTACTTTCACAGAATTAGCTGAAGGCAGAATTGAAAATTGACTGTAACAGATGGGGCAACCAAAGAACACAGTGTACCCTGGGGCGCACGCTTCTTTGCTCACTGTGCATGGTTGGAAAGCTTTGCCGTGGGCTGACGAAGGAGGCGCTTGTTTAAGACGTTTCCTGAGTTAATTTCTCTTGGCTGCTTTTCCTGACTTCCTGGTACCTGTCCTTCTCTAAGTGACTTGCTGCCCTGAGCACTGTGGCGCTAGTCCAGGCAGCCCGTACTCAGCGTTGTAGGTCGCCAGTCTCCATGTCCTCTCTCGGGGGCATGGAGAGAGGATTTGGGCCATCCCATTTTTGAGACTGTGCATCTGTTGCAGGTCCCCACGGGGCACTTTTCCCCCAAAAGTAGGGGGCCCTGATCTTGGTGATCCCAAGAGATGTGGGGCAAGAGCACTAGGTGAGGATTCCAGAGTGTTGGGCCCCAGGGCCAGCAGTGTCACACAGGAGCCTTAGGTTCTTCATGGTACTGTTGAGAGTATTCTCAGGATGTGTGGAAGGGCTTTGTGAACTGCTAGATGTAAGGGGTGGCAGTGTCCATGGTGTTTCTTTCCTTACTAATCTGGGGCCATAGCAGCTAGTGAGAGCAAAGACCCATGGGGTTGACCCCCAAGGACCGTTCTGGTTGGGGCTTTCCAGAAGGGGTTGCCATCAGCCTTCATATGTTGAAACCCATCCATCCGTCCACTCATTCATTCATTCATTCATTGATCCAGCAACTACTAATTGAGCTTTTTTCAAATTATGTTTTTGTTTATGTGCCAGTGTTAAAGGCCTTGGGTGTGTGTGTGTGTGTGTGTATCAGTGAATAAAAGTAAAATAATCTCAACCATCATTGAACTTACATGCTAGTGAGAAAGACTGAAAATAAACAAGATAAGTAAAATATCAAGTACCTTTATACCAGCAGACCACAGAGGGACTCAGTGATCGGCACCTGAAGCAGGGCTCCCTCTTCTCTCTCATTTACATGTTTGCAGCAGAGCTTATATCACAGGCCTTCCCCTCTGCACTGAGCACTGTGTACGGATTGAGTTGTATTCATTGTATTTCTCTGGTGCCCAGTTTAGTGCCTGACAGACACATGGAAGGTACACAATGGGATGCTCAAACTCTGGTCAACCATATAAAGAGAGTACCCAACTAGTCTCACCAGTTTCCTGGGTTTCTTTCCTGGAGTTAGTCTATGTATATTCCATGTATATAAATAAATAACTTGTGTGTTTAAATGCCTTTCACCTAAGGATATATCTTGAAGATCATTTCTTTCTAGAGCTTCTTTATTCTTTTTTAACAAACAGCTCTATTTTATTGTATGGCTGTACCATGGTTTATTTAACCAGTTTCCTAGTGATGCTTAGCCATCATTTGCTGTGATGAACAAACCACAGTAAATAACATTGTATGTCATTCATACATGTGCAAGTCCTTCTGCAGGATGCATTCCTAGAGTATGATACTCAGTATTGATTTGTAAAATGAGGGCAGTAAAATGACCACATCTAGGAGAAAGTCACCAATCCCTATGGGGGCTCGGCTCAAACACACTTTGCCTTAAGGCATCTGATATCACTTCCTTTGTTTCTGCACCAGGCTGGAGACTCTATTTTCAACCGCGCTAAGCTTCTCAATGTCGGCTTTCAAGAGGCCTTGAAGGACTACGACTACAACTGCTTTGTGTTCAGCGACGTGGACCTCATTCCAATGGATGACCGTAACACCTACAGGTGTTTTTCACAGCCGAGGCACATTTCTGTAGCAATGGATAAGTTTGGATTTAGGTAAGAGATGTTCAACTAGAGTCCGCAGAAAAGATGTTTCCCTCTTATATGGCAAGTGGGACATGCACTTCCTCCAGCCCAGGAGTGCCTCTTTAGGCTCTGGGTAAGAGTGTGTCCTCTGAGAAATGGGTGCTTTTTTAAGCCCAATGTCAGTTACTATTGGAGAATGAAAGAGGAGTCCAGAATCGGTTGTCATCTCTGCAAAGTGTCTGGATAAGAAGAGTATGTAATGTTTGGGGTGGCTCTTGTGTTTGGTTTCTGAATCGAAGAGGTATTTCCTCACTTTCTTCTCTACCCTTCCTCACACAGCTTGGGAAGTAAGTCCAGAGTCATTTTCTTCCAGTGAATTCCTGGGCTGAGATGCTGTTTTTATCTTTAAAAATGTAAAGTTTGCATTCTGTTCCCTAATTTATTTGTGTTTGTATTAACATACATTTGATTTAAATCACCTGTCAGTTGAAAAACCTAACCTTTCCCTCCCTGCTCTAAATAAAGTGGAAGCTCCAGGAAGCTGGGCCACAGGTATACCCTGTGTGTTGTGGACCTCTGGCTTAGGCTGAGTACCACAGTATGGTAATCACGCCACGCCCTTTTGTTTAGATACAACCCATCAATAACTACTATCTTTCAGACTCTTTATTCTCACCAGTTCTTTCTATTTCCCCTTGGGGGACGTGGATGCTGTGAGATGAATCTAAGGATGCTGTTAAGTCCTTCCCCCCAGATAAAATGTATTCAGGCTCCAAACATGCTGTCTTAAAGGGGAAAAATACTTGGAAATAAAATTTACTTTTAGACTCTTCAAGTATCACACTGTGCCCTTCTCTTTTCCTCCCCCTCTGTTGGTATATCTTCTTCTCTTTGGTATACAGAGGTTCGTACCCTGACTCCTTTTACTCCTTCCCTTGGAGTATAGCCATGAAACAGACTGGGGCTCAAGGGATCACTCATTCCTTACCACAGCGCCATCTTTGTTTTACAGAGAACCAGTCAGGCTTGGGGGAGAGGGGGAATGTAGTTAAGAGAAAGCAGCAGAGGCAGCAAATGCAAATCGTGTCAATTTAGCATGTACTCCCCCTTGAAGTAGCTAATCAGAAATTCATTTCTGTAAAAACACTAGTTGCAAAAAACAAAACAATACAAAACAAAAAGCCCTATTACCATGTCCACATCTGGTTCAAACCCTTGCATTGAAAATGCATAATTATTGTGAGGTATGCCAAAAAGTGAGTGACTTAATGAGCTTTATTTTGAGAATGTCAAAATTATTAACCACTGGTCTTGTGTGTGTGTGTGTGTGTGTATTTTTCCCCCCAGCCTGCCTTATGTTCAGTATTTTGGAGGTGTCTCTGCTCTAAGTAAACAACAGTTTCTCACCATCAATGGATTTCCAAATAATTATTGGGGCTGGGGAGGTGAAGATGATGACATTTTTAACAGGTAATGATCACAACTCCGCTCTCTTTCCTCACTGTCTCCCTTCATTTCTAAGCTTTGAGTCAGTGCTTGGTTATTGTGCAAGCATTGACTCTCGGGAAGGATGCAGGTGCATTCTTCCTGCTCTTCCTGTAGGTGTTCGAGAGGATCTTCAGGGGAATTAGCTTCTGAGATTGTTAGATTAGCTTTGGCCAGTGTAAAATGTGAACCAAGTGAAGGGGTGAGTTTACCTTCACTGTATCAGCGACTGGCACTGTTCATTGGGATGCTAAAGGCTCTGAGAAGACCTCCAGCAAGGAGACCTTTTTTAATCCAAAGTTTCCTGAATTTATCTGACTCTAGGACTCTTTTGCAGATACAGGTAGAAAACACTAGCCTTCCCAACAGGATAAAGTTCAAACCCTTGAGCTCAGCATTCGGAGCTCTCTGTGATTAGCCTTTGCCTTTCTTTCCAGACTCATCTCACACCACTCCTTGCATCAGACCCTCTCACCAGCCCCTAGAACCTTGCCGTTCCCCGAGCTCAGCGTACTTGCTCTCACCTCTGTGCCCCTGCCTGTGCTTTCCTGACTGCCCGAGATATTCGGCAGCCATATCTTTGTCCTCACGACTTGGCTCCTCCTCTATGCCCCTGACCCCACCTTCCCCTTCTCTCCTCCATCCTGGCACTGACAGTGCTGTGTTCTAAGAATCCACACTGTAAGTTCTGTGAGGGCAGACACCCCCAGTGCCTGGCACCTCAGAGTCACCAACACAGACTGCAGAACCAGTGGTAAATGGACATGGGAAGGAATGTGAGTTCCAACTCGGCCACACTGGGCCAGGGCCACCACGACGGCAGGGGGTGGGCCAAGGGAGAACAGTAAGCAGGATGGCAGGCCCGCTGGGCCTCAGTGTGGTCTACAGCTGAGGCTGTCGGATCCAAGCCTTCTGGCAACTCTGTGACCATGGCTTGTCCCTTTATTCTTCGCAGATTGGTTTTTAGAGGCATGTCTATATCTCGCCCAAATGCTGTAGTCGGGAAGTGCCGGATGATTCGCCACTCAAGAGACAAAAAAAATGAACCCAATCCTCAGAGGTGTGTTCTGTGTCCATTCATACTCCTTCCCCTTGGAGGAGGGGACTGGCTGCAGGAATGAGGCTCAGGAGAGGGCTCAGTGCCTGGTGGGAAACAGAAGGGCTCAGTCCCTGGGGAGGGGTTCAGCGGGAGGGACGGGGGGGGGGGGATGTAATGAAATGCAAATGTTTAATGGTTTTTTTGGAAGACTCTGTTCTGACAATATCCCTTGCCCTTTCTTCCTTGTCGGTAGGTTTGAACGAATTGCTCACACGAAGGAGACAATGCTCTCTGATGGTTTGAACACACTCACCTACCAGGTGTTGGACATAAGGAAATATCCGTTGTATACCAAAATCACAGTGGACGTCGGGACGCCAAGCTAGCACTTTGGTACACTCGTAAAGGACCTGAAAATGGCTAGAGACCTCTGCCGCATCTCTTTGCCAATCTGCTGGGCTGGTCCCTCTCATTTGTACCAGTCAGAGTGCTAGGCCCCCCTGTGCTCAGCATTCCCATCCTTTACAGATGACCAGGACGAGTGGGATTTGATGGCCTAGCCTGGGCTCACAAGTGACTTCTTAGCTCTGCGTGGTATTTGTAAGTGTAGAAACGGTCAGCATTTGGGGGTCCTTGGCATGCTCCCGGTGTCACCCCAAAGAGTCAGAGCTGTACATGGCCAAAAATTTGGTGACTGTGGGACTCATTCCCGGCGCTAAAACTGCTAAATTGTTGGAAATAAGTAAGAATTTTGCTTTAAATTGTGGTGTTCTTATTACTTCGTGAAAGATTGGATTATGCTGCTGAAATTGGACTTCTGTGATATTTTTTGGTCGTCATGTTTTAACAACAAAAAAGTGTGATTTCAACCATTCTCATATTGTCCTCCCCCCAACTTCTTTCAGTGGTATGCAACTATTACAATCACTATGTGTGTCGTTTCTTAGCAAAAGAATTTTAAAACTTGAGCTCTAGACCTTTTGCCCTGCAAAAGGCAACTTTAGCCATCAGAGCAAAAGCCTCGGGTGTTCTCACATTCAGTGGCTGGTCTCCAGATTGTCTAATTTCTGAATGTAAAGATTTTCCTTTTTTTAAATAGCAGTTTGTAGTATTTTAAATAAAGAACAAATAGGGGTGGAATTATGATCTAGCCTCATTGTTGTGTTGATCCAAATTTGCATATAGCTATTTAGTGTTGTCATGACAATTTATTTTTCTGGGCATGCTATGTAAACTTGAATTTCCTATGTATTTTTATTGTGGTGTTTTACAGGTGGGGAGAGGATTGAGCATTTTTTTAGGGGAAAAAAATAATGTATGCTGTAGTGGCCATACTGGCCTCTCATTTTTCTGGCAGGCCAGGCTGTGTGAAGAGCAAACTCACCTTCCAGTCCCTTGTTAGGGGCAAGGCCTCCCAGTGGGCAGAGTCGTGCACAATCTCTGGGGCAGGGACTCTGCCCACTGCTCAGGCCTCTACCTGTGCCTGGACCTGCAGGGCAGAGTTCCCCTCTCCCCCACCCTCCCCAGGTGGGCAGGGTGGGGGATCAACAACCTCCTTGACCTCCTCTCAGGACCCAAGGCTGTGGAATTGTAAATAACAGCAATCAGGTAGTTTACCAGCCTCCTAGGGCCTCCCTGGGCAGGGTGGGGAGGGCAGAGGCTGGGGGCCACCTTCTCCAGGCTCCCTGGCAAACCTCCCTCAGCTCACCCTGCATTACCAGTTCTCCTTCCTCCCCCTCCCATTTTTCTGCCTTTCTCCTTCCTTTCACTCCCTTTTTGTTCTTTTTCCTCTTGCCAGTTCCCTAAAACTTGCCTGTGGCACTCAGGGTCAAACAGACTATTCATTCTCTAGCTCCAATGTGCCTTTTAATTAGAGATCCAGGAAGAAGTTCAGTTGAACCCACACCCCATCTTCTTCACAAGAACTCTGGTTCCTAAAACCTCCCGCTCTCCATTTCTAGTAGGTGCTCCCACTCCCAGTGAGGCTCCCATTTCCAGTGGAGTGCCTTCCCCAAACCTGCCTCTTCCTCTGCCTAGTCAGGGTCTCAGGACCCTGACTGGGTCCTGAGAGTCAGCTCTCTGACCCCAGGGCTGCACCCTGGTGGCTTGGGGCAGCCTGGACCCTCACCACTGCCCTCCTGGGCACCAGCCCTCAGTGTGGAGCCTGAGCCCATGCCCGGCCCCAGTCTTAGCTGTGCCTTTATTGCCTTGAGCATCTCAGGAGCTAACTTGGTTCTTTTTCCAGAAGCCTTTGTGTTGGTTAAAAATTCTTATCCTGGGAAGCGGCTGTGGCTCAATCAGTAGGGCTCCCGTTTACCATATGGGAGGCCCGGGGTTCAGTTCCTGGGGCCTCCTGGTGAAGGCAAGCCTGACCCGCGGCGTGGTTAGCTGACCCAGCGAGCACAAGCAGCAAGGGGGGGATAAATGAATAAATAAATAAAATCTTTAAAAAAAAAAAAAAAAAAAAATTTCTTATCCCACTGCAGAAGTATTCCCTCTGTTGGCTGTCCACTCCTTAATCAGGGTGTTTAAACTAGGGATGACTGCATTGAGAGGAAGTTTTGGGAAATGCAAAGAAGGAAGCCGTGCCTCCCCTTTTCCTCCCTAGATCCTGACTTATCCAAAGTGCCTTAAAAGAAAGGAGACAAATGCCCTAGGTGGTCACTTCTTAAACAAAATTCCGACTTTCCTTTTGTTTCCTGTACATTTTCCTTCATGTTCCTTGGAATAAGTCAAGTATGTGGTTCATTCTCAGAACCAGGGGAACTACTGCTTCACCTGTTCCCCCTATTTGCTGACTTTCTGGTGCTCTTGTGGGGCCCACCTGAGCCCACGGCCCACGGTTGTTAGGCCTGGACACTTGCCTGGCCCGAGGGGTGAAGGTCCTCCTCCGCCCACCCCACCCCTCGGGATTTCAGGGCTGAGGGTGTGGGGAGCATGTCCTTCACCCGGGAGCTGTGGCCGGGAAGTTGCCCTGAGCGGTGCCTTTCTCTGCCTCTGCCCATGCTGTTGCTGGCAACCCTGTTGAAATGGCCTTTAGGAAAGATCAGAGGGCAGAGGTGGCATGAAACCGTCAAGAAAATGCTGGTGCTGGGTCTCAGCAGGGGCAGGGTCTCTGCTGGTGTCTGGGCTGGGCATAGGGGCCCACACAGCCAGTATACAGGGTGACAGTATTCTTGTCCTATTTTGCTGTGTATTTTGATTTCCTGTGTATGCAAACGTGTGCATTTACCATTGTAAATGGGGGGCGGGGGTGTCTGACCTTGGTGTTCAAAACAGTTAAGAAATGTATTTTTGCCTTTAAAATCCAGTAATATAACAGTAAATAAATGACCCTATCTTTGTAAATGCTGGTGGTTTGTCTTCTGATTTCAGGTGTTTGGGTACTCCCAGAGCTGGAGGGCAATGATTGCAGCTGCCCCCTTTGCCTGCCTCGCCTGCGCCTCTGTGGCTGTGTCTGGGCTGAGGAGGATGGCGTGGGAGTGGGTAGGTGTTGGGAGGTGGAAGGCAGGCTCCCACCTGGCTATGCTCCTCCTAAGTTCACACACTTTCCTGGAATCACCCATCTCCCTAGGCTGAGCCTTCTTTCCTCATCTATAAAAGGGGGGTGACAGAGATTTGAGGCATAAAGATCTAAAACAGTGCCAGACGCCTCACAGGTCCTCACTACCTCATAGTTTCCCTAGCAGTTTACTGGCCATATTCTGCTATTTCAACAAATGCCAGGATAGTTCTGAGCTAGTTCTTAGAGCCACTTTCACAAGGTGTCCACAGAGTATCTTATATGATGTCATCCAAAATAAGGGTTCTTATCGGCCCCAGGAAATGTAACCAGGTGCTCCAATTGTGACCCAGGTACTCGTGTCCACAAGTACCCCCGCCCTTCTCCTGGTGCCTCCTGCACATTGGTTAGGTTGAGCTGGCCACTCCTGAAGAAACAGACCAGTGTCCCTGCTGTCCAGGCTGAGGGCACTGCACAACCAGCTGGGGTAAAACTGCGAATGTGGAGGCCGATTGAGAAACAGGAGGTGAGGGAAGCGGCTGTGGCTCAATCAGTAGGGCTCCCGTTTACCATATGGGAGGCCCCGGGTTCGGTTCCCAGGGGCTCCGGTGAAGGCAAGCCCACCCGCACGGCGTGGTTGGCTGACCCAGCGAGCACAAGCAGCAAGGGGGGGATAAATGAATAAATAAATAAAATCTTTAAAAAAAAAAGATATCCATGTGACTGGATCCTGGTGGCCTCAGGCCTGAGCAGAGGTGGCCTGGAGTTCAGATCTGACCTTCAGACAGGTGCACTCTGGTTCTCTGGGAAAAGTGCTGCCTTACAGGGCTTTGCAGGCTCTAGGGTCTGGGATAAGTGGAGTATGCAAGCAAAAGAAAGGTAGATTCACCCTTTCCTCCCCAAAGACATGTGTATCCACCCAAACGTGTGCACAGTAACATGTGTAGCACCTGACGTGACAGTGAGCAGCTAGAATGCCTGGGTTCAAATCCTGTCTCTGCCTTTTCTTTTACTAGTTCTGTGTTGTTGAGCAAATGACGTCACCTCTCTGTGCCTCAGTTTCTTCATCTGTGTAATGAGGATAATAACAGTACCTATTTCGTAGGGTTGTCATGAAGATTAAGCAGGTTAATACTTCTAAAGTACTTAGAACATGCCTGGCTCATAATAAGCATATAGGTGTTATAAATGTTAGTTAAAACATAAAAAAATATATGGGCACATGTGTTGACGTGTACTTACAGGCTGCTGTGTATGCATTACACAGATGTACATAGGCACACGCCCAAGTGGGGACCTTCCTTTTCCTCTTCCAGGACACATCTGGGACTTAACTCTGTGGCAGCTGGGTGGGTGAACCTCAAGGTAAGTGACCGCCCTTCTTCCAGAGACAGCTGGGACCTTGCCTGTGGTCTCCTCTCCACCCCCCTTCCCATCCCCTGAGCAAAAAAGTTTGGAATGGCAGTCTTGGGAAGAGAGGAGGCTTGAACCCCTTTGGTAGGCTCCAAGGGGCCAGGAAGGGAGGGAGGCAAGAGGAAGAGAGCTTGGCTTTTTCTCTGCAAGGCACTGTACTCTGTCTTTCATCTTCCACTTCACACAGGATTCAGAAGCAAGTGTGAGCCAGGCAGAGCTCAGTAATCATGAGTGTGGATTTATTCATAGTAGGCACCAGCCACGCCCCCACCCCCATAGTATCTCTTTTCCATGGGAGAATTTGGCCTGGGTGCCAAATCACTAACCCACATGTACCCTTTGGAGGTGGGCTAGGTTGGTGCCCATGGAGGTACATGAACGAAACTCTACAGGCAAGGGATGTTCCCTGTTGGCGACAGAGGGAAGCTGAGTATGGGGAGGTCTGGAGAGAGAGTGTAGAAGTGAGATTACCAAATTCTAAGTGTTACCAAATGTATATCACACTCTTGGGCTCCCCTCCTCTTGCTCTTTCCAGAAGATGGAAATTTGGACATTCCTTAGGACAAGTTTCTTATAACTAGAACTTCTTATCCTGTCAGAAAGGAAATGAGGTTTGTCTGTCTGAACTTGTCAGGCCAGATAAGCCTTATTTCCTTCTCTGGCAGAGATGCCAGGCAGGAAACATGGCTGCTGCCTTAGACTGGGCTTCAGGACCTGGGCATGGTTGTCATAGGTGTGATGGGGTCAACAGACTAGAGAACAGAGGAACATGGCTTCCAAGGCATCTGTACTTCAGCAAGATGCGTACTAGAGTCACCAAATGGATAGGGCACAAGGATGTCATGGTGTGTTGGGTGCAGCATGTGCAGGAAGCCCAGGAAGACATACAATGATCATGACTTCTGGCTCTGCCTTCCCACTTGCTGTGTGACTCTGGGCACATCGGTCCCTCTCTCTGGGCCTCGGTTTGCACTTCTGTTTTATGACCTCCTCTCAGAAGCCACCCTTTGTCTCCCCATGCTCCTGCCCTTCCCCCAGTGGGAAGTGCCCTGGTCTTGAGTTTTCTTCACGTGATCTTGAGTTAGCCAGTCAGTTTTTCTGGGTCTTCATTTGTAAAAACAGTAGGATCACCCCTGCCTGCACCCCTTCCTTCCGTGAAGGTAAACTGTTAAAGGTCTATCTGGGATCTCATTGCTGCTGCCATCTCTTTCCTGCCTGATTCCCCTCTGTGCTCAGGGCAGACTCTTCCTGCCCGGTATGGTTGCTGACCCTCTGAAGCACTTCTTTGTCTCTATTCCTCTCTCTCTTTTTCTCTCACCTGCTTTTCCCATAGGCTCCCAGATCTCAGGCCTCCTGATCATCCCCTACCAAACTAAACAGGTTCCAGGGTGTCCACAGGACCTGAGGGTGAAGCCCAGGACGGAGGGGCCTGAGCCTCTGCTCAGCTCTGGGAGAAGGAAGGGGAAGGAGGTAGGATTAAGGAGAGTGTAGGAGCCGATTTCCCTACAGCTGGAGCATCTGCTCTGAGACAAAGCAGCCTGGGATTTCCTGACCATAAGAATGCATCTGGCGGCCAAGTCTCCACCTCCTCATGCTTGGGAGGTGGCAGAGTAGGGTGGATAGTCCCAGGACCCACCTGGAGATGCCAAGAGTGAGACATGGGCTGGCCATGTGGTATGTGCCACCTGGGGATCAAGGTATTATGAGTACTCTGCCTGGTTGCTGGATTCCAAGCTTGCTTTTACACACACACCACACCCCTTTTCTTTTCCTAATTAGAGAAGCTGTAGGTTTACAGAAAAGCATGCAGAAAGTAGAGTTCCCATATGCCACCCCCCACACACACAGTTTTCCCTATTAACAGTTTCCATCAGTGTGGTACTTTTGTTACAATTGATGAAACAATGTTATTATAATTATACTATTAACTGTAGTCCACAGTTTACATTAGGGTTCATCGTGTTGTGCAGTTCTGTGGTTTGGTTGGTTGATTTGTTTACTTTTAAGTTTAGAATTGTTTTATTTTGAATTACAAATTGAGGGTGGGTAGACAGAAGCTGCAGTCTTTTCAGGCTTATGGACCTCTTGGCCTAAATATTTAAATTCAGGTGCAGTTGTCCCATTGTTCATGGTTCCAACCTTCATGTGTGTGTGGGGGGGCAGGGGGGTTGTTTTT
Source organism: Tolypeutes matacus (assembly GCA_026826555.1). Classification (NCBI taxonomy): domain Eukaryota; kingdom Metazoa; phylum Chordata; class Mammalia; order Cingulata; family Chlamyphoridae; genus Tolypeutes; species Tolypeutes matacus. The sequence goes on from JAKSZT010037198.1 coordinate 7,355,417, forward strand.
ATTAGAGAAGTTGTGGGTTAACAGAAAAAACATGCAGAAAGAACACACACAATTTGTAGCAGTTTGGCAGTTTGATATAGTTATGAATTCCAAAAATAGATATTGGGTTATGCTTGTAAACTGGTCTGTTCATCTGGGCATGATTAAGTTATGATTAGGGCCAGGTCGGTAGGGCATTGAGCCCCTCCCCTTGGTGGGTGGGGTCTCAAAGATAAAAGACATGGCAAAGGACAGAGTGGGAGTTTTGCTGTTGGAGTTCTGATGCTGAGTTTTAATGCTGGAGCCTGGGGAAATAAGCACACAGAGGAGGTCATTCGTGAGGAAGGAGAGAAGGCCCCTGGAAAAGAGACAAAGCCGTTCACCTGACAGTTCACAGCTGGCCTTGTGGAGAGAGGCACAGCCTAGAGAACCTCACAGTCTACAGCTGACCTTGTGGAGGAAACAGAGGAGCTGAGTCCAGAGAGAAACAGAGCTCCAGGAAGAGAAGAGAGGAACCCAAGAAGCCTGAACCCTCACAGATGTTGGCAGCCATTTTGCTCCAACACGTGGCAATAGACTTTGGTGAGGGAAGAAATTTACGCTTTATGGCCTGGTAACTGTAAGCTTCCACCCCAAATAAATACTCTTTATAAAAACCAAACAATTTTTGGTATTTTGCATCAGCACCCCTTTGGCTGACTAATACACAGTTTTTCCTATTATCAACACTGCATTAGTGTAGCACCTTTGTTACAGCTGATGAGACAATGTTATTATAATTACACTATTAACTGTAATCCACAGTTCACATTAGAATGCATTGTATTTTTAAATTTTTTTATTCTGGTAACATATATACAACCTAAAATTTCCCATTTTAACCACTTTCAGATATACAATTCAGTGGTGTTAATTACATTCACAATGTTGTGCTACCATCACCTCCATCCATTACTAAAACATTTCCTCACCCCAAACAGAAACTCTGTACCAATCAATAAATCCCCATTCCCTACCCCTACATTGGCCCCTGGTAACCTATATTCTAGTTTCTGACAATATTATTTGCTTATTCTAATTATCCCATTTACGTGAGGTCATACAATAATTGTCTTTTTGTTTTGCTTTACTTATTTTTACTCAACATGATATCTATATTTCATCGATGTAGTAGCATGTATCAGAAATTCATTCCTTTTTAAGCCTAAATAATATTCCATTATATGAGTATACTACATTTGCTTATCAATTCATCTGTCAATGGACACTTGGGTTGCTTCCATCTTTTGGCAATTGTGCATAATGCTATAAGGAGATGGGTGTGCAAATATCTGCTTACGTCACTGCTTTCAATTCTTTTAGGTATATACAGAGAACTAAGATTGCTAGGTCATATGGTAATTCTATACTTAGCTTTATGAGGACACATCAAACTGTTTTACACAGCAGCTGTACCATTTTACATTCCTAACAACAATGCATGAGTGTTATTCCAACACTTGTAATTTTCTGTTGTTTTTTTTTTTTTTTAATAGTAGCCATTCTAGTGGGCATGATATCATATTTCATTGTGGTGTTTTTTCATTGTTGTTTTGTTTTTTTTCAGGAAGTACTGGGGATTGAACCCAGGACCTTGTACATGGGAAGTAGGTGCTCAACCGCTGAGCTACATCCGTTCTCCAATGAAAGCTGAGTTGTTTTTTTTAAAGGATGAGTTTTAGCAAGCGCTCATCCTTGTTCTGTTTTTTTTTTTTTTTTTTTTTTT
>JAKSZT010037198.1:7357260-7461941 GCA_026826555.1 Tolypeutes matacus
GGCGGGCTTGCCTTCACCAGGAGGCCCCGGGAACCAAACCTGGGGCCTCCCATATGGTAAATGGGAGCCCTACTGATTGAGTCACAGCCGCTTCCCTTTTGTTTTTTTTTTTCAATGGGAGGTCCCAGGGATCGAACCCGGGTCCCTCTATATGGGAGACGGATGCCCAACCATTTGAGCCACATCCGTCGCCCTGTTTGTTTGTTTTTAGGAGGTACTGGGTATCAAACCCAGGACCTCGTACATGGGAAGCAGGTATACAACCCCTTGAACTACATCTGCTTCCATCTCATTGTGGTTTTGATTTGCATTTCCCTAACAGCTAATGATGTTGAGCATCTTTTCATGTGCTTTTTGGCCATTTGCATACCTTTTTCACAGGAATGTCTATTCAAATCTTTTGCCCACTTTTAAATTGGGTTGTTTGTCTTTTTGTTGTTGAGTTGTAGGATTTCTTTATATATTCTGGATATTAAACCCTTATCAGATATGTGGTTTATAAATATTTTCTCCCATCCTATATGTCTTTCTTACTTTCATGATGAAGTCCTTTGATGTACAAAAACTTTTAATTTTGATGACATCCCATTTTTCTATTTTTTTCTTTTGTTGCTTGTTCTTTTAACACAAAGTCTGTGAAACCACTGCCTAACACAAGGTTCTAAAGATCCTTTCCTATGTTTTCTTCTAGGCATTTCATAGTTTTGGTTCTTATATTTAGGTCTTTAATCCATTTTGAGTTAATTTTTGTATATGATGTGAAGTAGGGGTGTACATTCATTCTTTTGCATATGGAGATCCAGTTTCCCAGCACCATTTATTTATTTATTTTTATTCACACACCATACAATCCTTCCAAAGTCTATAACCAGTGGCTCTCAGTATAATCACAGAGTTGTGCATTCATCACCCCAATCAATTTTAGAACATTTTCATTGCTCCAAAAAGAAAAACCCCTTACTCTATACTCCCCAATTATTGGCACTTAGCACTGGTAAGCCAATTGATGAAAGAACATTAAGATATTACTGTTAAGTGCTTGCTTCGGCAGCACATATACTAAAATTGGAACGATACAGAGAAGATTAGCATGGCCCCTGCGCAAGGATGACACGCAAATTCGTGAAGCGTTCCATATTAAAAAAAAAAAAAAAAAAAAAAAAAGATATTACTGTTAACTATATTCCATGGTTCGCATTAGTCTGAATTCTCAGTGTGATTCCATTGGTCTACATAGCTGTCTTTGTGCCAGTACCATGCTGTTTTGTTTACTGTAGCTTTGTAATGAGTTTTAAAATCAGAAAGTGTGAGTCTTCCAACTTTGTTCTTCTTTTCTAAGATGACTTTGGCTATTTTGGTCCCCTTACCTTCCATAGAATTTTTATTTTTCTTTTTTTGTTGTTGTTTTTTGAGGTACTGGGGGTCAGGGATTGCACCCAGTACCTCATATGTGGGAAGCAGGCACTCAACTACCAAGCCACATTGGCTTCCCTGAGTTTTTGTTTTGTTTTGTTTGTTGTTTGTCCCTGTCCTTTCAGGAGGCACCAGGAACCAAACCCCAGACCTACCATGTGGGAGGCAGGCACTCAACCACTTGAGCTACATCTGTTCCCACCTTCCATATAAATTTGATGACTGGCTTTTCCATTTCTGCAAAGAAGGCTATTGGAATTTTGATTGAGATTGCTTTGAATCTGTAAATTGCTTTGGGTAGAATTGACATCTTAACAATATTTAGTCTTCCAATCCATGAACACAGAATGGCTTTACATTTATTTGTCTTTAATTTCCTTCAGCAATGTTTTGTAGTTTTCTATGTACAAGTCGGTTTTAGTTTCCTGGGCTGTTCCAGCAAATACCATGAAATGACTTGACTTAAACAATGGGAATTTTAGGGCTTACAGTTTTGAGGCTGCAAAGATGTCCAAATCAAGCCATCATAAAGGTGATGCTTTCCTCCCAAAGACTGGCTGCTGGTAAGAATTGGCTCCTCTGGCACATGGCAAAGCACATAGTGGCATCTCCTGATCTCTCCCTTCTTTTCTGGGTTTTGTTGATTTCAGCTTCTTGCTTCCATGGCTTTCTCTCTCTTTGTTTGGATTTCATTCTCTTATAAAGGACTCCAGTAATAGGATTAAGACCCATTCTAAATGAGGTGGGTCATACCTTAACTGAAGTAACCTCATCAAAAGGTCCTACTTACAATGGGTCCACACCCACAGGAATGGATTAGGTTTAAGAACATGTTTTTCTGGGGCACATACAGCCACAAACCACCACAAAGTCCTTTACAACTTTGGTTCAATTTATTCCAGAATATTTAATTCTTTCAGTTGTTATTGAAAATGGAAATTTTCCCTTGATTTCCTCTTCAGATTGTTTATTATTGCTATAGAAACACTACTGATTTTTGTGTGTTGATCTTATGCCCTGCAACTTTGCTGAATTAGTTTACTAGATTAGCTCTAGTAGCTTTGTTGTGGATTTTTCAGATTTTCTATATATAGGATTATGTCATCTACAGATAGGGAAAGTTTTACTTTTCCAGTTTGAATGCCTTTTTATTTCTTTTTCTTGTCTACTTGTTCTGGCTAGAACTTCCAATATAATGTTGAATAACAGTAGTGACAGTGGGCATCCTTGTTTTTTTCCTGATTTTAGGGGAAAAGCTTTCAGTCTTTCACCATTGAGTGTCATGATAGCAGTGGGTTTTTCATATATGCCCTTTATCATATTGAGAAAGTTTCCTTCTATTCCTAGTTTTCCGAGTGTTTTGATCAAGAAGAGCTCCTGGATTTTGTCAAATGTCTTTTCTGCATCAATTATGATGATCATGTGACTTTTCCCCTTTGTTCTATTAATATGGTATATTACATTATTTGATTTTTCTTATTTGGGATAAATCCCACTTGATCACGGTGTATAATTCTTTTTTTTTTTTTTTAAAGATTTTATTTATTTATTCATTTACCCCCCCCCCTTGCTGCTTGTGCTCTCTGGGTCAGCTAACCACGCCGTGCGGGCGGGCTTGCCTTCACCAGGAGGCCCCAGGAACCGAACCCAGGGCCTCCCATATGGTAAACGGGAGCCCTACTGATTGAGCCACAGCCGCTTCCCGGTGTATAATTCTTTTAATGTGCTATTGGATTCAGTTTGTTAATCCAGACTGGCTCTTCAGGTGCTACCTTTTCGTAAGACAAATGTTGTCCTTTCCTGAGGTGCCTAGGCTGTGGTAGCGTTAGGACATAGGCACAACTACCCCTTAACCAAGTGGGACTTGGATAGACAAGGTGGAGCCTGGACTTAGGGAGGATCTCAGGACTGGGGCACCAGGAGGCCCTTATTTCCAGAGCCCACGAAGAGTGCCCACTTGGGTCTCATTTACTGTTGGCTGAAGCTAGAGGTTGAGTTGGAGCCTTTTTTTTTTTTTTTCAGGAGGTACCAGGGGTTAAACCCAGGACCTTGTACGTGGGAGGCAGTCACTCAACCACTGAGCTACATCTGCTCTCCAGAACTGAAGGTTTTTAAAGGAAGAAATGGCAGGCTGGAGCCTGATTACAACTGAGGAGGAGGAGGAGGAGGAGGAGGAGGAGGAGGAGGAGGAGGGGCCTAGATTGAGGTCTATCTCAATGAGGAGGAAGTTCCCCTGGTTTCAGGAGGGAGAGCCTGACTTCTTTGTTAGTCCCTGGGCTTTGGAGGGTGGGAGTGACACTGGAGAGATGGGACTATGGTTCAGTGTTGGTGAGAGTGAGCAAACCACCACCCTCATGCTGCTACATTGGTATGACCTTTCTGGAGTGGGAGGTAGAACAATAAATATTGGTATAAAAATCTTAAATGTGGACCTATGCTTTTACCCACAATTCAGCTTCTAGGAATTTATCTGTTAGAAAACAACCAAATCCATGCACCAAGATGTCTGTGCAGCGATGCTTACCCGCGTGCTGTCTGTAACACTGGAAAATTAGATGCCATTATCAGCGGGGAACTGTGCTAAATAAAACAAGGGACATCCAAACAGTGAAATGCTATGCAACCATTGGGAGTGATGACATGGGCCTATATTTATTGACTGGATAGGGGTCTAAGGAAAAAAAGCAAGCTACAGAATAGTAGTTCCACATTTGCTGGAGAACTGTATGAATAATTTAGTGCAGAAATCACTCTTTGTTTGTGGGAGCAGATGCACGAGCAGTAAGAATGAGATGAGTCCCCTACTCTGCACAGGCCACGCAACTGTTCTGAGTACCCTTGCTCCAAGGAGGGTTAACCACTGTTTTGTGTGCCTGGGGCTGCCTGATGACCACTCAGCCAGGCCTTTGTTAAGAGTGTCGGCCTCATTGGCGGCACAAGCTGGATTGTCCCCCGGGGAGCGAATTGCTACACAGTGTGTCCTGGGAACACAAACTCAGGCACAACAGGAACTTTCAGCAAATACCAGTACAAAGAGTCCAAAAGAGCAGGGGCAGAAAAAGTTGGAAACAACCCAGGTGTCCATCAACAGATGAATGGATAAACAAACTGTGGTCTATTCACACGATGGAATATTATGCAGCTATAAGATGAAATGAAGTCATAAAGCATATGGCAACATGGATGAATCTGGAGGACATTATGTTGAGTGAAGCAAGCCAGACACAAAAGGACAAATACTGTATGAATGCATTACTATGAACCAAATATATTGTGTAATATATTGTTTGATTCACACATACACAAAAAATACAAAAAAACAAAAAAACAAAACAACAACAAAAAAATTTACATGTATCCATTACATTTAATTCAGAAATGTATATATTTATTCATCTGTGTTTACTTTTTAGTTTTTAATTGCTTATGTTTTCAATTATTAAATGTACAAAATAAAGTTTAAAAAAAAAAAAAAAAGAGCAAGGGCAGAGATCCCATCATGGCCCGTCTTCTGGGGATGCCAAATTGCTTGGGTCAGGGTCAGTGGTTCAGTCCGAAGAGAGAGATCCTGTGCTGTTTAAGCATAAAGTATGTATCTAACCCACGAGGAGGGGACCTGCCACTGAAAATTCCTGCCTTGATAAGCATCTGGGGCTGCTTGTTCCAGGTTTCCTGGTTTAAGGTCTGGTCTGGCCTTTTCGTTAGACTTAACATCTACCTTAGGTTGGGGAATGAAAACAGACGGAAATGTGGAATGGAATCACAATAGAAAAGGAGGTGGAGGTCGGGGGTTGCGATGGCTGGCTGGGAGATGGCCGCTGAGCATGTGCTGGGACTTCCCCAACAGATGCCCCTAGGGAGATGCCCCCAGGTTTGGAGGGTAGATGGGGGTTTCCTCCCATGGTGGGATGGTGAAGGCCTGTACCTGGTCACATGTGATAGGACATGACGGGGCTATGGAGATGCCCACGGAGGCTGGACAGGAAGCCCAGCATGGACTAGGGATTGTCTAGCAATTCTCTCAGACTTAGAAAAATAAAGATGTGCTAGTTCTTATTACTCTTTCTTGAGTGCAGGGGAACATTTATGCCTGTTACACTTATGTGATAAAGATGTTAAAGACTAGAAAGAATGGGGGTGGAGGAAGCACTGTACTTTGACTCTGGGGGGCAGGATTGGCCCTGGGAAGAGCCCTGATTGAGGCCCTGTGAAGAGCGTGAGTTCAGGAGGAAATGAGGGGGACCCCTTTACCCATGGATCTTTGGCTTCAGAGTCCAGGAGCCTGTTGCAAACGGAGGTCCTAGCATTTGGGTTTTGACACAGACCAGAACCTGGAGCTGTGGTAGATTCATTTTTGGGCCAGATGTGAGTGCTGGACCATCAGCAGGTGTTCCTGGACCTGGGCCCTGCCTGGGTAGCCTGTGCCAGAGGCAGGGTGGGTGCCAGGCCATAAACAGCAAAAGTACACACCTCCACCTCTGAATCCATCTGGTGAGATGCCAAGGACAGTGTGCCCAGCCCTGCCCCTACTCTATTCAAGTGCAGGGTACCCAGCCAGCTGGAGCTTCCTGCACTGGAAGCCTTGAACAGGGTGAGCCACCTGAGCTTATCCAGCCAAGGGCTGTTGGCCATTGGTAGGGTGGTCAGAGTGCTCCCTGCCTGTGAAGGTAGCCTATTGCTGTGGCCATGGTGACTTTGTTCTCCTCTGATGACAGCAGCTTTGGAGACAGGCCAGCTCCAAGGCCTCAGCAATCTAGCCCCAGCTTCACCAAGGGCATGCCTGGGGTGAAGGTGGGAGGCTACAGGCTCTATTGCATGGTTGCAATCTCTCACATGGGTTCACTCCTTACAGCACATTCAGCACTTTCCCACCTGTTCTCTGTGTTAATCATTATGATGATAATACCCACTCTGGTCCAGGGAAGTCACATGACCCTGGCTACTGGCCCATCACCCAGCCACTCGTCCAGCCTCATCAGTCCTCCCTCCACAAATCTGTGGGAACTGGAGGCTGAGGAGCTGAGTAGTACCTTGCTCCCAGCCCCGGGAAGGCATGGCCCTCACTTAAAGCCTAGGCTCAGCAGCATTGCCAAGAGAAAAACCATCTAGACCAGGGCTGAACCCAAAAGCATCTCTCAACTGAGATCGCGTGGGGTTTTAGGGTGTTTTATTTTCCTTTCCCTTTGCAGTTTTAGAGGGCTTGGGGACCTTGCAATACTTGACAGCAGCAGCTCCCAATGCCAGAAACATCAGCTCTTCCTCCGCCTGGGAGACATGTGGGAGAGGTTACTGTACCCCCGAAATCATCCATGAGGATGCAAGTAGGCCCTTGGGTACTGAGGACCCATGTGGGTCTGAAAATGTTTTCTGCCTCCGGAAACATCACCCGGGATCAACCCAGTCCTGGTTCACAGATAGTGCAGCTCCCTCAGTCTACTTCCTTGACCCCATCCCTGCCCTGAGACAAAACCTGGTGTCCAGGAGAGCCTGACACAGATCTGTCCCAAGGTCGAGGGGACACAGAGGGGCAGGAAGAGACAGACAGCGCTGCTGAGGCCTAGACTCATGTTCAGTCAGCCCCGTCCCCTTTCTCTTCTTGGCACCTCTCCTCCCCACACCGCATGCCCTCTCCCCAAAAGAGGGCGATCGCCACACCAACCCCTAATCTCCCTGAACGTTCCCAGTAAAGGCATTTTCCTAAATGAAGCCAGAGAGCTTTGGGTCTGATGACTCATAACATTTAGACCAGCTGAACCAAGAGCCCTAAAAAGGAGGCCATTGGGTTTAACCTCATCAGACTCCAGACCTCAGGGATTTGTGTTTCCTGTGGATTGCTTTGGATAGACACTGGCCTCACCAAATGAGGTCATAGAATGGGGAGAGAAGAACTGCATGCTGAGAACATAAGAAATATCCACTCTGACCAATTTAATTTGTCTGTTAGGCGAGGCATCTCTGACACCAGCCTGGGCTGTTTCTACCAGTTCTGAATCTCTGCCTCTGGCTGCGATGCTGTGGCCCCACCTGGTCTCTCAGAGGCCCTGGGCTCGGCAGCTGTGGGTCGTTTGGCTGATGAAGCTCTGCCCTACTGCCTTCCTGAGGCCTCTGGGCACTCTCCCCATCTTGGGCTGCCCTATTCTGCAGGTTCACTGCCCACAACCTCCAGGAGACTCTTCCAGGGTTTTTCTTCATGGGAAACAGCTTGCTGGGCCCTTCCCTGGCCCCTCACCTACCCTGAGGTGAGGATGCACTGCTGGGGACAACTTGCCTTTGGGGACGCAGGCAACAGAGGAAGCTCTAGGGGAGACTGCAGTTGACTGGCTGGGTAACCCGGGCCAGATTACCTCTCTCTGTTCCCCATCTAGAAAGTAGGGGTGCGGAGTCTATGAGGGCCTTTGGGGCTGCCAGCTGGTGGTTCTAAGGAAACTCCTTGGGGTGTCCTGTGTTGTATTCCTCTAGCCCCCTACCTGTCTGAGGTTGCTGCTGGGGTACCTAAAACACCACTCCCATCCTCCCTGAGGCCTCAAGTCCAGGAACAAAGGTCTTCTTTGTCAATCCAGAAAACAGGGAGGGGGAGAGGAGGAAGTGGGGGCAGCCCCAGGCAGCCCTGAGAGACCCCCAAGGGCATGGCCTGGACTCCATAGGGAACTGAGGTCTTTTGTGCAAGCCTTCCTGGAAGGCCCTGTTCCTTTTCCTCCTTTAGACTGCCTCACCTTCTGAAATGAAGGTGCAAAAACACAAAGTCCAGCTTAAAACTGAAACACAAACTTGTCCCTGGGTCTCTGTTGTTAACTTAGCTCTTGCCTTCTCCCAAGCACTGCCTGGGGCAGACTCCAATGGAGTCGGGACCTCATGGTGTTCTGGGAAAATGCTACAGCCCTAAGCAACTGTGCTGCCATACCAGCCTCCTGCTCAAGTCCCATTGCCATACCTTGGTCCCGTGCAGTCTGTAGCCAACAGAGGGCCATGTCTGTCTGGAGGGATTTGGTGCTCAGGTGTCAGCTGCACTGTATGAGCGAGGAGAGGGAGCCACCAGGGGCTTTTGGGCCATGGCATGACAAGGCCACTCTGCTTATTTGGAAGGCAGTAATCACCTCACAGCTTCTCTCTACAGGTGCTCACAGGACTTACTGGTCCCCTAACCACTTCCATAACTTATGGGCTCTGTTGCCCACCACTGTTCTGGGTGGTGGGTAGGACACCTTGGACAAATTACTTCTTTTATAGATTCCAATTATCCCAGCACCATTTATTGGAAAGGCTGTCCTCTTTTCCCCACTGCTCTGAAGTGTCACTTTTGTCATAAAGCAAATGTCTACCTGTGAGGGTCTGTTTTGGGATTAATCAAAATTGCAAATAATGACAGTTTATTTTTCCCTTCCATTCATTATAGCTTTTATTTCTTGCTTTACTGTTCTGCAAAAATCCTCAACAAAATACTTGCAAACAAAATCTAAAAGCACATTAAAAGAAATATACACCACGATCAAGTGAGTTGTACCCCAGGTATGCGAGGGTGGTTCAACACAAGGAAATCAAATAGTGTAATTTACCACATTAAAAAATTGAAGGAGAAAAAATCACATGATCATCGCAATTGACACAGAAAAGGCATTTGACATTTCTTGATAAAAAAAACACTCTGAAAGATAGGAATAGAAGGAAACTTTCTCAACATGGTAAAGTGTATATATGAAAAATCCACAGCTAGCATTGTACTCAATGGTGAAAGACTGAAAGCTTTCCCATTGAGATCTGGAACAAGACATGGATGCCCACTGTCACCACTGTTATTTAATATTGTGCCAGAAGTTCTAGCGAGAGCAATTAGGCAAGAAAAAGAAATAAAAGGAAACCAAATAAGAAAGAAAGAAGTAAAACTTTATTCCTGATTATATGATCCTATACCTAGAAAATCCTGAAAAACTGACAACAAAGCCCCCAAAACTAATAGATGAGTTCAGCAAAGTGACAGGATACAAGATTAATATGCAAATATCAGTAGTGTTTCTATATACTACAAATGAGTAATCTGAAGAGGAAGTCAGGAAAAAAATTCCACTTACAATAGTGACTAAAAGAATCAAATATTTAGGAATCAACTTAACCAAGGACATAAAGGAAACTACAATATATTGCAAAATAAAACAAAGAAGACCTAAATAATTGGAAGGATATTCTGTGTTCATGGATTGGAAGAATAAATATTGTTAAGCTGTCAAGTCTATCAAAACTGATTTACAGATTCAATGCAATACCAATAAAAATTCCAACAGCTATTTTTACAGAAATGGAAAACCCAATTATCAAATTTATTTGGAAGGCTAAGGGGCTGCAAATAGCCAAAAATGACTTAAAAAGAAGAACAAAGTTGTAGGACTCTCACTTCCCGACTTTAAAGTATATTACATAGCTACAGTGGTAAAAACAGCATGGCACTAGCATAAAGATAGACATATTGAAACTGGATCAAGAACTCAGAAACAGACTCTCACAGCCACGATTTAAAGAAAAAAAATTTTATGAAGTACCAAGGAATAAACTCAGACCTGTACATGTGAAGCAGGCACTCAACCACTCACCGAGTTACATCCGCTCCCCTAGGTTATGTGATTTTTGACAAGGCAGTCAAGTCCACCCAGCTGAGCCAGAGAGTCTATTCAACAAATGGTGCTGGGAGAAATTTCTGGTTATCCATATCCAAAAGAAAGAAAGAGGACCCCTACCTCACAGCTTATATAAAAATTAGCTCCAAATGGACCAAGGAACTAAACATAAAAGCTACAGCCATAAAACTCCTAGAAGAAAATATAGGGAAACATCTTTAGGCTCTTGAGGTAGATGATAGTTTCTTAAACCTTACACACAAAGCATGAGCAATGAAAGAAAAAAAAAAAAAGATAAATGGGACCACCTCAATATTAAATACTTTCAGATATTTAAATCTTCAGTCTGTTCATATGCCAGTTGAGCCCTGAATCTCAGCAGAGTTGCAGCCAACAACTACTACTCTCCAGTTCATTAGACTCACCCAAGACAACAAACAAAATGATGATAATGGACAACGCCCATCCCAAAAGAACAGTATCTATAACTGCAAGCACAACAGTTCCATCTATCTGCTCCATGGGCTCTAGGCCCCCTCTCAATTAGAAGCAGAGTGGGCATCATCTTCCCCAAATCCTCAAAACCGAGGAATAAACAAACATAAGGAGGGAATGCAACTATGGACCAAAGTAAACTTATTATTATTCTAGTCATGGAAGAACCTGTAACATTGATATAAAGACAGTGGTCATCAGGGCAGGCTAAACATTCGCTATATTAGAAACCACGCATGTGTCCCCAGACCTAGTTTTTCTCCCTAAGTCTGGTTTTTTGAATGCTGGTGATAAACTAAGACTGATTTGTGAAAATGGATACAAATTAAAATAAATAAATAAATCTTTTTAAAAAAAAAGACAGTGGTCACCAGAGGTTCTGAGAGGAAGGAGAGGGAAGAATAGGTGTAGCATGGGGCATTTTGGGGACACTGGAATTGTTCTGCAAAATATTAATGACAGAATCAGGCCATTATACATTTTGTCAAAACCCATAATATTGTTCGGTGGAAAGTATAAACTATAATGTAAACTATAGACCATGGTTAGTAGCATTGTGCTTCAATATTTGTTCATCAATTGTAACAAATGTACCACACTAATGAAAAATGCTATTAATAGAGGAAAATATGAGAGGGAGAGGGGGTGGGGTATATGGGAATCCCCTATGTTTTGGGTGTAACTTTTATGTAATCTAAAACTTCTTTAAAAATAAAGAATATTAAAATATTTTTTAAAAATTAAACACTTTTAGACAATCAGCAAGATGGCAGAAGAGTAAGGAGCTCAAGGAACATGAGTCAGCTCATGCTACAGGGTAGTTAGTAATCACCCAGAGCTATCTAAAGTGCCTGTTTGGGGGCCCCAGGAAACCAGAAGAGTATCCTGCAACATCCTTGAAAGAATGGAAGGAGGAGACTGCCTATCTGCAGAGAGGATTCGTGAGTAGAGCACTCCACACCCCAGAGGCCAGTGCCCATCCTTCACTGGTGGCATGGGCTGCCTCCGGAGCTATTCCATGGCTGGAATTGGAAGCTTCACTTCCCAAAAGTGGGGGAGGAAGAGACAGTTGGGCACCAATTTCAGCTACTGATTAGTGAATTCAGCAGGCTAAAGTATAATCCGAAGAACAGCTAAAGTTTGAACCTGTCTGAGTCAGAAAGAGGCCGTTATTGGCCATTTTAACGCCGCCCCTGGCATGAGGGAAAGCAGGGCCGACTGAAAATCACAGTGCTGATAGGGACTGGCTTATTTCCATAGAGATCAGATTGCAGATCTAGCATAAGCCCCAGCCCCACCTCTAGCAGGGAGGAAGCTGGGGAGACCTGCACCAGCCTCTCCGGGAAAATACAGGCCACGCCATGGAGGCTGGTGATCATCCTACTCTAGTGGCACAAGCTGCCTCAGGAGCTATTCTGTGGCTGGAGTTGGAAGCTCCATTTCCCAAAAACAGGGGTGGAAGAGACGGTTGGCTACCGACTTCAGCTACTAATTAGTAAATTTGGCTGGCTAAAGAATAACCCTAAGAACAGCTAAAGTTTGAGCCTGTCCAGGTTGGAAAGAGGCCGGTAGCTGCCATTTTAACTCTGCCCCCAGCATAAGGGGAAGCGGGGCTGACTGAAAATTGCAGTGATGGTAGAGACCAGTTTCTTTCACCCAGATTGGCCTGTAACCCTAGCCTAGGCTTCAGTCCCACTTCTAGCAGGGAAGAAGCTGTCGGGACCTGAAACAGCCTCTCCGGGTAACTGCAGGTACATTCGGCCAGCACAGACTGAATAGTTGAAAGTCAGCCGGGGCAACTGCAGTCATTTTGGACCCACACGACATGAACTGCTGCCCACACCTGCAGCACCATCCCCACCCCAGGCAGGGGAGAAAGGGGCGTGAAGCTTCATCAGTCTCTGGGGGCAACTGCAGTCTAGGCCTGCATGACTTGGATTATTACGCACGACTGTGGCTCTGTCCCTACCCCTGGCAAAGGAGAAAGTTGGGAAAAGCTTCATCAGTCCCTGGGGCAATGAGGGCAGCTTGAGCCTCCACAGCTTATAGCACCAACTACATCTTTGGCTCCTACTACACAACCAGCAAGAGAAAAAGGGCAAGAAAGCTCTAAACTAAAGAGAGACACTGCACCCAGAATACTCTAGTAAGCTAGATGTCAACACACCAACAAAAAATTACAATCCACACCAAGAAACAGGAAGATATGGCCCAGTTAAGGGAACAAGATAAGCCTCCAGGTGACATAAAGGAGTTGAGATAACAATCATAAGTGTTCAAACAAATCTCCTTAATAAATTCAATGAGATGGTTAAAGAGATTAAGGAAATTAAGAAGACATTGGATGAGCACAAAGAAGAATTTGAAAGCATACATAGAAAAAGAGCAGATCTTATGGGAATGAAAGGTACAATAAATTAAATAAAAAATATACTGGAATCATATAATAGCAGACTCGAGAAGGCAGAAGAATGCATTGGTGAGCTTGAAGAAATGGCTTCTGAAAGCAAACATACAAAAGAACAGATGAAGAAAAGAATGGAAAAATTGAACAAGGGCTCAGGGAACTAAACGACAGCAAGAGATGTGCAAACATATATGTCATGGGTGTCCAAGAAGGGAAAAGGAGCAGAAGGAATATTTGAAGAAATAATGGTAGAAAATTTCCCAACCCTATTGAAGGACATAGATATCCATGTTCAAGAAGCACAATGTACTCCCATTGAATAAATACAAATAGACCAACTCCAAGACACATACTAATCAGAATGCTAAATGCCAAAGACAGGAAGTGGATGTGTCTCAAGTGGCTGGGCTCCTGTTTTCCACATGGGAGGCCCCGGGTTCGATTCCCGGGGCTTCCTGGTGAAGGCAAAACTGGCCCCTGTGGTGCGGAGAGCTGACAGCCCACAGGGCACAGTGAGCTGACAGCCCGCACGGCACAGTGAGCTGGTGCAGCAAGATGATGCAACAAAGGGAGACAAGCAGACACAGAAAAACGCACAGCAAATGGACACAGCTAGCACAAGCAGAAAGGCGGGGGTGGGGGATAGTTAATTAAAAAAAAAAAAAAAAGCCAAAGACAAAGAGATAATTCTAAGAGCAGCAATAGTAAAGCAATGCATAACATATAAGGGTTACCCAATAAGATTAAGTGCTGATTTCTCATTAGAAACCATGGAGGCAAGAAAACAGTGGTATGATATATTTAAGATATTGCAAGAGAAAAACTTCCAGCCAAGAATCTTATATCTGGCAAGATTGTCTTTAAAAAATGAGGGCAAATTTAGAATATTCACAGATATAGAAAACTGAGAGAGTTTTTAACCAAGAGACCGACCGACTTTGCAGGAAATACTAAAGGGTGTGCGACAGCCTGAAAAGAAAAGACAGGAGAAAGAGGCCTGGAAGAGAGTTTAGAAATGAAGATTATATCAATAAAAGTAACTAAAAGTGTCAAAAGAGTGGTGAAAATAAAATATGACAGATAAAACCCAAATATTCATGAATAAACTTAACCAACGATGTAAAGCACTTGTATTCAGAAAAATACAACTCATTGTTAAAAGAAATTTAAAAAGACCTAAATAATTTGAAGAACATTCCATGCTCATGGGTTGGAAGACTAAATATCATTAAGATGTCAATTCTTCTCAAATTGATATACAGATTCAATGCAATCCCGATAAAAATTCCATGAGCATTTTTTAAATAAATGGAAAACATTATTATGAAATTTATTTGGAAGGGTAAGGAGTCCTGAATAGCCAGAACATCTTAAAAAGGAAAAGCAAAGTTGGGGGACTGTCATTTCCAAACTTTAAATATTACCTAGCTAGAGTGGTAAAAACAGCATGATACTGCCGTAAATGTAGACACATAGACCAATAGAACTGAATTGATGGTTCAGAAACAGACCCTCACATCCATGGTCAAGTGATTTTTGACTAGCCTGTCAAACCCACCCAGCTCAGGCAGAACAGTCCATTCAACAAATGGTGCTGAGAGAACTGGATATCCATAGTCAAAAGAAGGCAAGAGGACCCCTATCTCACATCTTATACAAAAATTAACTCAAAATGGATAAAAAACCTAAATATAAAACCAAGAACCATAAAGCTTCTAGAAGAAAATGTAGGAAAATATCTTCAAGACCTGGTGGTAGGTGGTGGATTCTTAAAGGAGATAAGAGGAGGACTGAGATGGACTACTGATGTTTAATGTATGTAGAAGCTATAATTAGCTTTACTGTTAAAATGTGGAAATATACAGAGTTTATGGTAACACATTATAATGAGTAACAGCTGGTTTATAAATAGGAATGTGGCTGAAAATGGTAGTCTAGGAATGTAAATGCCAATTGACAGAAAGCTAGAGAATAATCTAGGGACTGAATAGCACAGTAAACCCAGAGGTGGATGAGAATAGTCGTTGATGGTACACATGCAAGAGTGTCCTTTGTGAGCTAGAGCAGATGTACATCACTATTGCAGTGTGGTGGGAATGTGGTGAAGCATGGGAAAAACACAACTGGAGTGAACTATGGACTGTGGTTAACAGTAGTACTAATGGAGGGACCCGGGTTCAATCCCCGGGACCTCCCGGTAAAAAAAAAAATAAATAAATAAATAAATAAATAAATAAACAGTAGTACTGTACTAGTCATGCATCTATGCCAAAGATGTACCTGTGTTGATTACGGGGGAGTATGGAAAAAGTGTGCCAAATGAATGCTATGGATCTAGTAATAATCTGATGACATTATCTCATAATCTGTAACAAATGTTCCACCACGGTGTGGTGTGTTGATAGAGGGGTGTTGTTTGGGAATTCTGCACATGTGCATGATTGTTTTGTAAGTTTTCAACTTCTGTCATAAAAATATATTTACAAAATAATAATAAGTGGGTTGGGGGTAAATACACCAAATGCAAGATAAGGATTATAGTTAGTAGTAAGATTTTGACAATATTCTTTCATAATTTGTAGAAAATGTCTCACAACAATGCAAGGTGTTGGTGGTGGGTTGATGTCTGGGACCTCTGTGTGATGTTATGCATGTTTGCTTTGTAAGTTCACAACTTTTACTATACACTTATTGTTTATGTATGTTCATGTATAAATGATATAATAATAATAATAATCATAGGTTGGGTTGGGGGAAAAATACCTTGGTTAGTAGTAATATTTTTTGTTGTTTTATTTTTGTAGTACTATTTTGAGGATGCTCTTTCATCATTAGTTAAAAACATTTCACAACAATGCAAGGTGTTGGTAGGATGAGGTATGAGAGCCCTGTATAATATTATGTATGTTTGTTTTGTAAGTTCACAACTATTACTATGCACTTATTGTTTATGTATGTTTATGTATGAGAGATATACTTCAATAAATTTTTAAAAATTAAAAAAAATTAAACACTTTTGTTCTTCAAAAGACTTTGTCAAGAAAATAAAAAGGCAGCCTACTCAATGGGAGAAATTATTTGGAAACCACACATCCAATAAGGGTTTGATATCCATGTTATATAAAGAGATCATACAACGATAGACAAACAGCCAAATTAAAAAATTGACAAACGACTTGAATAGACATTTTTCCAAAGAAGAAATACAAATGGCCAAAAAGCACATGAAAGAATGTTCAACATTGCTAGCTATTAGGGAAACGCAGATCAAAACTACGATGAGAGGGAAACGGATGTGGCTCAAGTAAATGGGCTCCCGTCTACCAGGTGACATATCTCCTGTTCTTATATCCAGGGTTCAATTCCTGGGGCCTCCGAGTGAAAGGCAAGCTGGCCCAAGCAGCAGGCTGGCCCGTGCAGAGTGCTGACTCGTGCAGGAGTGCTGACCTGTGCAGGAGTGCTGGCCCGCGAGGAGAGCTGCTGCAGCAAGATGACACAACAAAAAGAGACACAGAGGAGAGACAATAAGAGACAAAGCAGACCAGGGAGCTGAGGTGGCGCAAGAGATTGAGCACCTCTCTCCCACTCTGGAAGGTCCCAGGATTGGTTCCCAGTGCCGCCCAAGGAGAAGACAAAGCAAACACAGAAGAACACACAGAGAGCAGACAGCAAAGCGCAAAACAACAGGGGGTGGTGGTGGTGGAGAAATAAATAAATAAAATAAATCTTAAAAAAAAAAAAAAAACAACTTCAATGAGATATCATTTCACACCATATAGAATGGCCATTATTAAAAAAAGAAAAAGAAAAGAAAACTACAAGGGCTGGAGAGGATGTGGAGAAATAGGAATACTCCTTCACTGTTGGTGGGAATGTAAAATGTTGCAGGTACAGCCTTTGTGGAAGACAATTTGCCTGTACTTCAAGAAGCTGAATATAGAACTGCTGTATGATCCAGCAATCTGGTTACTAGGAATATATTCAGAAAAACTGAAAGCAAGGATGTGAACTGACATTTGTACACCGATCTTCATAGCAGCACTATTCACAATTTGTAAAATATGGAAACAACCCAAGTGTCCGTCAATCGAATGGTTAAACAAAATGTGGTATATACATTCAATGGAATACTATTTAGCCAGAAGAAGAAATGAAATCAGGATGCATATGACAACATGGATGAACCTTGAGGAGATGATGTTGAGTGAAATAAGCCAGATACAAAAGAACAAATTTGTATGGTCTCATTAATACGAACTTAAATATGATGAGTAAACTCATGGACGTTTAGGTTACTAGGACATAGAATGTGGGTTGAGAATGGGAGCTGATGCTTAATGTTATGTAGAATTTTTAATAATGTTTATAGTAAAATCTGAGAATGAATAGAGTTGATAGTAACACATTACAATGAGTATAGCTAACATTGCTGATTTATAAGTGAGATTGGGCCTGAAACGGGTAGTGTGTGGATGTAAATGTCAATTGAAAGTAAAGTAAAGAATAATTTATAAAGATGAAAGTAGAGTGGTGGTTATGCAGGGCTGGGGAAGGCATGCTAAGGGATGTGGAGTTTTTCTTTTTAGAGTAATGAAATTGTTCTAAAATTTTTTGTGGTGATGAATACACAACATTGTGATTATACTAAAAGCCATTGATTATACACTTTGGCTAGAGTGTATGGTATATGAATACATCTCAGTAAAACTGCTTAATAATTGTGCAAGAATAGCTAGAAATAGTAGCTATGTACAGTAGGGGAAGCATAGAGAGATCAAGGGGTGAAGAATTTTCTTGTTTGTTTGTTTTTTGTTTATTATTATTATTGAAATAATGAAAATGCTCTAATGATGATTGAGGTGATGAATGCACAACTATGTGATTATATATGCTTTATTAATATGTATCAATAAAATTGATTTGTTAAGAAAAAAGAAATATTATGAAAATGTAAAAAAAAGAGTAATCTAGAGTATGTATAACAGTGATTTCAGTGGTGGATGAAGATTGTGGATAATAGTATAAATACAAGAATATTCTTTTACAAAATGTTAACATGGTGATACATGGGAAAATTGCAGGTCATATAACTTATGGATGATAGTTAACAGCAATATCGTAATATTTTTGCAGCAATGACAAAGAAGATATTATTCAAGGGGGTATGGGATTTTTCCTTTTGGAGTAATGAAAATGTTCTAAAATTGACTGAGGTGATGACAGCACAACTCCGTGATAAAAATGAGAGCCACTGAGTATATACTTTGAATGGATTGTTCAAGGCATGGGACTGTATAACACAGGGAATCCTGTGATGGAAAATCGACTATGGTTAACAGAACAAATATTAGAACATTCTCTCATGAACTATAACAAATATACAATACTAATACAGGGTGTTAATAATCAGGTGCAAAAATTGGAGGGAAAATACACCAAATGTAAGATATGGGCTATAGTTTCTATATAGTTAGTATTTGACAATGCTCTTTCATAGTTTCTGACAAATGTCACAACAATGCAAGGTGTTGGTGGTGGGGTGATGTATGGGAGCCCTGTATGATGTTATGTATGTTTGTTTTGTAAATTCATAACTTTCACTATATACTTATTGTTTATGTATGTGCATCTGTGTATGATATACTTCAATAAAATTTTATTTTAAATAATGTCTATTCTGGTAACATGTATACAACCTAAAATTTCCCATTTTAACCACTTTCAGATATACAATTCAGTGGTGTTTAATTACATTCTCATTGTTGTGCTACCATCACCTCCATCCATTACTAAAACATTTCCTCACCCCAAACAGAAACTCTGTTCCCATTAAGCATTAACTCCTCACCCCATCCCCCACCCCGATGACCTATACTTTGCATTCTGTCTCTACGAATTTGCACATTCTAGTTCTTTCATATCAGTGAGATCATACAATATTTGTCCTTTTGTGACTGGCTTATTTCCCTCAATATGTTTCCCCTGTGCCTGGGGAGGCTCTTTTCCCCTTGGCTGGGAGTCCCTGGGGACAGCATTTGAGCCAGAACTCCAGTTCCAGGGAGACAAAAGTTGGAGCAGACATCCTGGACTGGTGAGCCAAGGCTGGACTGTGCCAGGGCCTTTCTTTCTAACTTGTTTCTTTTTTCTAAGAACAGGGGATATGTCACATGGTCACCACAAAGGCCAGAGTCAACAAGGAAAAAAAAAATATCTGGGGAAAAACCTACTCCCTAAGTCACAGGATTGGTGTGTGTTTGTGTCAAATTTTCCGTGTCTGTCACATGATCATATGTCTCTATTGATTTCATACCTGTGTATATGCGTGTAACTGTGGACCCGTGGTGTGTAACTCTCTATGTTGAATATTGAGAGTGGGAAAAGGGGAAAGTCTATATTACGTCCTGTATCTGTGAATTCGTGTATGCCTGCCATGCTGTGTGCCTGTGCCCTGTGTCAGGGTATATCTATTATATGTTTGTGGGTGTCGTATGCCCACATGTTTATATGTATTTAGCCCCAAAGTTCCATTCCACTTCAGCCACTCCCTCTTGTGGTCGTGACCTGAATCTTGTCATCAGCGGGAAGAGCTCTACCTCAGAAGTCTCAAAATCCAACATTTTGGGCTCTGACCATATCCTCCTCTCTCTCCAGTTTCACACGCTCTCACGACACCCATCTTCCACTCTCAATGAGACCTCCAGGTGTATCGCTTCCATTATCCTCTCCTCAGCACCCTCAATGTAACAACCTTTTCTTACTTTTGCCCCATCCCGCTAAGCCCCAACAGTGCATTTGAACCTTGCGGGAGAAAAATCTCCCATAGCCAGGCGAATGGGTCCACCTAAAATCCATCATCTCTAACCACAGCTGGGATTCCTCTGCCTGATGTAAACTGCCTTTCTTCTTCTATTTACAGAAATAGCTGCTCCATTTTCAGCTGCACACTCTTCCCCCACCCTAAGTGCTGTGGTTAATCTCAATGCAAAGACCTTACCTCTTACCACCTCACAGAAGAAACCCGAGGAGAATGGGTGTGAACTTCCTCCATTTCTTGCCCCCTTCCATCTCCAAATATGTCTGCAGCTGCACCCATTCTCACCCCCTTTCCTATTTCTAGGTGTCCTTCCTTGAGTCTAAGGCTAGATCCATCCAGAAAGAATCCATTTCAGTGCTGAATCCTATCTCCTTTGTCAGGTCTCTTTTGTTCAAAAGAGCTTAAGGAGACGAGAAGGGCTAGGACAACTAGGATCCCCAAAGTTGTCATCGTTTTTAGGAACAATTAGCTCCAGGAGCTCATGTGGTATAACCCAGACAATATCTCCATCCTCAATTTCCTCATCTGTAAAGTG
Source organism: Tolypeutes matacus (assembly GCA_026826555.1). Lineage (NCBI taxonomy): Eukaryota > Metazoa > Chordata > Mammalia > Cingulata > Chlamyphoridae > Tolypeutes > Tolypeutes matacus. Next base: position 7,377,531 of record JAKSZT010037198.1, read on the forward strand.
AGATATTAAAAGTCCTTCCCACATAGAGTGTTTGTGAGGAAGAAAAGCTATTAGAAACTCAGACAGCACTTTTGGTGACTCTCATCTCTCTTTTTCTATCTATAGCTGGTTTCATTCATTTCTCTGCAGTCTGGATTTCTTTGCTTTCCAGTCCCATAAAAGAAAGTGTGCACACACAACTCCTTAGCATGTTAAACCAGTCAGAACTAGAATCTTTTGGTCCTAATTCTTAATGCCCAGAAGAGAGAATACAATCTGCCTAGCTTGGACCAGTGTCCATCCCTGGGTCATCAGGTACGACGGGGAGAGAAACACCTGGTAAAATGCAGCTGTTACAGATCCACCCATTGGCATGGTCAGAGTACCACAGGGAGAAAGGAGAACTGGGAGATGATCAGACACCCAAAAACTGTCCATTGCAATTAGACAATGGGAGATCCCAGTCTGTTCTTTGGGTAGGGATGAAAGCATGGGGACAGAGGCTGGGAACTTCACATTCCAGGCATGCATGTTTTACCTCATTCTATGCCTTTAAGTCCATGGAGGTTGTAGGAAAGTAGTCTGGGTAAGGAGATCAGAGATACCTTTAAGAAAAAGGACAACACTGGGAAATCCCTATGGGGAAAATGCAGGAAGCTGCTCAGGCCTGTCCTGGCCCAGCCCTGAGGATTCTGTTTGCACAGATCTCAGATCAAAGCTGTGCTGACAGGAGCCTCTGGAAAGCACAGTGCTAACAAATCATGGTTGTGAGGATTTGGGGTTTGCAGCCCAGGCCCCTCATCCAAGCCCCAGCCTTGTGGGTAGAACTTTTTCTGGGTAAACAAAGGGGGTGCTGGCCACACACCATTGTGTCTTTGTGTCACAGGAGCTGAACTGGCCAGCAGGACACAGACAGGGGTTAAGAAGAAGTTGAGGATTACAGGTAAGCGGCCAGGCCACCACCAGATGGCACATGAGCAGAGTACAAATCCAACTGTGAGAGCAACATCACACTAAATTGGAGAGGAGTCCTTCACTCCAAAAGTGACCAGTTTTAGACTTTGATTTTTCATTATTTTCTTATGGTGTGAAAAAACATAAACAAAAGAAGGGCTTTTAATTCCTAATATATTATAATAGTAGCAAATCCTTAGTCAGTGCTCACTGTATGCCAGTCACTGTTTTAAGTGTTTTATAAGTATTAACTCGTTTGATCCTCATAATTTTTGAGGTGGGTGCTGGGTGCTATCATTAGCCTTATTTTTTAGATGAAGAGACCAAGGAAAGGGGGAAGTTACAGAGAAGTTAAGCAACTTGCCTAAAGGCACACAGCTCAAAACTAAAAGAGCTGGGATTCTGACCTAGGCAATCTGCATTCTCAACCACTCTCAGTATTGGTGCTCTCAACCCAAGGGTAGGTATTGCTTTGGATTTTTTGGAAGCAAGAAACAGACTCTCCTGCAAAGTACTTCAAGAAAGGAGGGGATTATTGTAGGATAAAAATGGGCTTAAAAGAAAGAGGTGGAAGCTCAGAAATCTAAAAATAGGCACCGTGGTATGATCAGGCCTTCATAAGCCAGGAAATGCAGGTTCTCTAGGGCTCAAAGGTTGCTGCAGTGCCCCCTACAGCACGGAATCCAAGGCTCCCCACACTGGTGGGCCTCCATTAACACTACTCGGCGTATTTCCAGTGACTGCTCCGTGCTTGTCTCATATACTTACTCACTGGCCTTGCTTCCTTCCGCGCAATGTCTTTTTTCTCTCACATAACCAAAGCCGCCTCATTCTTCTATGGTACTCATCTCGTGGCCTCTGGGTTCCCTCCTCCTCAGGATCTTTCAGCTTCTGCTCTGCTTTGATCTCTCCATGTTTCTAAGGTTTCAGTTCTGAGATAGAGAGAAAAACCAAGTGGCTCAACTCATCATTTCGAGCCCGTTCATGTCTTGGGTGCTGGTGCATGGATCGTCTGCTGTTGGGGTAGGGATGGGAATCTCATGGTATGAAACACGACCTCCTACGGAAGCCCTTTTAGACTGTGCTGTGGATGAGGCAGTTTCCTTAATTCCACCCTAGCCCCACTTCCTTGCCACTCCCTCCACCCCACTCCCTACTCCCCTGGGAAAGGCATCTTTCCTCTCTGCTTGCTCCTGTTCTGTGAGCCTGGTACCTTCCACCTATTTTCCCAGGCCAGTGAGAACAGCATCTGTGGCCATTGATTCAGACATTGGTCAGAGAAGGAAGGTAAGGAACAGGAGTCAGCAGAACTGGGTTTTTACAAGCTTGGGACTCACTATGCGATCTGGACTGGGCCCTTCAGATCTTCCTTTTCACTTTCTTGTCTTTGTGGTGGAACTTTTCAGGGCCTCCTCCCGAGCCTCCCAGACCACGGCAGTCAAGGTTGGCTGTCCACCCAACAACCATCCACCAGCTCCATCTCCCCTTTCTTACTGGGTGATCTGTGATTGTGTTTGGATGCACAGGAAAGTGGTGTCTTCACTGTCCCTGGGGAGCGTGTGGTTAGTTCAGGCCAACCATGTTGAGTCCATTCCCTTTGCCAGGATGGTTTCAGCTTGAGAATGCACACATGACGTGGCTTGGCCCATGTGTCAACTGAAGTGGGAAGGATGTCTGGGAAAGGATTTTGGTCCCTGATAAAAATTAATCCAAAAGGAGAAAATCTCCTTTCTTACTCCGAGTTCAGGACCACATGGCAGTCTCTGGAGGAAACAGCAGATTTTGTCCCAAGTTATAACAGATGGTTAGGAGACCCCTTCAGGAATGATTCAGGGATTTCTGCCCTGAGATGGGGGTGGGGGACGGTTAAAAAGGAAGAGGTTAGTAGTTCCTCAAAAATGTAAACATAGAATTGCCATATAATCCAGCAATTCCACTACTGGGCATATACCCCAAAGAATTGAAAACAGGAACTCAAACAGGTATTTGTATTTCTTTGTTCATAGCAGCATTATTCAAAATAGCTCAAAGATGGAAACAATCCAAATGTCCAACAACAGATGAATGGATAAACAATATGTGGGATATCTGTACAATGGAATATTATTCAGCCATAAAAAGAAATGAATTTCTGATACATCCTACAACATCATGGATGAACTTTGAAAACTTTATGCAACAAGTCAGATACAAAAGGATAAATATTATAGGATTCCACTTTTATGAAATATCAAGAACAGGCAAATTACCCAGGGGCTGGGAGAAGGGGGGATGAGGAGTTATTACTTAATAGGTACAGAGCTTTCTGTTTGGGATGTTGGAAAATGTTTGGGAAATAGTGATGATGGTTGTACAGCATTGTGAATGTAACTGAATTGCATGCAAAATGGTTAAAATGGTCAATTTTATGTTATATTATTTTACCACAATAAAAATTTTAAAATAAATAAAAAGGAGGGGATTGAGTTAGAATTATTTCCTATCAAGAGCAGGTAGAATTGTGTAACTTTTCTCTAGATTCTGCCTTATTATCGTGCCAGATGAAATTGGCTTAATAAGAAGTAAAGCCAATTTTCACTCCATTTTGGCACTTCAGACTAGCCCTTGCCTTCTACTTCTTCCTCCCCTACACCTTTCCTCCTTAATAACCAGTCAAATACCCGGAGGCAAAGCTTGCAATGGTAGCTTTTCTGTGGCCAGTCTGCCCTCTGCTGATTAGGAGAAGGATTGTAGAGCTGTGGTCTTCCGGGAAGGGCCAGCTTTCTGGAAAGAAGGCATGATCAGAAGTCCGGATTTCCCTTGGGGCCACTCTAGACTGTGACCCAACCTCTGAGTATGGGGAGGGAAGCCTCCTGGTGAATACAACTGACTGGTTTAGAGAAGGTAAGGAATTGTCTGTGTATATGCCTGCTTGAGTTTCTTTGTCTATAAAGAGATGGAGAGATGGTGAGAGAGAGACCTCATTTGTCTAAATGTTAAAAACAAAATTTCTTAGACAAATTAATCTTAAGCACTTGCCAACATTTATCAACTTGCTATCAGAGCAAGGTGACAAAAACATGTGCCAGTTCAGAGGGGTTATAGAAATTGACAGATTATATAGTTGGGTTATAGAGGACTCATATAAGCAACTAGTTTAAGGGAGAAAAAAAGTAAATCTTTAACTAGGTAAGGAGAGTTTCATTACATATGACCACAAAACATCATATTCAAGTGAGTTATTACAAAGGAAACATGGATGAGAAAGGTCTGTGATGGCAGAGGCATTGACTGTCTATCAGAAACTTAAAAATTGTGTACGTCTAAGCAAAGGATGATGCTATATCTGCAGCTGCTAAGTGTAATGATAGGATTTCATTTCTCTAGAGTAGAATCTGATGAGCCGATTGACATGAATACATAAACCAGGGGCAGAGCACCAAACAATAAGTTCTGACTTGAAACAGGCCACTGGGTCACCAGGGATTTTCTCAAGTAGCAAAACAGAATACAGAGTTTCACAAAAAACCTCCCCCCATGTTTTTTTTTTTTAGTTTAAATACAGGTTTTTAGGGAGGCGGCTGTGGCTCAATCAGTGGGGCTCCCGTTTGCCATGTGGGAGGCCCCGGGTTCGGTTCCCGGGGCCTCCTGGTGAGGGCAGGCCCGCCTGCATGGCGTGGTTGGCTGACCCAGCGAGCACAAGCAGCAGGGGGGGGATAAATGAATAAAAATAGATGGAATCTTTAAAAAAAAAATAAATAAATAAAAAATAAATAAATAAATACAGGTTTTCTCTCTCTGAAATTAGTATTTTCAGGGATTGAACTTTTCCACAACAGTAAAGTTTTTCAGATAATTGACATATTGTAACTTCTTGGATTTTGAAAATAAGATTTTATTTTATTGTATTGTGTTTTATTGTGGTAACACAGATATATTTATGTAATATAAAATTTTCCATTTTACCATTTTTATGCACAATTCAGTGACATTAATTACATTTACAATATTGTGCTACCATTACCATCATCCATTACCAAAACGTTTTCACCATCTCCAGACAGAAACTTGTTTACCCATTAAGCAATAACTCCTCATTTCCCCTCTCCCTAACCCTTGGTAATTTGTAATCTAATTTCTGTTTCTGTGGGTTTGCTTATTTTAGGTATTTCATTTAAATGAAATCACACAATATTTGTCCTTTTGTGTCTGGCTTATTTCATTCAACATGATGTCTTCAAGGGTCATCCCTGTTGTTGTAGCATGTATCAGAACTTCACTTATTTTAATGGCTGAATAATATGCTATTGTATGTATATACAAAGAGATTTTATTTTTATGTGCTCATGATAAAGAATTTAAATAATTGATGAAGAAAAATAAGAAGAATAAAAAAATTGTTCTAAATCCTATCCCCCAGATTATGTTAGGTCAACATCATTGCAAATAGCCTTTATATATACATACAAATAGGAGATCAGATAGATGGAACAGGCCCACAATACTTTTTCTGAAAATCTTGGGGCCAGACAAGTTTTGAAATCAGGAATTGTTTGTATTTTGGAAATATAACATTCTATATATCTTATAACATCTCTCAGCAGGGTCCAGGGCAGTAATCCAATAACTAAATATATTACCATTTCTGCACATGAATATACACACTAAGAAAGATTTTTAAAAGACTCCAAATAGCCTCACTTAGGTTCAGAACAGATTTTGCTGCCAAATGACATAAACACACACACACACACACAACAACAACAAAACAACTTTGATTTCAGCTTTCTAGATTTCAGAACTGCAGATAAGGAATTGTGGGTCTGTGCTTTCATAAAATGGGGTCATATAATACATGCTATATTTTAAGGAAATTGTACTTGTAATTGATGGAAAAAAACTGAAGTGAAACCAAAGGATTTGCTGAACTTTACATAAATGCTTCCTTATCACATAAGATATTTTTGAAAAGATCTTTCTAAGGCTAAGAAAAGAGAATGACAAGACTTCTAGGAAGATGGAAGATTAGAAAGACATGGGACTCTCTTCTGTCCCAGAAAAATAGCTAGAGGACAGGCAGAAATGGGCTGGAAAAAAATGTTCTAGGGTTTAGAACACCAGGGGAAGGCTGGACACCACCCAGAACAGAGAGGGGCACAGGAAAAAACCTCAACAGAAAGACCGTGAGTAGAAGCTGCAGGTGTAGTGCTGGCACCCTTCCCCCACCCTACAAGCAGACAATTTTGAAACCTTCGGCCTTGGGCCAGCAGCTACAGACAGGAAGCCACAGGGATCCATCTCCCCCAGAAAGGGCGGAGAGATTCAGCTTTTGGCCAACATATTTGGTCCCCTGTGTCCCATGAGTCCTTCCAGTTTGGAGGGGCTGCATAATTGTTTGCCTTGGGAGCTGGGACAGGACTAAAGAGATCCCACCCTGTCGAACACACTCCCTACTGACTGGGATTGGTTGTTGAGGATGCAGATGGGAGTGGAATTATTTCCTACCTGGAAAAAGGGAGGGACTGCCAACAGAGGTTGGAGAACAACCTCTGAGAAAGTTAGAACTGGGAGGCTCTGAACAGGCTCCAGGCAGGATCCTTTGCCTCACTGTTGCTGTCCCTGTTGCAGCAAACACTCTCTTACCAGACATTAAACTGAGAGGGCTGTTGAAGATCGCCATCTTCTGGCAGACAAAGGAAATGCATGTGAGGAAATGAAAAGTAAAGTAAGAGAGGCTTTTTCCAGCCTTTATAGCCTCCCACCCCAAGGCGCTTGGAAGCCGGTCTGCAACTCATTACAGGGTCCATGGCCCAGATTTGAGCAACTAACAGGGACAATCCTAAAGAGCTATAACAGGTTGGTTCCAAGAACAAAGAACGGCAGTAACACACAGCTTACCACCACTAAATCCTTACAAGATAGAGAAATTGAGCATAAGAGTAAACTTACCATCCTAGTCAGATGCCTAGACATCAGCAAAAAATTACAAGCCATACGAAGAAAATGGAAGAAATAGCCCAAGCAAAGAAATATATCAAAGCCCCAGAAGAGACACAGTTTTTTTTTTTTTTTTTTTGCATTTATTTTTTTAACTTTATTTTGTACATTTAATGAGACACAGTTTTGAGACAACTAACCAATGAGATTCATTCACATTTCCAAATATCAAATTAAGGAGTTGAAACACAATATAGCTAAAGAGCTAAAGGACATTAAGAAGACACTGAATTGATAACAAAGAAGAATTTTTGAAAACTTGAATAGAAAAATAACAGAGCTCAGGGGGAATGAAAGACATGATAGGTCAGGCCAAACACACATTAGAGGAATACAACAGCAGAATCAAAATGATAAAAGAAAGAATAAGTGATGTAAAGACAGAATAGCTGAAATTGAGGAGAGAAAAGAACAGAGAGAAAAGAATGGAAAAAATTGGGCAAGGGCTCAGGGAGTTGAATGATAACATGAAACACACAACATATGTTTCATGGTAGGAGAAGAGAAGGAAAAAGGGACAGAAAGAGTATTTGAGGAAATAATAGCTGAAAATTTCTCAACTTTTATGAAAGAAATTAACTTACATGTCCAAGAACCACAGCATATCCAAATCAGAAAAAAATGTGAATAGACCTACTCCAAGAAACATATTACTCAGAAAGTCAAATGCCAAAGATGAAAAGAAAATTCTGAGAGCAGCAAGGGAGAAGCAAACCATCACATACAAAGGATGCCCAGTAAGAATTAGTGTGGAGTTATCATCAAAAACCATGGAGGTGAGAAGACAGCAGTATGATATAATTAGGATACTGAAAGAAAAGAATTGCCAGCTGATAATTCTTTATCCAGCAAAATTGTCCTTCAAATATGAAGGCAAGTTTAAAATATTCACAAATAAACAGAAACTAAAAAAAAAAAAAAAAAAAAAAAAAAAAAAATGCCTTTGCAGGAAGCATTACAGGGAGACTTATAACACGAAAGAAAAAGACAGGAGAGAGAGGCTTGGAGAAGCGTGTAGAAGGCAAGAATAGCAGAAAGGATAACCAAAAGAGTAAAAAGATAGACAAAGTACTACGTATTATATGATTCCATTTATATAAAATGTAATTATAAACGAATTTATAAAGATGAAATTAGATTAGTGGTTATGTAGGCTGGGGAAGGATAGAGGGATTGAGTGGAGTTTTTCTTTTTGGAGTAATGAAATTGTTATAAAAATTTTTGTGGTGATTAATGCACAACATTGTGATTATACTAAAAGCAATTGATTAGTGCGAATATTCTCGCTGACCTGATTTTGTGATAATCAGGGTAGGCTAAACATTCGCAATATTAGAAACCATGCATGTGTTTCCAGACCTAGTTTTTCTCCCTAGGTGTGGTTTTTAGAATGCTGGTGATAAACTAAGCCTGATTTATTATATGACCATCCTGTATGGGAATGGACTGTAACTCTGGGCATCTTTGGTCAACCTTGAGAGATATAGTAGGGGGGTGGATGTAGCTTGAGTGGTTGGGCGTCCGTCTCCCATGTGGAGGGACCTAGGTTCGATCCCCGGGACCTCCCGGTAAAAATTAAAAAAAGAAAGATATAGAAGGCGCATGGCCACCAGGCCCCGTGGGAAGGTGCGCTGTCAGTCTCTGTGAGCAGGTGAACTGCCAGGCCCCATACGCGGGTGTGCCACCAGGTCCCGCGAGTCATGCAGCAAGATGATGACGTAACAGGAGAGTGACACAAGGGAGAGCCAAGGCGAGATGCACTGAAAAACCAGGAACTAAGGTGACGCAGGCGGTAGGATGCCTCTCTCCCACATCAGAGATTCTGATGATCAAATCTCAGTGAAGACAGAAGGATGAGAGACGATGGCAGGAAACAGACCAAGAGAGTTGCCCAGTGAATGGACACGGAAGCAGCGGAAATGGGGGGGGGTGAAGATGGATGGAAGTGAATAAATGAATTAATAAATCCTTAAAGAAATATATGGGGGAAGGAGATGCAGACTATGGTTAGTGGTGATACTTTGACGATGCTCTTTCATGATTTGTTAACAAATGTTTCACAACAATGCAGGGTGTTTGGGGGGGGTGATGTGTGGGAGACCTGTGTGATGTTGTGCATGTTTGTTTTGTGAGTTTACAATGTTTGCTGAACACTTGTAGTTTGTATGTGTTCATGTATGAATGATATACTTCAATGAATTGTTTTAAAAAATAAAATAAAATAAATAAAAGCAATTGATTATATACTTTGGATAGATTGTATGGTATGTGAATATATTGCAATTAAAACTGCTATAAAGGGAAGCGGCTGTGGCTCAATCAGTGGGGCTCCCGTTTACCATATGGGAGGCCCCGGGTTCGGTTCCCGGGGCCTCCTGGTGAAGGCAAGCCCGCCCGCATGGCGTGGTTGGCTGACCCAGCGAGCACAAGCAGCAAGGGGGGGGATAAATGAATAAATAAAAATAAATAAATAAATAAAACTGCTATAAAAAATAAATGTGCAAGAATAGCCAGAAAGGGTGGCTATGTACAGTAGGAGAAGCATAGAGAGATTGAGTGGTGATGAATTTTTTGTCTGTTTTATTATTATTATTATTGAAATAATGGAAATGCTCTAATAATTATTGAAGTGATGAATGCAAAACTATGTGATTATACGGACTACCACTGATTGTACACTTTAGATGGATTGTATGCTTATTAATATGTATCAATAAAACTGATTTGTTTTTTTAAAAAGCAAAGAATAAAATGGTGGAAGTAAATAATGCATTTACAGTAATATCATGGAAGGTGAATGGATTAAACTCCCCAATCAAAAGGTGTAGGCTGACAAAATGGATTAAAAAAAAAAAAAAACATGAGCCATCCATATGCTGCCTTAAAAAGACTCACCTTAGACTTGGGATAAAAACTGGCTGAAAGGGAAACGGACGTGGCTCAAGATGTTCGGCATCCGTCTACCATACGGAGAGACCAGGGTTCGATCCCCGGTACCTCCCGGTAAAAAAAAAAAAAAAAAAAAAAACTGGCTGAAAGTGAGAGGTTTGGAAAAAGATACTCCACGCAAACAGTAACCAAAAAAAGCAGGGGTAGCTATACTAGTATCAGACAAACAGACTTTAAATGCAAAAAAGTTATAAAAGATACAGAAGGCCATTATATATTAATAAAAAGGGACAATCCACCAGGAAGAAATAACATCATAAATATCTATGAATCTAACCAGGTTGCCCCAAAATATATGTGGCAACCTCTGGCAAAACTGAAGGGAGAAATAGACATGTTTACAATAATCGTTGGAGACTTCAACACACCAATTCACATCATTAGATAGAACAACTAGACAGAAGATCAACAAGAAAACAGAGAATTTGAACAATATGATAAACGAGTTAGTCCTAACAGACATATACAGAATGTTGCACCCAAATTCAGCAGGTTATACATTCTTTTCAAGTGCCCATGGATCTTTCTCCAAGATAGATCATATGTAAGGACACAATGCAGCTCTCAATAAATATAAAAAGACTGAAATGATACAAAGCACCTTCTCAGATCATAATGGAATGAAACTGGATATCAATAATAGACAGGACAGAGGTAAATTCACAAATGTTTGGAGGCTAAACAACACTTTCTAAATAATCAGTGTGTCAAAGAAGAAATTGCAAGTGAAATCAGTAACTATATTGAGACAAATGAAAATGAGAACACAACTTATCAAAACTTAGGGGATATATATAGCAAGGAAGTCTTGAGAGAGAAATTTATAGCCCTAAACGCCTATATTAAAAAAGGAGAAAGAGCTAAACTCAAAGATTTAACTAAACAACTGGGGAAACGAGAAAAAGAACAGCAAACCAATCCCAAAGCAAGCACAAGGAAAGAAATAATAAAGATTAGAGCAGAAATAAATGAAATTGAGAACAAAAGAAAACAAAAACAATTAGAGAAAGACAACAAACTAAAAGCTACTTCTTTGAGAAGATCAATAAAACTGACAAACCCTTAGCTAGACTAACAAAGAACAAAAGAGAGAAGATGCAAATAAATAAAATCAGAAACGAAAGGGGGAAGTTACAACTGACCCCACAGAAATGAAAAGGATCATAAGAGGATATTATGAGAAACTGTATGCCAACAAACTGGACAACCGAAATGAAATGGACAAATTCTAGAAATGCACAAACAACCTACATTGACTCTACAAGAAATACAAGATCTCAACAAAGCAGTCACATTTAAAGAGATTGAATCAAGTCATCAAAAATCTCCCAACAGAGAAAAGCCCAGGACCAGATGGCTTCACAAGTAAATTCTACCAAGCATTTCGAGAATTAACACCAATCCTGTTTAAACTCTTCCAAAAAATGAAGAGAGAAAATTACCCAACATATTTTATGAAGCCATCATCACCCTAATACCAAAGCCAGACAAAGATACTACAAGAAAAGAAAATTACAGACCAATCTCTCTAATGAACAAAGATGCAAAAATTCTCAACAAAATACTTGCAAATAGAATCCAACAGCATATCAAAAGATTTATACACCATGACCAAGATGGATTTATTCCTGGTATGCAAGGGTGGTTTTTAATAAGAAAATCAATTAACATAATATAGCACATTCACAAATTGAGGGGGAAAAACCCCACACAATCATCTTGATGGATGAAGAAAAGGCATTAGAAAAATCCAGCATTGGGTCAGATGTAGCTCAACTGGTTGGGCGTCCGTCTCCCATATGGAGGGACCCGTGTTCGATCCCCGGGACCTCTGGTAAAAAAAAAAAAAAAAAAAAGAAAAATCCAGCATCCTTTCTGGATAAAAACTCTTTGAAAGATAGAAATAGAAGGAAAATTCCTCAATACAATAAAAGGTATATATGAAAAACACACGGCCAATATCGTATTCAATGGGGAAAGGTTGAAATGTTTCCCTCTAAGATGGGGAACAAGGCAAGGATGCCCATTGTCACCTCTGTTTCATATTGTGCTAGAGCAAATAGACAAGAAAAATAAATAAATAAATAAACAAAAGGCATCCAAATAGGAAAAGAGAAAGTAAAATTCTCACTAAGTTCAGATGACATAATCTTATATTTAGAAAATTCTGAAATGCCTACAACAAAGCTACTTGAGCTAATAAACGAGTTCAGCAAAGCGGCAGTATACAAAATTGACACACAAAGATCAGTAATTTTTCTGTACACTAGTACTGAACAATCTGTGGGGAAATCAGGAAAAAAATTCCATTTACAATAGCAACAGAAGGACTCAAATACCTAGGAATCAATTTAACCAAAGAAGTACAGGACCTATATTCAGAAAATGCTAAAAGAAATCAGTGAAGACCTAAACAAATGAAAGCCATTCCGTGTTCATGGATTGGAAGACTGAATATCGTGAAGATGTCAATCCTACCCAAACCGATTTATAGATTCAATGCAATACCAATCAAAATTCCAAAAGCCTACTTTACAGAAATAGAAAAGGCAATTACCAAATTCTGTTGAAAGGGAAAGTGCACCTGAATAGTTAAAAGCATTCTAAAAAAGAAGAGCAATGTGGCAGGACTCCCACCACCTGATCTTGAAACATATTACATGTATGTTTTATGAAACATACTATAAAGCTACAGTGGTCAAAACAGCATGGTACTGGCATAAAGATAGACACATTGATCAGTGGAATAGAATTGAGAGTCCAGAAATAAACCCTCACCTCCACAGCCAACTGTTTTTTTTAACAAATTTACTAAGTCCATGTTACCAGGACAAAACAGTATCTTCAACAAATGGTGCTGGGAGAACTGGATATCCATAACCAAAAGAATGAAAGAGGACCACTATCTCACTCCCTATAAAAAATCAATTCAAAATGGATCAAAGACCTAAATATAAAAGCTGTGACAATAAAACTGCTAGAAGATAATGTAGGGAAATATCTTCAAGATCTTGTGGTAGGTGGTGGTTTCTTGGATCTTACACCCAAATCACAAGCAACAAAATAAAAAGTAGATAAATGGGGCCTCCTCAAAAAAAATTTTTTTTTTCTCCTCAAAATTAAAAACTTTTGCACCTCAAAGGATGTCAAATGGTGAAAAGGCAGCCAACTCAATGGGAGAAATATCTGGAAATCACATACCTGATAAGGGTTTAACATCCATAATATATAAAGAGATGCTACAACTCAACAATAAAAAGACAAACAACCCAATTAAAAAAAGGGCAAAAGACTTGAATATAAATTTGTCCAAAGAAAAATTGCAAAAACATGAAAAATTGTTCAATATCAATAGCGATTAGGGAAATGCAAATCAAAGCTACCATGAAATATCATTTCACACCTATTAGAATGGCCACTATTAAAAAGACAGAGGGGAGCAGATATAGCTCAGAGGTTGAGTGCCTGCTTCCCATGTACAAGGTCCTGGGTTCAATCCCTGGTACCTCCTGAAAAAAAAAAAAAAAAAAAGACATAAAACTACAAGACTCCAAGTGTTGGAGAGAATGTGGAGAGATAGGAACCCTTATTCATTGTTGGTTGGAACATAGGTATAGACACTGTTTGTCAGTTCCTAAACAAGTTCGATATAGATTTATCATGTAACCCAGCAATACCACTACTAGGGATATACCCAAAAGAACTGAGAGTAGTGACATGAACAGACATCTGCAAACCGATGCTCATAGTGGCGTTATTCACAATAGCCAAAAAATGGAAACAACCCAGGTGTCCTTCAACCGATGAATGGATAAACAAACTGTGGTGTATTCATACGATGGAATATTAATGCAGTTGTAAGAAGAAATGAAGTCATGAAGCATATGACAACATGGATGAACGTGGAGGACATTATGTTGAGTGAAGCAAGCCAGAACAGAAAAAGACAAATACTGTATGACTGTGCTATTATGTACTACAGATATGGTGTAAACTCATTGAATTAATAATTAGAATATGGCTCACCAGAAAATAGAATAAGGTTAGAGAATGGAAAGCTGAGGGTTAAGTTGCAGAAGAAATGGCAATTGGTAAAAAGGTTGTTAATCTTTGAAAATGAATAGAAAAGGTGAAAGCACAACATAGTGTTTGTAACCAGCAATGCTATTATATTGGTATGATAGTGGTTGAATGGGAAAGCCTAAGGTCATGTAAATTACTAAAAGGAAAGCTAAAAAATGTAACATGGGACTGTATACAGTGAAACCTCATGTGAAATATGCATATATGACTGTTCTTTGAAACTGAACAAATGTATATGAGTGTTACAAGATGTTAATTTAATATCAAGCAAAAAAACAAAAAAACAAAAAAAACCCACATTATACTAGGTGAAAGAAACCAAAGTACTACATATTGTATGATTCCATTTATATAAAATGTAAATATAAATCAATTTATAAAGATGGAATTAGATTAGAGGTTATATAGGGCTGGGGTAGAATAGAGGGACCGAGAGGTGACTGCCAAGGGGTGTGGAGTTTTTCTTTTTGGAGTAATGAAATTGTTCTTAAAATTTTTGTGGAGATGAATGCACAACATGGTGATTATACTAAAAGCCATTGATTGTACACTTTGGATAGATTGTATGGTATGCGAATACATCTCAATAAAACTGCTTTAAAAAAAAAAAGAAAGAATGAAAAGAGAGAAAAACTTTAAGGGATTGGAGTCACTATGTTGGAGCCATTTCTGATGGGGATCTTCCCAACATGTTCTCATTAATATTAAGCTCAAGACCCTCCAACTAGTTCATAACATCTGTTTTAATTTTCTTGGCTGCTCAAGCAATTATTATGAAATAGGTCAAGTTAAACAACAAAAATTTGTTTGTTCACAGTTTGAGGCTGGATCATGCGTCATGTAGGTGATGCTTTCTTCCTGAAGACTGTCGAATTCTCAGGCTATTGGCTGATGATCCTTGGTTCCTAGCTTGTCACATGGCAAGGCACATGGCAGCATTTCCTGGGTTCCGTTATGTTCAGCTTCTTGAGTCCTGTGGCTTTCTCTGTCTAAATTTCATTTTGCTTATAAAGGACTCCTGTAATAGGATCAAGAACCCTCCTGATTGAGGTGGGACACACCTTAATTGAAGTAACCTCATCAAAAGTTCCTACTCACAATGGGTTCACACCCACAGGAATGGATTAGGTTTAAGAACATGTTTTTTTGGGTTACATACAGCTTCAAACCAGCACACAATCCCTTTAGTAACCAAAATGAAATTCATAGGTAATATGACCTACTTGCAGAGGTAATAGAAAAGAATCAATATAATTCTTAATATATAGGAAAAATAAGAAATTTATTTATTATACAGTAATATGTATTTCAAGATTTAAGTCTTTCGGCATTACTACTAAAGACATAATGAAGCAATGAGATTTTTGCATCTATGTACAATGACCAAGATTGGATTTAAAAGGAGTGTAAAGAAGAGAAGCCATTCCATTCAAAATGAAAGAACAAAGGTATGGTAGACACTAGAATAAAACCTAGAGTTAAGTAATAATAAAACAGACTTCCTTGTATAAGGGCAATAAAGAAGTAATCTTAATTAAATCAGAAGGACATGAGAAATACTAAGTGGAGAAAATGAGTATATATGCTATTATTGCAAAAGAGCTGGGCACTCTTTCTAAGGTAGGTGTTATAATAATTTTCTGTGTTAGGTCATGGGATGAGATAGTCTTGGAAATCTTTTTTTTTTTTCTTTTTATTTTTGCCCCCATCCCTGATACCCCACACCAATGATCCTTCCCTGCCCCAGTTGTAACCCTTCTGTGATCCAAAGCTTCTTCAAAGATGAAGCCATTACAATAGATGAATACAATTCAAAGGAAAACGAAATAATGATAAGTTTAAATGTAAGAGATAAAATATATAAAATAAAAAAAAAAAAAACCTAAAACTAAAATTAAAAGATTGGGATATTAAAAAAATGAAAAATATTAAAAAAAAATTTTTTTTGACATTCTACCTTTCATCCATATAACCTATCTTGATATCTCAAAACATGTTGAGACAAACATTTAGTTTCTGAGAACTATGAAACCTTGGAGACCATGTCCTTCAAGATGTGATGGAAATAGAGGATGATTTGAAAAAAGCAGTATTTAAAAGGCTACAGGGAAGATGTGTGGCAAACTTTTGGGGACAGTATCAGATAACACTGAAAGTCAACAGGAAATTCCCAAATAAAAAATTTCAACATGTAATTTTTGCAACATAGATTTTTTTTTTTTTTTTTTTTTAAGATTTTATTTATTTATTCATCTATACCCCCCTTGCTGCTTGTGCTCGCCGGGCCAGCCAACCAGGCCGCGCGGCCGGGCCCGCCCCCACCAGGTGGCCCCGGAACGGAACCGGGGCCTCCCATATGGTAAACGGGAGCCCCACTGACCGAGCCACAGCCGCTTCCCATGCAACATAGATTTTTTATCATGCTGCAAATATTTTTTAAAATTTATATAGGATGGGGGTGCAGATGTGGCTCAAGTGGTTGAGTGACTGCTTCCCACATGGGAGGTGCTGGGTTTGGTTCCCAGTGCCTCCTAAAAAAACAAAAAACAAACAAGCAAACAAATAAAAAAACCAACTCAGGGGAGCCGATGTGGCTCAGTGGTTGAGCACCACCTTCCCATTTACCAGGTCCTGGGTTCAATCCCTGGTCCTCGGGATCTAAAAAAAAAAAAAAAAAAAAAAATTATATAGGATGGTAATAAAATATTTTAAAAAGTCTTTATTATTTGATATCCCTACATTTCATTTGTCTTTACTAATTTAATAATGTATGATTTTAAGGGTGTCGAAAGGAATCTCAAATCTCTCCTTACACATTTGCCATTTGTTTTCCAGTAACGGCACCAACTGCAGTGAAACCCTTTTCAACTAAATACTTAGTTGGAAAATGCTACAAGTAATTTAGCTCTTTCCAAGAAGTAGGTATGCAAATCTCAACTGTGTCCCAAACCTTTCATCATTAGACTGATTAAATTATGTTTTGTCTTCAGCCTTTTAAAAATTTTTTAAAAACTATTAACTATTCCTACAAATGTTGATGTTGGCTAGTATTCTATTGCTCTCCAATTGCCCAATCAGGTATCATAATTTCAATCCTATCTTTAAATCGAATCTACTTAATTCTATCAAATAAAAGCACAATTTCCAAATCTATCTTTAAATCTAATCTATTAATTGCATAAAACAAAAGCAAAACTTCCAACCCAGCACTTCTAAGAAGAGCCTCCTTCTAGGGAGGAGACCGGAGCTGTCTTTTTCTCTGGACCCAGGAGCAAAAACGCCGCCGACTTTCAGCCGCACGTCAAGGCCCCACCCCTCACGTACTGCACGCCCCTCGGGGTATATATAGGCCGCCTCCAGGCCTTGGAGTCCCGACAGCGAGCGGAAGTGTCGTAAAGCGACCGCTGGAGGTGTCGTTGGTGCGAAGAGGCCTAACAGTGGAGCTGATTCTGCGCCGGGAAGGATAACACAATGTCGATCGAAATTGAGTCCTCGGAGTAAGTCGTGGGGTGGCGAGTGTTCGCGGCATGGCGGGGGCCGGGAGGTGCGTAGGGGAGGCGTCGGAGAGGTTAGGACGTGTAGCGGCATTTCCTTGCCCTGCAAAAGCTTCCTGGATCTGGCTCCTTCCGAGGCGGGCCATCGAGAAAAGGGGCAGCTTTGGAACGTGAAATGCAAAGCCTCTCAAGAGGTTCCTCTGGGCTGTGGACAGAACCCATGTCTTGAAGATCCACGTTTTAACCCCCGCCGACCCCTGGTGGGGCTGTGACTGAGCAAATTAACGATCCACTGAGAACTCCAGTTTAATTATATGTTCAAGAGGGGTCAGGCTCTCCAAGCCTTCCTTTTCTTCCCGACTCCCCTTAAGCAAAGTGATTCGTTCCCTCCCTGTGCTTGCACAGCCCCTTTGCTTTCCTCTGTCCAGCACTTTTCACCCAGTATTTTCAATTGTTTATTTTTCTGCCCACCCCGTTAGCTTATGTAGGCTCCTTTTTTCTTATAGTCTCCGTGTCTAGAACCCCGTAGAAGCTCAGTTACTGCTTTTGAAATGAATGAACGACTAGCAATTTTAGCAGGTTCTATTTGGAGCCGAAGTTTGGTTAGTCTGCGAGCTCTGTGTGGCCGCAAATGATAGAATCTGGAGATTGGGCCAGGAGAATGATAGATTGGGAGGTGTGGGGCCGGGAGGAGTGGGAGGGCGGGGTAGTGGTGGTAGTGTAGTGAGAGACTGAGTGAAATGAATGACTAAAGACATTTCCAGGATGCCACCCTGTCCTTGCCAACACTCAATAATTAAATCAGCAGACTTAACATTTGTGTCCGGAGTGTAAAGGAGGGGCGAGTATCTGTCCTGAAGAGCTCTCAGAGAAGGGAGGGAGATTTATTCATTCAACTAGTATTGAAGTTTACTCTGTGCCATTGCAGTTCTAGATGCTAAGAACACAGCAGTGAACAAAACAGATCAAAATCCCTGCCTTTATAGAAAGTAGTTGTGATTAGGAAAGACACAGTAGACAGAAATAATGAGTAGAATGGGAGGTAGATGTTGGTCAGTGCTGTGGAGAAAAATTAAACAAAGTAGGGTGAATGGGAGTATTGGAGATTAAGAACTGTATCAGGGTAGGAGTTGGAAAGGGCAGCACAGTTTGTGACCTGGAAGATAGCAGACACTGACCATACTCCAGGCTTGGGAACCCTGGCTGTAGCAGCAGTGGCTGCTGCATGTTTTTATTATCAGCAATAGCTACCATTTATGAAACATTTTCTGTGCTAGGCACTTTTTAAGCAGTGTGTGTAGTCAGTCCTTTGAGTAACCCTACAAGGTAGGTATTTTTATTAACAGATCAGGCTCAGAGATGTTAACTCACTTGCCCAAGGTCATGGCTAGTAAGTGACAGAGCTCTGATTCAAATCCCGGGACCACTTCCAAAGCTTTTAGTGATTTATGTATTACTTTGTGTTTGAAGGTAATGTATTTGATTTGGGCTAAGTGTGAGGTCTTTGTAGGAGGGTCTCATTTCGGGAGTGCAAAATGGAAGTCAATGGAAGTGTGCTAAGAAAATACTATGGTACTAGAAAGCAAAGGTCTAAGTTGGAGGCACTTTTTAAAGGGGCCATGAGAGAAAAATGATTTTTTAAATAGACCTGCAAGTAGCAGTAGTCAATTTTCTTCTGCAGGAATTTGGAAGGGTATTGTTGCTTTCTTGTCAGGAATATATGTTCAAGAGCTACACTGCCAGATTTTTCCACTTATATGTATTTGGTACCTGGTCAAATCCTTATCTGTAAATGAGGATGATGATAATAATGTTTTGATGATTAAATGTATTAATCTCTCTAAAATGCTTAGAATAATACTTGGTACTGTAAGTACTGTAAATCTGGTAAACATATAATAAAATGTTATTTTATGATTATTTTCCCCCTAGGATAGGGAACTGACTAAATTCCAATCTGAAGTCCCCTCCAACCAGAATATCTGACCTCTGTACTAGCACGGTCCAATAGAAATATAATGTGAGCTACATATGTATTTGTAAATTTTCTAATAGCCACATTTTAAAAAGTAGAACAAAACAGGTGAAAATAATTTTAATAATATATTTTATCTAACCCAATATATACAAATTCTGTTATTTCAACATGGAATAAATGTAAAAATTACTGAGATAGCTGGCACTTTTTTGGGTACTAAATCTTTGAAATCTGGTGCGTACTTTACACTAATAGCACATCTCTCTTTAATTACTCAATTTTTATAGGAAATAGTTGATGTGCTAAGTTTCATAAAATTTACAGTTGTAAAAGTAGATTCTCATATTTACAAGTTTTCTGCTACTGAATCAAACATCAGTTTTTAAAATTAAGTAATATTAGAAATTCACTCCCTCAATCACACTAGCCATATTTTAAGTGTTCATTTGCCACATGTGTTTAGTGGCTACCATATTAGACAGTGTAGCTTTATACCAGTAAGTATACAAGGTGTAGTGGAGCTGATGCCTTGCATGAAGGGGAGAGAAGGTCCTACATACTTGGTTTCTCTGCAGGCAGATGGGTGGGAGCAGAGAATAAGGAAGAGAAAGAGAACAGTGTATCACAGTATTATCCAGTGAAGTTGTACAGTCTATATGAAGAGATTTTTTTCACTAGGCTCCCTATTATCAAACCCAAAATCAAGAAGTGTGAATAGTTTTTTGTTATTTGTTGAAAATGGTTGCTTCTTCTCTCAGGATTTGGAAATTGTCCTTAGGAAACGGAATCCACAATGTTTTTTATTTCACTTGTCCTGAAAGTTTGGTAATAAGGTGTGTTATTTTTGCAAATGAGGAGGCATAGGAAGAAACCGGGCATAATAAAAAGATCTCTGGCCTGGTAATTAAGAGAGCCACCTTGGTACTAACTCCCTTTCTAGCTGGTTGTGAGACATTAGGCAAATTGTTTTCCCTCTCTGAATCCCAGTTCTCCTATCTCTGAGGTGGGGGAAGGGGTAGAATGATCCTCTTGAAACTCATATTCTGTAATTATTGGCAAGTTTTGCTAGCATGATAAAGGCATGAAAAGTGGGTGCTAAGAGGAGGATGAGTAGGAAAAAATAAGCTAGAATGGGCTTTATTTGGCTCTTTGATGTGTGAGGATCCCTAAACTAGGTGTCTTACTTTTGTTTTTCAGTGTGATCCGGCTCATCATGCAGTACCTGAAGGAGAACAGTTTACATCGGGCATTAGCCACCTTACAGGAGGAGACTACTGTGTCTTTGAATACCGTGGACAGCATTGAAAGTTTTGTGGCTGACATTAATAGTGGCCATTGGGATACTGTTTTACAGGCTATACAGTCTCTGAAACTGCCAGACAAAACCCTCATTGACCTCTATGAGCAGGTAAAAATGGTGGTGATTCTGATACCCTTGGGTTGGTTTATCATTGACCCACTGACTGGGAAACATCAGTGTACTTTCCTTCAAGAGCTATGGGGCTATAACAGCCCTTAAAACGTACATGCCAAGTCTTGAGTGTTACTTTGTAATTTTTATTTTATTTTTTTTATCTTTTCTTGGAAAGGCCAAGAGTTTTCCCAAATTGAGATTATTTCTTTTTTTTTTTTTTTTTTTTTTTGAGATTATTTCTTAAGTCATCATTAAATGAGTAGAGTGGACTTTCTGGAAATAAGAATTTAGTATTGTTTGAAGTAAAAACAGGGAAGTTGGTTTGTTTCTTTACAGTCCACATGAGTTCAGTAATTCTCCAAAGGAAATTTCACTAACTGGAGAAGGGTTTCTGTGGTGCCCATGGAGATATTCCCATCTTTAGTTTTCTTTAGCATCTGTGTTCTGAAAAAAGGGCCTGAGAAAAGGGGAGATTGGTAAGCTAAAAATGAAGGATGGAGGTGTAAGAATTGAAGTAATTACTTTTATTTTTATTTTTTTTAGAGTTTAGATTTTATTTTATTTATTTCTCCCCACCTCTCACTGTTTTGCACTTGCTGTGTCTGTTCGTCTTCCTTGTTTCTTTGGGAGGCACTGGGAACCGAACCCAGGACCTCCGATGTGGGAGGGTGGCACCTAATCACTTGAGCCACCTCTGCTCCCTGCTTTGTTGTGTCTTTTGTTATGTTTCCCTCCATGTGTCTCTTGTTGTGTCAGCTTGCTGTGTCTGCTCACTGTCTTGCTCATCTTCTTTTAGGAGGCACCGGGAACCCCCATTCCCTGCTTTTGTTGTGTCTCTCGTTACGTTTTTCTTCTTGTGTCTCTTGTTGCATCAGCTTGCTGTGCCTGCCCTTTGCGCCAGCTCGCTGTCTTCTTTAGGAGGCACTGGGAACTGAACCAGGGACCTCCCATGCGGTAGGCGAGAGCTCAGTCACTTGAGCCACATCCCCTTCCCAGTAATTGTAATTACTTCATTTGTCCACCTGAAATCTCTTGTGAAAAGAAAAGGGAGCATTTCCCAGTATTGGAAATCTGGCAGGCCGTATCTGCTTCAGAAACTGTAGAAAAAGAAATATTAATAGAAGAATATATTGAAACAACCATTTTCTTTTCAATTGTCCAGGTGGTTCTGGAATTGATAGAACTTCGTGAATTGGGTGCTGCCAGATCACTTCTGAGACAGACTGACCCCATGATCATGTTAAAACAAACACAGCCAGAGCGGTATATTCATCTGGAGAACCTCTTGGCCAGATCTTATTTTGATCCTCGTGAGGTATAACTATAGTAATGAAAATTCACTCTTGTTTTGGAAATACAGTGTGATATGACATTTTTAGTACTTTATTCGACACATTTTGTAATTTTGATGTAATTTTTTTTTTTTTTTTTTTAACATTTTACTTATTCATTTACCCCCCCCCTTGCTG
The DNA here is from genome assembly GCA_026826555.1 of Tolypeutes matacus. Lineage (NCBI taxonomy): Eukaryota > Metazoa > Chordata > Mammalia > Cingulata > Chlamyphoridae > Tolypeutes > Tolypeutes matacus. The sequence goes on from JAKSZT010037198.1 coordinate 7,399,827, forward strand.
CTTGTGCTCGCTGGGTCAGCTAACCACGCCGTGCGAGTGGGCTTGCCTTCACCAGGAGGCCCCGGGAACCGAACCCGGGGCCTCCCATATGGTAAACGGGAGCCCTACTGATTGAGCCACAGCCGCTTCCCTTGATGTAATTTTTGAGAATGATGTTTTCTGGTCATATGTATTAGCTAATTCAGTTCTAGAACAGAAGAAATTAGTCCCTTCTTAATTGTGGAGTCCACAGTTTCTTAATAGAGTGATAAAATAACTAACATTTCAAAATAAGTCAAGATCCAGGGCTGATATTTAAGAACCTGATTGATTTGTATTGATGACATATAAATCCAGTTTTCTCAACTATCTCATTATATTCTGAGTGGTATGAGGGACTCCAAGTAGCAGCTATCTTCCCATACAACTGATCAAGAATGGGGAGGTGTCTGGATAATGGGGAAGGTGGAGGAGGGTAAAGGTTGTCTAAGCTAGAGCGCACTGCAGTTGACTGATACTTTCTCTTCCAAAATCCCATTATAGGTATAGTTTGAGTCTTTCCCACCCAGTCTTTCACTAAAGCCTTGTCCAAATAGGAGAATGAAAAATTTAAAAGACACTGAATAGTGGAAAGTTAAAGTAGACTCACAGAAACCATGAGGATAAAGGAAAGTAGTTTTAGATTTCCAGGACAGGCTTTAAGTTAGAGGTGATGAAGAATTTCTGGGCTGGGAATTATTTGACCTAAAGAAATTATACAAGGAATATAATTGAGTCCTTGGCTCTGCAGATTTTTCAAAAACTGGAAAAACAATTCTGGGTTTGTTGTGATTTACTTGTACTCTTTTTTTTTTAAGATTTTTATTTATTTATTCATTCATCCCCCCCTTGCTGCCTGTGCTCGCTGGGTCAGCCAACCACGCCGTGCGGGCGGGCCCGCCCCCACCAGGAGGCCCCGAGAACCGAACCCGGGGCCTCCCATATGGCAAACGGGAGCCCCACTGATTGAGCCACAGCCGCTTCCCTACTTGTACTCTTATAAGAAATAGCAGTATGGATTGGCTGACCTCAGTTCCCTCCATCTCATACTTTTGAAATGCAAGTGGGCAGATTGGGAAGTTCATTTTTAAAAACGAAATTTGGGGAAGCAGCTGTGGCTCAAGTGGTTGGGCTCCTGTTTACCATATGGGAGGCCCCAGGTTCAATTCCCAGGGCCTCCTGGTGAAGGCAAGCTGGCCTGAGCAGCTCAGTGAGCTGACGGCCTACATGGCAAGATGATGCAACAAAGAGAGACAAGCAGACACGGAAAAACGCACAGCAAATGGACACAGCGAACACAAGCAGCAAGGGAGGGATAAATAAATAAGTAAAAATAAATCTTTAAAAAAAAAACACAAAAAAACGAAATTTGTTTAATCTCCATTCTAACTGGGTAATTTTTCATATTTTCCTCTTTGAATGTTTCTGCTTGTTCGTTTACTGCTTCCCCCCCCACCCCTGCTTAATAAGCACATTCATAGCTTGCAGCTGCTTCTTGGAAATGACACTACCTCCTCTACTTTTTCAGGCATACCCAGATGGAAGTAGTAAAGAAAAGAGAAGAGCAGCAATTGCCCAGGCTTTAGCTGGAGAAGTCAGTGTAGTCCCTCCATCTCGTCTCATGGCATTGCTGGGACAGGTAATTAAATGCTGATGGAACTGAAATTTAACCCTGAACTCCTGGTACCACTTCCTGTACTGTATGTATGAGTTAAATAAATTGGATGTGATAACAATTGGGGCACTACCTATAGACCTGCTTATACCAAGAACTGTGCCGTGTCGCCTCCCTCTCTCCTGGAAGAGGCAACATAGCTTAGTGATTAAGAGTATAAGCTTTAGGGGGACGGATGTGGCTCAACTGGTTGGGCGTCCGTCTCCCATATGGAGGGACCCGGGTTCGATACCCGGGACCTCCCGGTAAAAAAAAAAAAAATAATAAAAATAAATAAATAAATAAAGAGTATAAGCTTTAGAGTGGTTAGAATTAGGGTTATCATAGAGTTTATATCCAAAATACAATACACCTTTTGAGAGTCAATGGGGGTGCTGTTGATCATGATGTTTGGACACTGGGTACAAATAGGAACTATCCTGGGCACATTGGAACAAATGTTCACTCTAGTTAGATTACTAGCTGTGAGGCCTTGGGCGCAAGTTACCTAAGTTTTGTGATCCTAAATATTCATCATGTTGTTGTAGTAAGCACTTTAAGCATTGACTGGAACCTATTTCAGTAAAGGGTAGTGGCTATTTCTGTGCCTTTTATATGAGCATGTGCCTTACATGAGCCTGACATATATTATTTTGTTTTGTCCTTTCAACAACCTTAGAAAGTTAGGCTTTTTTCCTGACTTTTTGATTTGGCAAAATTGAGAGTTGAAGTTACATAATTGACCCAGGACAGTCTGTTTCCAAAGTCCATGATTTTTCTATCCCCCTATGATTCAGTCTTGTATACTGTTGTGATCATAACTTTTGGAGGCAGCCTTTTTGGAAAAAGGTTTGTATCAAGGGCCTTAATGGATTTGAGGGCACTCTGGCTGCGACATCTGTTATCCCCTTGATTGCCAGGGTTTAATCGGCTGATCTGGCTGGCTAGGCGCCTGTCCTCTTCCTCCCTCACTGCCCCATGTGTGTCCTTCTTGAAGCTGTGTGTTTGGTTGAAGAGGACTATCTTCCCTGCTAGAGGAGGACTGTTCTTCAGTCAAGGGTGTACGAGTAGCTGCACTTCCCTGCTAGAACCTCCAGACAAGTTCTCAAGAGCCTTAACCATTCATGTTCTTTTTTGGACGCAATAATTCCTCTCCTAGGAATCTATTCCAAGGGACTAAATTCCCCCATAGAAAAAGGCATATATGCAAAGATGTTTGTTGCAGCATTATTTGGATGAGTGAAATATTAACAATGATAGTTGTCATAGTAGGATCTGATGATAGGTGAAAAAATGGTGATATAAAATTTTATTTAAGAGTATAATTACAACTAGGTTAATTAAACACATACATGAGGGGGGAGAACTAGAAGGTAGTACATAAAGTATGAACAGTGACTGTTTATTGGAGCCATGGGAAATTTCTGTTTTCAAATTTTATTGTTATAAAAGAGCCACACCCATGAGAAAATGGGTGTAGGACCAACTTGTTGGCTCTGAGTCCTTTCCCACCCTGAGATCAACCTGTGTCCCCAGGACACAGAGAAGCAGATTGGATGGCCAAAGATGGTGGTGGGCTTGGAGGGCTCAATTTCCTCTGAACCTCATCCTTTTGGGCTTGGTTTTGTCTAGCAATCAGGATCAGATCTTAAAAACACCTGAGTGGATTACTGTTCATTTCATTTCTGATAGGCATTGAAGTGGCAGCAGCACCAGGGATTGCTTCCTCCCGGCATGACCATAGATTTGTTCCGAGGCAAAGCGGCTGTCAAAGATGTGGAAGAAGAAAAGTTTCCAACACAGCTGAGCAGGCATATTAAGGTAGGCTCCTTGATCAGTGAATAAGCGATTATTGGGCACTCATCTGCTCAGCCAGGCTGAGCCAGGAGCTTGGGTAGCAGATTTCATTCTCCAGCTCTGACAACATTCAGATGGCTGCTGGTATCCATTGGAGTATTGCTTTGGCCTGGCTCAGATGTGTAACCAAGTGGACATATATTTGACATGTAGTGCAGCATCTGTACTTCTACTTCCTCTCAAGAAGCCAGCCTTTGGAAGAATAGGACTAATTGTGAATGTTCTATATAGTTGTCATATTCAGCAATGTGTGTTTGCCTGCAGTGAGGCAGGCAGAGTGCCCCATGCATGGATTGTAAAGTGGGCTTATGTTGTATTTGAGGAAAATGATTTTATCATCTTATATCTGGTTATTTTTTAAAATCTCAGACTTGGAAAAAGCACAATCAAGTAATTGCTGCACTCCCAGAATTCTAAGCATACTCCAGCATCTCCTTTAAATTCTAATTTCTTGCTGAGTTTGTGCTCGAATGAATTCATGGATTTTAAAATACCTATATTCCTCAAATTTTTGACCATGGTTTAGTGTTTTGGATTTGTCTTCTGGACTATATGTTCTGACTTACAAGTAAAGATATTTTTGAGCACTACCTTTATTTACCCTTGCTGAAGCCTTGTGACAAAGAGAAGCCTATTGTAATTATGCTGCTGGTCTAAGATTTTCTGTTATAAACATTCTTTCTTCTCTGGCATTTAAAATGAAATTCAAAATAGAGCTTTTCTCTGTTCTTTCCATCTAATATAATATCTAATTTCCATCTGTTACTGGGATCATCATCACTGGTAAATGCTCAGGATGCATTTACCAGGCATCAGTCTATCAACTTTAATTAGTTCTCACAAAGTTAAGCAGCCACACGTTACCATTCAATTAAATGAAGGTCATGAAAAAAAAATACTAATGGAAAGTTTGTTTACAAAGTAGTATAGGAAAACAAACATTTATTTTGGAAAAAAAAGGTTTTTGGTTTTTTTCAGATGCACAACAGGATCATATTAGGCCATATTACGTTGAGTGAAAGTCATGCTAAAAGAGGCTGATTCTAATGAAAACTCATGGTCTGAGCTAAGTCCCATGTTAAAATAGTTTTTCCCCTTCCCATTGGAAATATCAAATCCACATTCAAAAAAACTAGTTTCAACTGAGAGCCTAGACATAGAACTGGTCAGAAAATACAGCCACCATCTCCCTGTGTCTAGATGCAGAAAAACTCCTTAAGGTAGGGCCAGCTATGACTTTGTTACTTTATGCTAGGGTAGGGTTTGTCAGAAGGTTAAAATGGGAATTGCTTTAAGGCCCCAAGATAAAATGTGTCTATTTCATTGTTTCATTTGAAACAGTTTGGTCAGAAATCACATGTGGAGTGTGCTCGATTTTCTCCAGATGGTCAATATCTGGTCACTGGGTCTGTTGATGGATTCATTGAAGTATGGAACTTTACGACTGGAAAAATCAGAAAGGTAAAGTATTTTAAATATATTAACTTTCCTAATAGAAGAATTACTAGCTTTGAATTACTACTTTTCTATGTTTATCTCTTAAGTCAGATGAATTGAGGAAGGGTCTGTGTATTATGAATATGTATTACTTCTGTAATTTTTTAAAAAAGTTCCTTATAGATTAAAGAAGCTCTTTATATTTTAAGAAAAGTAGCCTTTGTAATATGTATTGCAACTATTTTTTCCATACTGACTTTTTTCTTTTGATTTTGTTTGATTTTTCTTTACAAACTTTGACATTTTTTGTATCATCAAATTTATACATCATTTCTCCCAGAATTCTAGATGTTTTATTTTTTATCCATATGGAATTTGTTTTATCCACCAAGAATTTTCTAAATTCCACTGCCTGAATAGTGGATGTATGAATGATTTTCATTTTCTACTTTATACATTTTGTATAATTAGCTGTTTTGTTTTGTTTTTAGATCTTGAAGCAATAATTCTTCACAATTAGAAAATCAGGATATTTCCATTGAGCAATAATAAAAGAAACACCACAAATAAATAGACTAGTGAATAAATTGTTTTAGGGAAAGTAGCTGATAGTTTGGAAAAATCATTAGTTTAGTTTCTTACCTCATATCCTTACATAAAGAAATTCAGATCTATTAAAGAACCAAATGTAAAATATGGATCTGAATGGATATTTTGCCTCAAAGATGGAAAGAAAATGAAATTAAATAAAAATCAGTGAGCAAAAGATCTAGAGTATTATGTTTGCATTTTTTTCAATATTAATTTGAATTGTATAAAATTATTCCTGACATTATCACTTGTTCATTAGGAATCATGTGTGCATGGCACTTCTAATTGCTCTAGAGATTTAGAGCAAGCACAATCTGTTATCCTGCAAGTTTGTAGAGGCTTAGGGCAATGGAGTGTTAGTGTTTTTTTTGTTGTTGTTTTGTTGTTTGTTTGTTTTTTCGGGTCAGTAATTTACTTTATTTTATTTTATTTTTTCTCTCTTTTTTAAATAATTTTTTTTTTATTATTGGTGTTATTTTGATAACTGCTTACCATTGTTTCTTTTAGGATCTTAAGTACCAGGCCCAGGATAACTTTATGATGATGGATGATGCTGTCCTCTGCATGTGTTTCAGCAGAGATACGGAAATGTTAGCAACTGGAGCCCAAGATGGAAAAATTAAGGTATGGATTACTACACAAACTCTTGTACATAGACATTTTGAGAATTCTTCTGTGATGAGGTAGTATCCTACACATAATATTCAGCATAATATTGAGCATCAACTTGATGGTAACTACTTTTTTTTGTTTAATCCTATTAATAACTGCCCAGGGAGGTCCAATAACTTGTTTAAGGTCACACAGTTGGTGAGTGATAGATCTGGAAATTTAATCCAGACCTTATTAAAGGGCTCATGCCCTTTCTGCTGTACTACCTTTGCTCACCTTCTATAATGTATTGTACTTTGTGTCTTTTTAGGGGACGGCCTGTAATTGATTAGCTGTGGTTTATATTTAATTGCTGCTAAAATACTCTGGCCTAGATAGATATAGAATGGTTTTTGCTAAGTGTCTGAATTTTTGTTTTAATAATTTACAAGGAAAGAGGTTTAAGTTTCAAAGGATTCCGTTGTCATTGTACTATGGGAAGCAAACATATCATATTCAGCTGTTGGCCTGCATTTTTAATGCTGTTGGAGTATAGTAGTAAGCACTGCATTTTTCTTGGCTCTTGTATTAGTCAGGGTTCTCTCGGGGAACAGAATCAACAGGAGATATCTGTCAATAATATGAGATTTTAAAAGAGTCTTTCACGGGACTGTGAGGATGCACAAGTCCAGGTTCCGCAGGCAGCTGCAAACCAGGAGCTCCGATGAAAGTCCAATGAAAGGTCCTGGATGAGTTTCTGGGAGAAGTTGCCTGTCCAACGACGAGCTGGAAAATTCTCTTTGAATGTTGAAATCACTTCCCCTTTTAAGGCATTCAACTGATTGGATAAAAGTGGCACCCATTGATGATGTAATCTTCCTGATCGATGCAGATGTAATCAGCCACCCACACAGTAAACTCACTGGTGATCGAAGTCCATAAATGCTCTTGTATTACAATTAACCCAGTGCTTGCTGGAACAAACACCTGGAAACAATTACCTGGCCGAGTTGACACATTGGCCTAACCATCACTGTCCCCACTCCTTGTCAACTCGGCAACCATACATTACCCTAAACCATACTTAGTCTCTAAGTGAAAACAAAAACAGACAAGCATACATATATATTTCTGCCTAACCATGTTCAACTCTTCTGCGTACAACCGGAAACGCATTAATTCCCAACAGAATAGGGTGCAAGTCCTTGGGTAATATTCACTCTTAAACTTGACATCCGTAAATATTATGACATGGAATTAATACAGCTTTTCATATGATAGGGGCAAAGGTTGGGGAAGAAAACAAGAAATTTGTTTTGTGTACATGTACAATCATACTCATAATGAAACAAGGAAGAAGGGTTCAATACTCTTACAGTCCTCATTTCTGTAACTGGTCACGTGGTCGAAGTTCATATTTATCACTACCTTCTTCCACTACCCATTCCATGTTCCCATTACCTTCAGCAAGCACTTCAGCTGGCTGTGGTTCTTTGCCTGGTGGGGTGACCCAAACTTTCATTCCTGAAGATTTTGGGCCATTGTTAGTCCTGCTTGAATTGGTTTGTTGCAATTTTCCATTGACTTTAATCACAGGGCATGGCAGTACTAGGAGACACCCTAGAGGATCTCCTGCATTCCAGGCAAACTCTTCTTTACCCCCATTATGTAGATGCAGTCCTATTTCCCCTTGATAGTCAGGATCAATCACCCCAGCCAGTACAGTAATTCCCTTCTTTGCCTGTTGATTCACAGGTAAGAGGAGCCCAAAGTAGCCAGGTGGCAGTCTTAATTTCCAGTTCAATGGAATCATTGTTATGTTCCCTGGTGGCAGCACTCCTCCTTTTGGGACCAAAACCTGTAGACCAGTAGAGCTTAAGGTTGCAGGGACAGGAAGCAAAAATTTTCCTAGTGGGCCACTAGGGGTAATAGTGAGAGGTGCCACTTCCATTTCCACCCCTTGATTCCTGGACCCATGAATCCTGGTTATGGGAGAAACAGCACCATAGAGAGGATGCTGATTTAGAGCACACACAGCCTCCTGGAGAACATTGCCCCAGCCCTGCAAGGTATTGCCACCTAGTTGGCGCCGTAATTGAGTCTTCAAAAGGCCATTTCACCTTTCTATTAATCCAGCTGCTTCAGGGTGATGGGGAACATGGTAAGACCAGTGAATTCCATGGGCATGTGCCCATTCCCGCACATCATTTGCTGTAAAATGGGTTCCTTGATCAGAAGCAATGCTGTGTGGAATGCCATGGCGGTAGATAAGACATTTGGTAAGTCCACGGATGATAGTTTTGGAAGAAGCATTGCGTGCCGGAAATGCAAACCCATAGCCAGAGTATGTGTCTATTCCAGTTAAAACAAATCGCTGTCTCTTCCCTGGTGGAAGTGGCCCAATGTAGTCAACCTGCCACCAGGTAGCAGGCTGGTCACCTTGAGGAATGGTGCCATATCTGGGGCTGAGAGTGGGTCTCTGCTGCTGGCAGATTGGGCATTCAGCAGTGGCTGTAGCCAAGTCAGCCTTGGTGAGGGGAAGTCCATAAATGCTCTTGTATTACAATTAGCCCAGTGCTTGCTGGAACAAACACCTGGAAACAATTACCTGGCCGAGTTGACACATTGGCCTAACCATCACAGCTCTTACGCTATAGTAGGACCCTCTATTTACAAGTTTTCACTCTTTTTTTTTTAAACAAAGGTATGGAAGATTCAGAGTGGACAGTGTTTACGGAGATTTGAAAGGGCACACAGTAAAGGTGTCACCTGTCTAAGCTTTTCTAAGGATAGCAGCCAGATCCTCAGTGCCTCATTTGACCAGACAATTAGGTAAGAACCCCCAAACTCACTTGGGTCTGATGAGGCCCAGGAGGGAGGTACTAGTGATGCCTAATGCTTTCACCAGGACAGTGTGATAGAGAGTGAGTGTATGTGAGACCTCATTTCCCCAATCAAACTACAGCTAACACAGTGCTATCCCTTTGTCCATTAGAGTGTCTGCTAACGAGAAAGATTAGAAAGGGATTATAGCATTATTTCATGTTTCTCCAACTGTGATCTCTGGACCACCCTCTGCATCAGAATCACCTGGAGGACTTGTTACAAATACAGATTCCTGGTCCTGCAGGCCTACTGATTTTGAATCTCATGATAACTAATTTTTCGTAAAGGTCTGTCCTTGAACAGAAGCTTGTGGTGTTATTAGCTTATTTTCTCCCACTCTCTTTTCTGTGCAAAGATTTTGTTTCAGGTTTTTTTGCTTTTGATATAATGAAAATTATACTGCATGCACAATTGGATAGCCCTTTTTCTTCACTTAATAGTATAACATGAGCTTTTGTAATTCAGCTAAAATACATTCATTGAACGCTTGGTTCCAACCATAATGTATAGACTACTAATTGTTCTTTTCCTTTGCTTTTATATGTGCTAGAATTCATGGCTTAAAATCTGGGAAAACTCTGAAGGAATTTCGTGGCCATTCCTCCTTTGTTAATGAAGCAACATTTACACAAGATGGACATTATATTATCAGTGCATCCTCTGATGGCACTGTGAAGGTTAAATATTTGGTTTTGGTTTATTTTGGGGTATCTTTCTATCTTTGTCCTTTGAGGAATTATCAGTGGTGATAATTGTGGTGGAGAAAAGCTCTTTAATAGCTCGTAATTGAGTGTGAGACAACAGTAATGTCCTGTGGATTATCCCTGTTGGCCTGGTAACCTCAAATATAAATCCAAACAAACATTATCTTGTGCAGGAAAAGAGGAAGGATGGGAGTCCTTCACTGAAGTCATTATTCATTCTCAGATAAGCACAGTAGTTAAATTCTGTCTTGCTATAGGTATGGCCCACCCTCTTAATAGTCAAATTCACAGCTCAGTGGCCAAATAAATCTTTTTTGTTGAGCTGCCTAACCCACATTCAGGGCCTTCCTAATATAACATTTATAGAGGAGCAGGAGAGGTGCAGAGTAGAACTAAGCCCTCTTTCTAATACTGAGTTTTTGGTTTTTTGGGGGGTTTTTTTTTAACTACTTTTTTTTTTAAAGCTGTTTTCAGCCCTCAGCTAAAAGCAATGGACCTTTACTACTTTAAGAGGTTTAGTTTTTGAAGAATTGATCTCATTTTCTAGAAAAGATATGAAACCCAAATAAAAAATTGCTAAAGATCTTTGAGACACTGCATTTGCATACTGGGCCTGCTTCTAAATTGCCTTATGAGTTAGCGCTTTGTGCCAAAAGAGCTAGACATTTTAATGCAAGTACTTAAAAGTCAGAGTCCCCTCTGAAATTGCTTCTTGGGAATTGAACCAGAAATCTGAGGCAGGAGATATACTCTCCCTCAGGATGGTTGGGGAACACATATAGCTCTGAGCATTTTAGTCATGGCATTTGCCCTGTGTGTGCTATATATGGGCCTTACAATCTGTAGATGCCATTGCAAAATGGCTTATCTAGGCCTTTCTGTTTTGTCGTCTTTCTGCTTTTGTTATGAGTTGAATAAAGCATCTCACCAACCGTCTGGACACAAAACACTACACGCCTTAGAACTCTTGATCTCTGAAATGTTCAACTTGCCATCAGAGCAGAGTGTGGAAAATAGACACTGAGGCAACTAGTGGGGCAACTCTTCTCATTTTGTAGGTATTTATTAAACATCTGTTTTGTGCTTTGCTCTGTTGAAGGCACAAAAGAAACATACAACATAGTCCATGCCTTTGGGACATTTATACCTCATTAAGTGAGTAGTGTCCAGACAATGCCATGCAATAGTTGGACCTCTAAGCACATCTCAGATTTCAGTAATTGTTATGTCTGATTTAACTCTTTCGGTTCATAGCAGCCCAGGAGGGTAAGGGGAAAAGCATTATGGTAGATAACTGTTACCAGAAGAGATGTTGGACTGGGAGAGGTAACACACGTGGCCAAGAGTGGCTGCCACTTCATGGATCCTCCTGTGTGTGCTAACATTGTGACTTCTGGTCAGTGGTTCCTAATATAGGCTGTATACATTAGAGTCATTTTTGGAACTTTTAAAAAGAATGCACATAACTACCCCAGACCTACCAAATCAGAATCTCAGGATAGGGTCCTGAGCAGGTGAATTTTAAAAGCCTCCATTTGGATTTTCTTTTCTTTCCTTTTTTTTTTTTATGATTTATTTTATTTCTTTATCCCCGCCCCCCTCGTTGTTTGCAGCCTCTGTCTGCTCTTTCTGTCCATTTGCCGTGTGCTTTCTGTGTCTGGTCATCTTCTCTTTAGGAGGGAACCGAACCTGGGACCTCCCATGTGGAAGAGAGGTGCTCAATTACCTGAGCCACCTCAGCTCCCTGGTTTGTTGTGTCTCTCATTGACTTTCCTCTTTGTGTTTCTTTTGTTGCATCATCTTGTTGCGTCAGCTCGCTGTGCCTGCACATCATGCCAGCTCGCTGTCTTGCCTGTCTTCTCCAGGGGGCACTGGGAACTGAACCCAGGACCTCCCATGTGGTAGGTAGGAGCCCAACCACTTGAGCCACATTTGCTTCCCTATTTGATTTTGATTTTCAGACAAGGATAGCTTTCTGGTTGTATGACAGTAGCAGTATTGACACATAGCTAATTTTAAAGATAGGTAGCTCTGTTAGCCAAGGAAAAATGTGCAAGAAAAGATAGTAGATTTAAAAGGTTTTAGGGAAACGGATGTGGCTCAAGAGGTTCGGCGTCCGTCTACCATATGGAGAGACCAGGGTTCGATCCCCAGTACCTCCCGGTAAAAAAAATAAAAATAAAAAAATAAAAGGTTTTATTATTTAGCTCTGCGACTTTTATTTTGCTTATGCCAACTAGTCAACAAATAGATGAATGCTTACTAAGTACGTGGCAGTGCTGGGTGTTTGGACTTAAAATCAAGAAACTTTTTTTCTGCATCAATTTTATTTTTTTGATAACCTCAAAATGTCAGAAATTCTTATACAAAAAAACGTTAATGTCTTAAATTTCTGTGTGGTAGGTTTGGAATATGAAGACCACAGAATGTTCAAATACCTTTAAATCCCTGGGCAGCACGGCGGGAACAGATATCACCGTCAATAGTGTGATCCTGCTTCCTAAAAACCCAGAGCACTTTGTGGTGTGTAACAGATCGAACACGGTGGTTATCATGAACATGCAGGGGCAGGTGAGTGCTCAGAATGTACCTTTGCATAGGCCCTAGAGACCATTCCTAAATCAGTGTATGCTAGTCTTAGCCCTCCCAGTACATGGCAGTAACCAAATACAGACTCACCACTCTGAACCATATAAGCTATATTTGTTTTTTAGACGTTTAAACTATAATTCTATAAAGTATGTCTGTGGTGTCTCAAAAGTTATCTCCTTTTCCTAGGTAGGATGTTTGTATATTATGCTCTTTCTTTTTCATCCTTTGGATAAATGAGGCTTTGGTCTGTTTTTAAGCCTCCTTCAGAACTTCACTGAAGTTTTCCAGATAACAGTCCCTATCTGAGTCAGGGCGAGTCAGTGTGTGGATTACCAGCTCAGGACATTGCCTAGGTACCACGTGATCTGAGAGAGAACTCTGACAGGGGAAGGGCAACAGTGGCTTTGTGGAGCCTCCCCTTTATTGACTCAGTAGCACTGAGGGCACCAGGGGCATCAAGAGCGAGATCCCAAACCCTGGCAAGTATTATGTGCTACTGAAATATAGGCCTGGGCACTTGAAGATCTTCCTGAACATGGAGAAGACCTAGGGGCTGGTTTCTAGTACTCTCCGTCTCCATTCCTTGAGTTCCCCATAGTAGTTTCAGAAGCTACAGCTAAGATGGCTGGTGTACAGTATCTGTTGGGCCACTGTACAAGAGCCACAGTTCACACCTGCTAAGCACACTTCATAGTTCTCTGTTTGCTTTTTATTTTTTCATTTATTAATTTTAGATTCATATGGAAGTTACAAAATTAGTACAGGGAGTTCTTGTGTACCGTTCACCCAGTTTTCCTCAGTGATAACATCCTACATACCCATAGTATAATTCTCAAAGTAAGGAAATTGACATTGGTACAATACTGTTAATACAAATATCAAGCTTATTTGGATTTCACCAGTTTTTATATGCAGTCCTGTTTTTTGAGGTGGGGAGGTAATCATTCTATGAAATTCAGTCACATGTAGTTTTGTGTAACTGCTGTCACAATCAAGATATAGATTGTTTCATCACCCCCAAAGAAATTCCCTCATGCTATGATTTTATAGTTATACCCTTCCCCCAGCTCTAATTCCTGGCACCTGTAGGTCTGTTTTCCATCACTGAAATTTGGTCAGTTTAAGAATCTTAGGTATAAATGGAATCATATAGTATGTAATTTTGAGATTGGTTTCTCCCAGCTTCGTTTATGATGATTTTAAAGTTATATTAAATAGAGCAAGCAAAGTCTTGGAGACAAACTTTTGCCCTGCTTGGGGATAGCATTTCACTCTCTTAAAGTGCAAAATACTATCAGTTTAAAATGCTGCACATGGCTGAACTGCTGCTAATCTGTGCGTTTTGTTTTTGTTTTGGGGTGCCATATTATCTAGATTGTCAGAAGCTTCAGCTCTGGTAAGAGAGAAGGTGGTGACTTTGTTTGCTGTGCCCTCTCTCCCCGTGGTGAATGGATCTACTGTGTGGGGGAAGACTTTGTGCTCTATTGTTTCAGCACAGTCACTGGCAAACTGGAGAGAACGTTGACAGTGAGTATTACTGATTTGAGGTTAAAAGAAGTTATGTTAATGCTTTTGGCTTCTGAACTCTGAACTTTTCTAGATTAACTACTATCAATGTGAAGCTAGGTATTAAAAAGTAATGGGGAAGCAGATGTGGCTCAGGTGACTGGCTCCTGCCTACCACATGGGAGGTCCGTGGTTCGGTTCCTGGTGCTTCCTAAAGAAGACAGCGAGCTGGTGTGACGGGCAGGTGCAGTAAGCTGACATAACAAGATGATGCAACAGGAGACACAATTAAGCAGGGCGCAGAGGTTCTCAGTGCCTCCTAAAGAAAACGAGCAAGATGGCGAGCTGGCGCGGCAAGATGACATGACAAGAGACACAGGAGGAAAAAACAATGAGAGAGACAACAAAAAAGCAGGGACTAGAGTAGCTCAAGTGATTGGGCGCCTTGCTCCCAAATCAGAGGTTCCGGGTTCGGTTCCCAGTGCCTCCTAAAGACACAACACACAACAAGTTCAAACAATAAGGGGGTGGAGAGAAATAAATAGGTTTTTGAAAAGAAAAAAAAAAATGGAGAGCGCTAAAAAAAAACAAAAAAATAATGGAGGCATTTTATCACTAAATGAAATAAAGGATCCATAAGTAATTGTATAAAATTACCTTCTCTGTCAGGGAACGTCATCCTTTGGTGAGCCCTCAGCTTCAGGGGGATAGGATAGGATAGGTATACATAGAGCCAAGGAGAAGGAAGGGAGCATACCGGTCTATATAATCAGCTAGATGTGCTAGATCTTTCCCACAGGGATTGGAGAGTGACAGATGTAGCTAGTTCTCTTCATGTCCTTTTTTTATTTTTTTAAGATTTATTTTATTTATTTTTCCCCACCCCCTTGTTGTTTTTCACTTGCTGTGTCTGTCTCCTTTGTTTCTTTAGGAGGCACTGGGAGCCAAACATGGGACCTCTGATGTGGAAGGGAGGTACCTAATTGCTTGAGCCACCTCCACTCCCTGCTTTGTTGTGTGTCTCATTCTGTTTTTCCTCCCTGCATCTCTTATATCATCTTGTTGGGTCAGCTCACTGCACCTGATCGTCGTGTCGGCTCGCTTTCTTCTCTAGGAGGCATGGGGAACCTCTGCTCCCTGCTTGGTTGTGTCTCGTTTTTTCTTGTGTCTCTTGTTGTGTCAGCTTGCCGCGCCAGCTTGCTGTCTTCTTTAGGAGGCACCAGGATCCGAACCAGCAACCTCCCATGTGGGAGGCAGGAGCCCAGTTGCCTGAGCCACATCCACTTCCCTCTCCATGTCCTTTTGAAGACTGATTATGTTTTCAAAACTTTTAGGGGGGTCGGATGTGGCTCAACTGGTTGGGCGTCCGTCTCCCATATGGAGGGACCCGGGTTCGATCCCTGGGACCTCCCGGTAAAAAAAAAAACAAAAAAAACACTTTTAGCTATTTTGTCAGTGCAAGGAGAGTATATTACAATAATTAATGCCAGCTTCTATAACAATCCCCACAGCTTAGTGGCTTAACAAAATAAGCATTTATTTCTTACTGTGTCACAATGTGATGTGAATTTGTAGCACTCCTCCAACTTGTAGCTGTGCCATTTAGAATATGTGGCTCTTAAGATCTATAATCCCTTTTCCTTTTTTTTTTTTTTAAAGGATTATTTTATTTATTTCTCCCCACCCCCTCGTTGTTTGCACTTGCTGTGTCTGTTTGTCATCCTTGTTTTTCTAGGAGGCACTGGGAACCGAATCTGGGACCTCTGATGTGGGAGGGAGGTTCCTAATCGCTTGACCTACCTCCGCTCCCTGCTTTGTTGTATCTCTCATTATGTTCTCCTCCCCATGTCTCTTGATGCGTCATCTTGTTGTGTCAGCTCGCCGCGTCTGCCCATCACGTCAGCTCTCAGCTCACTGTGCTGCTAGTCTTCTTTAGGAGGCACCAGGACCTGAACCTCCCTTGTGGTAGGCAGGAGCTCAATTGCTTAAGCCACATCCGCTTCCCTATAATCTCTTTTCTGAAATTATTCTTGAGTGAACTTTTGGTATAGTCCTGTGAAACCTCAGGTACAGATCTAAGATGTGAGCAAGACAAGATGAGGTGGAGAGTATCCTCTAGCTCAGGGGCCTCGAAAATAACAAGTTCACTGAGCTGGAGGAATCATTTGGTGCCAGCCACTGTCTTGGCCTAGAATTTACAAAATGGTAACATTACTCCTAAAGTTCTGGAAACCCTAATATATATATATATATTTAAACTAGCTTGAGAGCATGAACTTAAATATATTAGCTATAATGCAAAAACTATTTGGGACAAAGCATTGTTATTCACACATTATGAAAAACTACAAAAAATATGTATGGAAATATGATCGCCTTATTTGAGTTTTTGTTTGCTTGTGTTAACTTCCTTGATTCCTCCCTGTTTCCACCTTTTATTCCAGCTCCTGGTGAGGCTGCCTGGGGCATGATTCCTTTGTGAGAAGTAGATGCTTCCCTTCCACCCAGTTCTGGGAGCCTCTTTCTGGATTATCTGTTATAAACCCATATGCCGTAACCCTGTGCTTTATCTGTTACAGGTTCACGAGAAGGATGTGATTGGAATTGCACATCACCCTCATCAGAATCTGATTGCCACCTACAGTGAAGATGGGCTCTTGAAGCTCTGGAAACCCTAATTTGACTTTTCTTTTTAAACTAGCTTGAAAGCATGCATTTAAATGAAGATGTATTATTATTCATGTGTTGCTCTTTTTTTTGGCCAGCTTTTTAAAAATAAGGAAACCGAGTTAGCCACAGAATTTTTTTTTTTTTTCAGCATTTTTGAAAATTCACATTTAACAGTTATTCTTTTTGTGTGTATAATTTTTAAGGTATTAGTTTATCTGCTTCTAAATGGGGTAGTGTTTTCTATAATCTACTTGGAGAGTGAAATACTGGTATTTCTAGAAAAAATTATACTCCTTTGATTATTTGTAATGGTGATCAAAATGTACCTCCCACAGTAAATGTAAATAAGGAACTATCCCATTCAGTAGCTATTTTCTGTTTCTTGAAATCTTTTTTTAAAAATAAACTTTTCTGCTTCTGAAGGTGTAGTTTTTAAATGTAAAATAAGTGCTCATCTAGTTTTATTTAATTAGAATCAAGTGGGGATGACATTATTTTCCCCAAATCTCACGTACAGCAGGAAGGCAATTCCTAGGATAGTAGGAAGAGTGAGAATGTAAAAAGGTCAGGTGATGCACAGGGTGGTATCATTTTACTACTCCCCACCTTCCATTCATTATTTTCAGCTTGCCTTTTTAAATTTTCAGGCTAACACCAGGAATATAATCTCTTTCTTCTGGACAGAACTAGTTGCAAGATCTATTATGAGAATTCAACGTTTTGGCATCTTCTTTTTGTATGTGGAGGTAGATTTGGCATTGAAAATGTGCTGTTGTTCTGAAGAAAAATTAATAAAGGACCTGAGATTTACAAAGTCTTTTGCAATGTGCATCACCACCAGTTAGCTAAAGAAAAAAAAAATTTAAAGCCAGCAAAACCTGTGAAATATTTTGCATGTCTTTAGTGTTTCAGATGAAGATGGAGTCACCTATGTTGAGGTTTAAAGGGCACTATGCTATGCACTATTTCAAGAAATGAGACATTTGTTTCTTTAGGCCTTTTTTGCCTCTTTTAACTAGACTTTTTTAGGTACAAACTGGTGGAGAAAGATGAAGTGTTTCAGTCTTATAACTTATTTTTGTGACTTGAAGTACATATATCCTGATCCTGTGCCTGATAGTAGCGCTCAATATTAGCTGAGCAACACCAAGGATTCATATTCTATAACTTACTTTCCTTTTACCACAAAGCCTGAAGTTTTTTTTTCTTTTTTCTTTAGAAGTTCAGTTACCTTGGAGTTTATTGAACCTAAGAGAAAAAGGTTGTGTTTTCATTCAATACCCTTTTCATTCTTTAAATAATTGTGACAAATAGAATTAAGGAATGCTACATTTGTGATGCATACAAAACACCAACATTTTGGGTTGTACATAGTTAAAGAAAAATCTCAAATGGTTTTTGAAATACTGTAGAAGCCAATACAGAGGCATGCCCCAGGTGGGCACAGGAATGCCATTTAGGGGGGGGGAAATCACTGGACCCACTCAATTTCTTTAAAAAGCAAAATTGAACTTCACATACTGAATTACCCAAATTCTTTAACAGTACCTTGACAAAATCAAGAGCAAAAATTTAACTCTCCCCTATTTTTGGTAAACAACTATATGGTAAATTTAGATGACTTTTCTTTCTGGGTTTTACCTAGGTATATCCTTTAAAATTTTTTTTTAACTTAAAAAAGGCTTGACACTTTGATATTGATGTCAATGTTAGTATTTCTTAGGATCTCTGGAAGATTCATTTTCTTTACAGCTGGATACAATATAAGCTGTAACACCTGCTAAGCCAGCCACAGATTTCTCCAGTTTATTTTGTGCATCTATTTGTGTAACAGTCTTCTTCATGTTGGTTTCCTATTCTATTGCCCCCAAAGCCTTTCTACAAGAACATTGTGAACCTGTGTACGTGGAAAATTAAATCCAGTTCACAGACATTTCAAAATGTGTGTTTCCAAATACTTGAATTCAATCTAAAATGCCAAGTTCACTTTGTGAAGAATACACACAGAAGACAATAATGGCATAATGTCTGTAAATCAGTTTCTTTTCAGATCCTGTCAACAGTCCTTTGTAGAAAATTACAATCATTTTCATCTTAAATACCAGTCTCCTTGATGGTTTTTTTGTGTATCTTCACTGTAGGGCTGGTAGAACTCAGAGAGCCACGGCTTCCTGTGGTTATTGAAGATGGGGATGGCCCTGACCAAGGCTGGGCCAAGGCGAACAGTTAGGTGCATGGGGGCAGGGGCAGGAGCCCATTGATCGTGCCCATCTTGGTTTCGGGGATCTCACCAGTGATCCTCCCCCACTGGGTCCCTCCTGCATGTGCCAGGCTTCACCTTTTTTGACCTGGGTCATTTGCTGCCATTTTGACATTTTAAAGGATTCACATGAATGTAGTCTTGCCATTCCAGTGAAGTGGCTTTTTAAGTTTGAGATGGAAAGAAGAAACAACTTATACTAATATTCATTAGAAAAATATTTGAGAAGTTGGATTTTTGACAAAGCCTTAACCTTGTGCTAACAGTTGTGAAATGCATACTTTTTGCACTGAAGTCTCAGGAAGAGCAACAATCTAGTCTGTACAGGCATGTTTATTCTCCAGGGATGCTTACTGAACACCTTTTCTGCACCTGGCACCAAGTTCTGAAGGTAGTTTTAAAAAGGCTGGTTTCTGCCTTAAGACAGGAAAGAAATGCAAGTTAAAAGAAATCATTGTAATAAAAATAAACCCTTGGATGCCTTTTTATATAGTAGGAGGGGCACCTGGAGGAGGCGATCATGAAGGACCAACAGAAGCTGAAAGGAAAGGTTTCATCTAAAATAAGCAGAGTGCAGCAACGTGGCCTGGGGAAGGCATGTGCTGTGCAAGAGCAGTGTCTTGGGAGACCAGTTGAAGGTGCCTGGATTTTATCCTGCACAGCTATGGAAGGCATTTTTTTCCTTCTTTTTAGTAAAGTAATACATTGGGTGTAACAAACGCAAAGTTGAAAAAAGAAAATGAATTTCCTGCCTTTACTAGGTAACTTGTGAACCTTTCCACAACTAAATTTCTTACAAATCTAAAAACCTAACAGCGTTTTTTGTTACTTGTTCAAAAGCGACATTACTGAGCCTTGCTTTTCTCTGTAAAACCCATGTAGCCATATCCCTCTGGTAAGTGAAGATGGGGGGAGAGGCCCGGAGACGACCTTGCCCTTGAGAAAGGAGCCGCAGGTGGCCTTTGAGTGGCAGAAGCAAGGGGGGCGGGGCGGGGCCGGGCCATCCGACGTCCCAGGCATTAAGAGGACGGTGGAAGGCGGGCCGCGCATGCGCGAAGGGCTGCGTAACCATCTCCAAGCCGACTGAGCGGTTTGGGCAATGCAGCCTCGCGCCGGAACACTAACCTGGGTCCTAGCCCGGAGATGCAAAGACGCGCTGCGTAACCGCCGGAGCCAACTGTCACAGGCTGGAGTATCTGGTGGCATCCCTGGATTGTTTTTCATTTTATAAATGTGGTGGTGAACGTGTTCCTGGCCTTTTAACAATGCCCCTGATAGAGGTTAAGTGAAGTGGGAGTTGTAGGCTATGCTGCTCAACACCAATGCCTAGTACCTTCTGAAATTTAAGCCTGCTGTGCCAGGTTACTAGGGAAGTACTCTACTCCAGGTCAACAGATTTGAGTATTTCTCTTTTGCACTTAAAATACATGGTGTTCAATCTTGTCTCAAATGGTTTGTAACTATGTTCCCATGTTAGTGGCTTTCAATCTTAGCCATATCTAAGAATTATCCTGACACTCTGGCCACACCTGGCCCAAATAATTACACCACAATCTCTGGAGGGTGAAACTACAGGACCTTTTAAAAAAAGCTTCCCAGGTGACTCCAATTGTAGCTTAGGTTGAAAACCAGTACCATATGCAGAGAAAACAGATTTGTAAAATTTCCTATCTGCCTCTTTTCCTCTTCTCTACATGCATGAATGAGAAAGAGTGGAATCATCACAGAGAATGCATGTCACTGCTGGGGTCAGGAACTATACTTGTGCAGCACTTGGTACCCAGTGTCATGTATGAGGCTTTTTGATTTATACAGATAAACCTGTTAAGCCTGTTGGTTTCTACCTCCTTGGGTTATAACCATTTAACTGTTTCTAGTGTCCCTAGTGTCCTCTGGACTTTTTATATTGTAATTTTCTTAGCATTTTAAAATGTATTACAATAATACACGTTCATTGTAGAAATTCTTAGAACTTGTATGGAAACCTGATGAAAATTCAAATCTGTCAAAGGTAATATTTCAACACAAAGGTATTGAGTGTTGTCTAATCAACTGTTTGCTCAGAGCCTGTACTAGAGAAGCACTTTGGTCACCTCATCCCTTCCATTTCTCATCTTGTCTTGAAAAGAGTGGGATATACTATTGTGAAGAGGCCCTGCCTAGATTTCTCTCTACTTTCCTGAACACGTAACAGCTATTCCATATCCATCAAAAAGATTAGGGTAACTTGTCTGGCAAGAGACAGTTCAATAATGGAAGAAAAGGTTGTCAATTAGGAACGTCACTGTGACAAAAAAACACCAAAACTGGGTTTGGGAACCATTTTCTACACCAAGTTTCCTCCTTTTTTGAGGGAAATTAATTATAGGAGAAGCAACAGAAAATGTGAGACTAGACAGGCAAAAAGCTCTCTCTCCAGTGTTTGCTAGGTTTTTCCTGGCCCATTACTCACCGACCCCTCTTTCACTCCCCACTCATTTAATAAAATCTGACCTATGTATTTCGTATTGCTTGTTTTAACAAGTAAATGAAAGTTACCTAAAAGGGCAAGGCTTTGCTCTTGGGGCAGAAAAAAAAACCCTGTAGTGACACACAATGGAAATGCTTTGTAATCAGTATATTAAGGAGACAGTCATACATTTCAAGAATCGCTTAAATTCTGATATCCAGATTTAAGCATGTGAACAATATGACTTTTAAACATACAATTAAAGCTGTTCATAATTTGCCAGACTACCAACATTAAATTACAGTTACTTTGGAGCATAAGTTAAATGGCTTAAAGTGAGTCTATCTTTCCTATCTCATACATGCAAACTTCTCCATATGAATTTCTCTTCACCTTAACTTCTAAGTTACCCAGCTTCTGCAATCAGTACTCTGGGGCTTATCATGGTCCAAAGAGAAGGGCTTAAAAAAAAAAAAAAAAAAACCCCAGGACTGAGCAACGTATGTGGCACAGAAGGGAATTCAACTGTCAAAGTGCATGCCCCTCAAGAAGCAGCATGTTATGATAAAACCCCTTCTCTAGAAAGCTATCATTTCAATTACTGACAACAGACTAAATTATATACTGTGCCACCGTCAAATAACATTTTAGGCAACAGAATAAATGCAGAAGCATCACAACAAATCCCACTTAATACAGGTAACTATACAGACCAACACTTCTCTACAAACCTTTTTCTGATTGCCAGTTAAATACAGTTTTAATTTCATAGCTTAACAATTAAGTCAATACATGTATCTATACTAGCATTTCACTCTAAGCTAGTCCACGTATACAGCAAAAAACGATTACAAGGTAAGGCCTAACAAATGCTAATAGAACTTTTTTTTTTCTTTTTTTAAACCAAAAGTCATTTTTACAAGTATTAAACTTCATCTTGCACACTGAAGTCACCATACATACAGGGCAAAGTCGGAGCTTTTATATTTGAGTTTATTCTTCATTTAACTTTTAAAACACTACTATAGTTGAATATTAAAACAAAAACGATAGCAAGTAGTGAGCATATTATGATTACAGTCCTTCACCTATCCACTACTGCATATAAAATGCCAGTAGTGAGTGTTAGTCACTGGCCCCCACTAAGAGGTTTGACACTGAACACCACCTCTGGGGTGATGTTCATCATCCTCATATGCCTCTCCATTGTAATGGCGCCGTCTCTCCTGATTGGGATCAAAGTCCACCAGTTCTACCTGATCCATTTCATCAGTTTCTTCTACTTCTTTCCTCTCAGGTAGAAGTTTTTCCAGCAGAGAGAGTTTATCAGGAGAGAGAAAGCCATTCTCAGGAAAGTTTACCTATAAAATGAAATTTGTTAACTTCAATTAAGATAATAATAATAATAATAATAATAGTAATAAAGTAAAAGCCCAATACAACTTAACTTCAAAATAAGCCCAACTGCAAAATATAAAACCCATACAGAGAACTGCAGCATACCCCATCCCACCTCAGATATCTATCAGTCATAAGTTCAAATTGATTAATTTCATCACTGGGCTCCTTAGACAAAATTATAGACATGTTTCCCCCTAGGAAAATACACGCATTCACATGTATTCCCAACCTTTAGGGAAATCCACCAATTCCAGGTTATAATAGGTATCTGAAAAGGCACATAGTTCCTAGCACACTCTGAACTAGAATTTAAAGCTTATGAAAAAAGTAAGGTCTTACAATACCCACTTGCCAGACACACCCTCCCCCCACCCTTGCCAATCTTTAAATCAATAACCAATTAATGACTCAAAATAAATTCAACCCCAACTTGTTAGAGAATGCTCAACACAAGAGTAGACAGATGTATTTCCTCCTGGACAAGTGAGACTATAAATGTTTATAAATATGAAAGAATATAAAATTTTTATAAATATTAAATATAAATTTGATTTTTTGGCTTTCAGAAAATGTAATTCTGTAACAGATTTTAGTTAAGCTGATCATTCTCAACTATCCCTAGAATGCTTTACAGCTTACCTTAAATTCAATGATTAGGCGACCCTTTTCATATGGCCTACGATATATTGGCATGCCTTCGTTTAGCACACACTTGATATCTCCATGCTTAACAATCTGACCTAAAAACATTGAAGCCACATGGTCACTTTTAGGAAGCAGGGAAAATAGAGAAGAATGTCCTACAACTCACTGATAGAATGACAGTTAACTCATTTTCTCTAAGCACTTGTACTATTGAGCTTATCTGCAGACACTGGAAAGAAAATACTCAAATAGAAAAAGGAGCTAGTTTAGTTACCATACCTGGATGAGAGGTGATGACTATGGTCCGGTTGTCAAGAGTGGATATTGGCTTTTGGAAGCCACACAATGCTTCAACCAGCTGTATGTCCATGCACATGAAAAGATCTTCTCCTCGTCTATTTTAATGTAAATATGGCATATATTACATGTTGTAAATCACCAATGATTCCAAGTATTATAGCAGGCACAATTCTGTTTTCTTCTCTAACAATGGTAGGGTACCTTTTGCAGATACCCTTTTCCTCCCTCATTCTAAGAGTCAAACAGAGCTAACAGCAGCGACCAGCAAATACATGAAACCTGGCACTGCCAGGCCTGTTTCTGGGACAAGGATGCCAAATCCTTCCACAAATACTCTAAGTCTCTATCATTTGCCATCCCTGAACTGTCTCATTACCTAATTTTTTTTTTTGTTTTTTTAGTTTTTTTTTTTTTTTTATATTTTTAATCTTTTTTCATTACCTAATTTTAAATCTAGTTTCTCAGAGACAGAGAAGGGAAAAAAGATATTTTAAGAGTTGAGTCTAAAACAAATTAGGGCTTTCCCTAAGGACATCATTATGGTCAGATCTGGTCCTGGTCTTGAACTACTGGAGGCTTGAAAATTAGAAAATGGGAATATGAACCAATTTAATTTCAAGAGACAGTTAAGAATTCCTTTATTGGTGTGTTATGTGAGATAATTCAATAGTGCCCGGCACACTGCAACTGAACCAATTTTCTACATTTACTAACAGCCCACTTCATCTTCCTTGTGCTTAGACCTTCCTCTTTCCAAATCTCAATTTAATAATTAGCCAGAATGCTCCCCAGAAAATCTCCTTTTAAATGACAACATTACAATACTAAGCTTGACAGCATTTCCTGATGTTTGTGAAACAACTGTGTAAGTACTCTGATATAACTAAATTAAAAATCCAGTTCCTGGTAAATGATGTGTCTCAACATTTATTGAAACCTTACTTCCAAGTCCAATTTTTGAAATTAGCCATGGATATACATTTAACACAAACATTCACTGTTGTCCATCAACCAATTTTGTTTTTCAGTGCAAGTTCATCATAAACTCAGTATTAAATACCATATAAGGGGGACAGACGTGGCTCAAATGGTTGGCCGTCAGGAGGGACCTGAATTCAATCCCCGGGACGCCCCAGTAAAAAATTAAAACAAACAAAAAAAAAATCCATACAGTACAAGACCCGAAATTATGTATACTTAAAAATTGGACCCCTATTTTAGTTTCTTACAGAGATTGGTTTTGCAAGGTATTTATTTCCAATGAAAAGCAACCCAACTGAACTCAGGAATGAAACTGGCAAAACCTTTAGGACACTTACTTCAAATGAAATGCCTACCCAAAGCCTGAGAGCAAAGTTTTTGGCTACAGATGCTTTCCTCAGCCCACATGTTTGCCTGTTTACATATACTAGTAATAAAGGGTACAAAACATCTCCTGAGGGAAACGGATGTGGCTCAAGAGGTTCGGTGTCTGTCTACCATATGGAGAGACCGGGGTTCGATCCCCGGTACCTCCCGGAAAAAAAAAAAAAAAAACATCTCCTGATTCAAGCATACCCACCCTTCAAGTTCCAAATTAGGTAACATTTACTTAGACTTTTTTTAACAGCTTCCTTTAAAATATTTGATTGACCTTCAACTCTCCTGCTATACTTTCCCAGGGAATGTCCAGGAAATATTTTTATATTTAAAAATATACCTCCATTATGATACACATCAATTTGCATGGTTGATTAAAATTTTTACCTAGTGAAAACAGCATGATCCTTCTGATCTAAAACAATGATAATATCTCCTGGCTCCAGTCCTGGCTCTTGGTCTCCTTCACCATGGAATGTTATCTTCTGGCCATCTTTCATGCCTAAAAACAAAAGGTTAATTTTGAACTTCAAAGTTCAGAATCACAAAATTTGTTAAGATACACACATGTAAGTTTGTGTGTACATGAAAAACAATAAAAATGTTAAGTCTTAGTGGATATGGAAATGATTGAGAATGCCTATTTGATTAGATTTGTTCAATATTCAATGAAGAAAGCCTTTGAATAGTGGAAAGCACAAACTTTAAAGGCAAAGAAACTTGGCTTCAAATCTTAGTACTATTATTTACTAGCTGGATTACCCTGGGAAGGCAAGTTGCATAACCTTCCTAAGCTTTAACTTTCCCAAAGGGACCTATCCTCATTAGAACTGTGGCTTTAGGATTAAATAAAATGTTTATGATGGCGCCAAATCAGTAACTCTTTGGCAAACATTATAACTGTTAAGTGTTACCTAGTTTAGCGTTCTTACTAATATCTAAGAAGCCATATAAATTTTCTTCTATTAAGCCTAGTTATAAGAAACCGTCACAACCAGTATTTACATGAAGAAAATCTTCAAACATTTTGAAACACTATTACACATTTTCAAATTCTGTAATATTTTTTTGAAGAACCATGCATTTACATCCCTCTGAGCAAAGAAAAAAGATAGTTGTTGTTTGATAGTCCCTTAGGCCAGTGGGGTGAATGTAAAAATTACAAGGTTACAGGGAGAGGAGTATTTCCCACTAGGGCAAAAAATGTTCAAAAGGGCAAAATACCTGCCATATTGGGCATTATTTTAGTTCAATAAGGGCATGGACAACATCTCTTTAAACATAACTCATAAGAAAATCTGTGTTGCGGATCAGTCTGCTACAGCAATATCTCCTGATTTCCTAAACCAATGATCATTGAGGTCACCTGAGTGACTTTTCCACTTTTTATTATGGGAAATACTAAACCTATACACAAAAGCAAACAGTACAAGCCCCCACATAGCAATCCAGATACAGTAATTATCTATTCATGCCTAAATCTTATTTTATATCATGCTTCCACCAACACCCCCCTCCCAACATATTTTGAAGCAAATCCCAGACATCAATTCATCCACAAATACTTCTGAAAAACTAAGGAGAAAAAATAGTTAATTTTAACTGGCAAAAAACCCACATACAAAAATAAAAGCTATTTACTTGTCAACATACAACATTCCTGGGGTGGTCGAGGGGAGAGGAAGTATCTTTCAGTCAGTAGGATACAAGTCACTTTATTTAGGTAGATCGTTAATATAGAAAGCTGTTCATAATATTAACAGTTCCAGGTCAGTATGTACAGTATACTAAGTTTCATTTTAAAATAACAAAACCTGAAACAGATACTACTATAATGTTGACTACTTCAGAGTAGCAGAATTAGTGATTTAAATTTTCTTTGAAGATTATATACATTTTCTAAAATTTCTACAAAGAACATGTATTACTGTAAGAAGATTTTAGAAATTGAAAAAAAATAATTAAGAACCTGATAAGATAAATGTAAATTCTAAATATAGTAATAAGTTTATTATAACCTAGAGCTCAAGCAGCAGAAACTGACAGGAATGTTTACAGTCTGTAAAAAAAACATATTATAGTTTATTTTAAAGCTGTATCAAAGAAATATAAATTCTAATGAGACCCCGTTCTTCACCTAAACTCCCTTCCCCAAAATCCTTAGTCCAAATCCACATCCCTTAATCTCATAATTCCTAAGGAAAGAAAGGATATATACAAGAGTTTGATAGAAGTTTAACAGAAGGAAATTATTAAATTTGGTATAGCTTCACAATGGAACATTATTCAATCATTCACAGTGCCAGTGACAAATATCAAAAAGGTTATATAAGATGACTTCAGAATGACAACTGGCTCAGAACTCACCTTTATCAATATGAACTTCTAGAATCTTCTTCTCTCGAACTATCTTCCTTCCATTGCAACTTTTACATCTATCTTTAGGACTGATCCGTTCCCCATGGCCCTGGCACTCCATGCACACAGACTGAATCTGCTGAACCATTCCAGGTCCTATCTGATGAATTCTTATTTGCATACCAGTACCTCGGCAATTGGGACAGCACTCTACTGCTCCTTTCTTACCACCTCGGCCTAAGTTAAAAAAATATATATTTATGCATTTAATAGCAGACACAGTAATGAATTAAGACAGTTCCTAAACACACTTTTCAAGGTCTGATGAAAATGCCACCTAAGAACCTACAACCAGCCTTTACTTGAAAAAAATATAAGCCATAACCAGCTTCAATCATTTTATCACTTCCTGACTGCTCATCTTCCAAAAGAGCCGTTTCAGAATTTTCACCTTTAACCATGTGTTTTTTTTTTGAAGCACTGAAGCCAGGGATGGAACCCCAGACCTTGTATGTGGGAAATCAACTGTTTGAGCCACATCCACTCCCTGAAACATGTGCTTCTGAAAGCAAAATTCTTAGGACTACTTTGTGAGATCCAAACATTTTAGTTTATTACTCTTTAGAAAATACCGTATTTCTAAGAAGCAATTTGTTTTCATAAAAAGTTCAGAGAGGTTCACAGCCACTAATTTATTTTTGAATGAAATAGGTGAGTGTCCCAAAGAAACTGTTTAAATTATATAACAAATCATGAAACTACTAAAATGGTTCTGAAGTTCCGGAGATACAGAATGTATATATAGAAGAAGTGTGAATATTTTGCTAGTATTTCTAAGGTGGTAGGTTGAAGTGGTTTTCTTCATACTTGTACTGCCCAAAATTTAAACAGTGTGCATTTGTCTTTTATACATCCAGTATATGCCATAAGTTCTCATTTCAGTATATTAAGAATGTTAAAATAGACCATACCTTCACATTTGTCACAAATCACATTCTTTTGCAGAGCTAGTTTTCTGGTTGCACCGTTATATAAATCTTCTAAAGTTACTGAGAGCTGATGTACAACATTTTTACCTAAAGCAAGGTATTAAAAATTTAAGATGCAGCATTTCATTTGTGTTAAAGGCACTATTGAAATTATAAAAGATAATGAACTGTAAGTACATATTACATACACAGAATGTTTATCATATTTATCACATATGATCCTTGAACTGTGATGTAATTACAGATGAGGAAAACTGGGTCAGAGATTAAGTTACTTTAATTTGCCTGCGGACAAAGATGTGGCCATTTTATAAATTACAAGAATCAAAAACATTACATGCAAAATCACTAGAGGAAAAAACCAATGTTATCTAAACAGGCACATTTAACAAGGAATTAATCCAAATCTACATTTCTGTCCCAATATATTCTTTAAACCTTTCACTGATTGTGATATGGAGCAATGTGGCCAATGATTTCATCCAAAAGTTCTTTAGCATAGTAAGCTCCCACTAATTGAGATCAATCAGAAAAGCTGTTGTAAATTTATTGAGTTGCCACAGAATATAAATTCCTACCCCTTTCTCAATCGCTAGGAATACATTTTACGGATGGGCCAGCACTAGTTGTTCAAAGCTTATCTTTCTCATTTTTGTTGTAGTGCTGTCCAATAGAACTAATGATGGAAACGTTTTATATCTGTACTATCCAGTACAGTAGCCATTTATCACATGTGGCTATCAACTTAGCACATGAAATGTGGCTAGTGTGACTGAGGAACTGAATTTTTAAGTTACTCTAAATTTAAGAAGCTACATGTGGCCAGTGGCTTTCAAAGGAGTGCCACACTTAATCTTAGAACGGAAGGTGAAACGTTGAGATCATTTAAGGATACTGAGGCTAACATGAAATCACCTGCCAATGATTGGTTAAGAAGTTCCTAGCCTAGTGATCCTTCCAAAAGGACTATCCTCCATTAAAACAGTACTATGTTATACCTAATGAAAAAAGTTCTGGAACTCCTTTCTGTATAATACACCTAAGGAACATTTACTTTTCAATGATGTGTCATGTTACCATGAACTTCTGCTGTTCCTAGATCCACTTTTGGGTTTTTTATCACAAATACAGACCCCATGTATAGTTGGTTCTGGCATGCTGAAAGTTGCCATTCTCAAACTTTTTTTTTTTTTTTTTTTTTAAGGCAGTACCACAATTGAACCAGGGACCGTATAAATGGGAGACAGGTGATCAACCACTGAGCAAACGAGCCACACCCACTCCTCACTTTGAACTTTAGAGTTGAGTATATAGAGAAAGAAAAACAAAACTTCTCAAGTTTGATTAATCACATATTTTCTGGTCCAATTTATTGTCTCACCTAAATAGTGGTCTCTCATTGATCTAAGCAACATATAGGAGTTTACCAATAGTTGAAAAGGCCACAGTAACTACCACTGAGTTAAGTCAAATAAAAGCTGTAAAAAGGGCTTAGAAAATTATGTTGTTATACTTTTCTTAATTAACATCTAATAATTATAACTTATTTAAACTTATCAAACGCACTTATTTGTTTTTAACACTTAATTGGCTTAACTATCTTTAAGCATTTTTAGTTACAAACCTCATTTAAAAAAATAACCATAAACCAGTGGCAATTTATGGTCAGATGCAGTATTATACCAACAAGTAAATAAGCATTGAAATTAGTGAATTTTCAAAAATTTGCTTTGACCAATAGCTACTTTATTTTGTTGTACATTGACCGGGTTATTCTTACCTCTCCTTTCTCTCTGCATCCTTCCACCACCTCCAAAAAACATATCAAAGATGTCCATGGGAGAGCCAAAACCCCCACCTGCTCCACCCTCTTTGATGGCTTGTTCTCCTCCTTTGTCATATAATTCTCTTTTCTTTGCATCAGAGAGCACTTCATAAGCTTGAGAAATCTGTTTAAACTGTTTAAGAAAAAGGAAACAAATTTCTTTCATTAAACACGATTTTTACAAAGCACAGCCACGATATGAGACACTCAATTTCAGGTGGTAATAGAAATACTACTTAAAAAAAAAAAAAAAAATACTATGCATCTAGCACAGAACTAGTCTGATATGTTTAAGGATATAAACTACTTGCCTTCTCGCCCTCATTTGGATTCTTATCAGGGTGGTATTTCAAGGCTAGTTTCCTGTAAGCCTTTTTCAACTCTTCCTGGGTGGCATTGGGTTTGACCCCCAAAACATCATAATAAGTGGTTTCTTTCACCATTTTCTACAGCCTGAAATAAGAAAACGCGATTTTAGCCCACTTTCAACTCGTAGTTATAATTGGTAAAATCAGAGTTAAGACAAAAATCAGTCTGTTGTCTAATCTGATTAAAAGAACACAGCCTTCCCAAATTTCAGAGTAAAGCTAACAATTCCTGTGATAAATTCAGCCATGAATCCTTACTACATACAAGCTAATAATCAAGGAATAGTCTCCTTCTAGCATTTGGTTCCCGCTCCCTAGCACCAAAACCTCTCTACTAACGTACTATTAATCTGCATTGCTTCGCATTTCCCTTCCCCAAAGGTGGTGACACAAGACAGTGCTAATCCGAAGGCGCATTAAAGTTCAGTCCGTTGGTTTTTACATTAGCATTTTGACTTTGATAAATCTGATAAAACGCCAAACATTTCCCCCCAAAATACATTTGGATATAACTGAGAATGGGGGGAGAAATTGGTTTATGGAATCGATTAGAACACCAGTTCCAGATAGTAAACTCCCCTCCCCCTCAATCCTGAGAGATGTTTCTCAATCACAGGGCTTACAGCTCCTCCACTGTTATCGCCGAATCCCTCTTGCCCCACAGGCCAGTGTCAGCCAGTGTATTTACATCTCGCCAGGTTTACCCCTCCACTTGGCGCCGACCGATAAAGGTTTCCTTCCTTTCTCCCTCCCATTCTGGATCTAAGAGGTGGGGGGAGCAGCCCAGCCCTAAACAAAGAGGGAAGGGAGAGATGAAAACCGAAAGCTGCAGCCTCCGCCCTTGCTCCTCCTGCAGCCCCTGGCCCCTACCTCCCTCTGCGCGTGCGCGCAGGGGCGCCCACTCCCAGCAAGCGCGGGCGGACGGGGCGCGGGGGCGCGCACGGAGAAGCGGCCACGGCGGCTCCGTGGGGACCTCGGGCCGGGGGGGGGTTGCGGGGGAGGGGAGGCACTGAGGAAAGGTCTAAGGCCCACTCAACTGCGTGCCGGGGAGGGACTGCCGGGGTACCACACCAGCTCTCCAAATAGAGAATCTAGGATACGGGAACCGACAACCCTCCCGCCCACGCGGAGCTAACCGCTTCCCGACCGCGGCTCCATCTGGCTTCCTGGTACTGCTAAAGGCTCCATCCTGGGGTCGAGGGGAAGCGCGAGAGCTGAAACTCACCGGTGAGAGGGCCGAGGCCGGTGAGGGGGAGCGGGAAGGAGCGCGTCGCTGTGCGCAGCTCGGCCAGCCGCCGCTCCTTCGCTCTCACCGAGCGTTCTGGAAAGTTCCGCCTGGCGCGCCGCAGCCGTCGTCTTTTGTAGCCGAGCCCGGGCGCGTCACCCGCCGGAAGTCCCGCCCCTGCCGGCTGCTGCCTCCACCCGTGGTTACCGGGGCAACGGCGCGGGGGCGCTGGGGCGGGGAGGGCCTGTGCGGAAGGGCCTTGTGGGGGTGGGCGCAAGCCCGCATTCTCGGCGCTTTTGGAAGCTTCTGGAGCGCGTACCACTGCCCAGCCGTCTGATTGCGGAAATCTTCGGCGGGCGTGGGGATTGTGCAGCTCGGCGTTTCCAAACTAGTGGGGCGGCCGACGCTGCTCGCTAGGGCTCGGGAGCTGGGACCCAAGCGGATGCTGTCTGCCAACTGGAGCCTCTCAGAACAAAGCCCTGCAGCCCCTCCTCCCAACTGCGCCTTTTTCATCCCTTTTGGCCTCTCCAACTGGTTTAGTTCCCGACCCTGAGGTTCTGGGAACTAGCTGAGCAAGAAATGCTGAGCAAGGCAGGCCTGGCCCGCGCACCAATCCTGTAGGCTTTGGATCCTGTCTTATTCTTACACAAACCGGGGCCTCATAATTCACCAAACTGGGAGGTTGGAAGCGCTCTTCATGCGAGTCCAGGCCCCCAAATGCACGTTATCTGATTTGGACCTTCCTTTCTGGGATTACGCTAAACGGGAAAATTTAGAATGCCTTGGTGCAAGCTGAGGACCATGGAAACTTCCCTGACCAAGTTGTCCCCTGGTTGGGCTGGTCCGGGACACGGTAGCATCAAGGGTGGCTAGCTGTAAAAAATTGTTTTAATTGTTTTATCTAACTTAAAGTCCCATCAGTCTGTGAACCTAGATCTACAGTGTAGAAAGTGAAACTTGGGGTTATAAAGTGTTGGGAAGGAAGCCTACTAGAATATAGGGTTCATCTTCCTTACTTCAGTAATACCTCAAACATATGCGTCTAGCATCTTTAGAGAAGATGCGGAGTTGAAAAAGCATGGCCCATGTTGCTTAGACTTAAAGTTACTGAGCTAGAAC
The DNA here is from genome assembly GCA_026826555.1 of Tolypeutes matacus. Taxonomy (NCBI): domain Eukaryota; kingdom Metazoa; phylum Chordata; class Mammalia; order Cingulata; family Chlamyphoridae; genus Tolypeutes; species Tolypeutes matacus. The sequence continues at coordinate 7,432,631 of JAKSZT010037198.1, forward strand.
AGCAAGATAGTGGTCAGGAGAGGAGAGGTTCCAGTGTTAGACTGATGGGTCAGAGAAAGGCTACCTGGGAAAATGACGGTTATGCTGAGTTTTGAAGAAGGGAGTAGAGCATTCCCAGCAAAGGATAAAGCACCAGAGAAGGTCTAGAGGTGTGGAAGAATATGATGTTTTTAGGAAATTTCAAGTAATTGGATACAGCCAGAGCTAAGGCTGCGGGAGTGTCTGGAGAAGAGGTTTCAGAACTAGTTGGGAAACATACTTAAGCTTTCATATATCTTGCCAAGCTAAGGATTTTGAACTTTACCCTGTAATCATGACCCTGTCTACCACCTCCTCGGCCTTATCACTCCTTATTTATTTAACTTGGGCACTCCTATCAACCAAGTTATCTGCATTTTCTCAAATGCACTTTTTCACCTCTGTATGCTTTTTGCTCTGCCTGGCAAACACCCAATTTTTCCAACTTTAGGTGTTACCTTCTCAAGTGTCACCCACACTTCCTAAAAAGCATGTGATTGCCAGGCAGTGTGCTAGGGCCTGATAATATAAAAATCATGTAAGTCATGGTATCTACCCTCAAGGACTCACCGCATACTAAGGGAAGAAGAGACATGAAGGAATTTTGTGTGAGAAGCGCTAATAAAGGAAGAGTATTTGGGTGCTGAGTAGGGGAACTGTGCATACAAATGGTATACAAATGGGTATACCAGGCAGAGATTCTAGTAAGTGTGAAGGTGTGAAATGGACATGAATAATACATAAGCAATAGCTAGATAATTATTGTTCATGTGTTATATAGGGGTTGTGGTCCTAAAGTTCCTACTTTACCGTAATATGAATTATGCATTTGTGAAGCTGACACTGATTAAGCAAATGAAATAAGCATCAGTATGGTATCAAATCACTTCAACCAAGAGTTTCCACACTGGCTATTACCATGTGTATTAGTCAAGGTTCTCTAGGGAAACAGAATCAACAGGAGATATCTGTCAATAGTATGAGATTTTATAAGAGTCTCTCACGTGACTGTGGGGATGCACAAGTCCAGGTTCCGCAGACAGGCTGCAAACCAGGGGCTCTGATGAAAGTCCAACGAAGGTCCTTGATGAGTTTCCAGGAGACCTTGGCTGTCCACAGACAGCTGGGAAATTCTCTCTGAATGCTGAAATTACTTCCCCTTTTAAGGCATTCAATTGATTGGATAAAGCCTCTCTCATTGCTGACGGCAATCTCCATGATTGATGTAGATGTAATCAGCTATCTATGCAGTAAACTCACTGGTGACTAAGGTCCATAAATGTCCTTGTATTACAATTAGCCCAGTGCTTGATTGACCAAACAACGGAACACAATTACCTGGCTGAGTTGACACATTAGCCTATAGATCACACCATGTTTAGTGTTTCTGCTTCAGGAACCCAACAGAACTTCCCACAAGTTTGAGAATAATACAAATGTGATGCAAACATGAAGATAATGTCTTGACACAATTAAAACTGATACCGAATATAAATGTGCAAGCTCATATGTTAAGTGAATAAAATAATGGCAAAAAAGCTGGTTAATAAAAAAAAAAAATAGATACTTGCTAGTATATGCATAGACTATTTCTGAAGGATACACGGAAACTTGTAAATCGGGTTGCCTATAGGGAGAGCTGGGGAGGGGACAAGTGAGGGGGGGACATTTCACAATATACCTTTTTTTAACTTTTGAATTTTTAACCCACATGAATGTAGTACTTACTTAAAAATTCAGCTTAAAAAAGTATAAAATTTCCCCTCCAAATTTAAGCTTTGGATTTGTAAATTGTCACCCCAACAACAAAGTTAGGTGATTTTTAGTTGCCTTTAAAGTCATCTTTTGTCTGTTCTGTTTGACAGTTTTCCCTTCATAGAACCTATTTTGATGATAATAAAAATATGTTCTGATAAATGTTCAGGCCTCTCAGTAGTAGAAGTTAACATTTTTTTTCAGAAGTTAACACTTTTAAGAGGCAGTCTTATCTATATAAAAATCAAAGAAATTAGCAATAACTTTATGTATTTGATTTTTGTTTTTAGAAATGGGATCATATACAATTGTGTTTGCACCTTGCCCTTTTCACTTTATTGTCATGCTACCATGCATATCACAATAAATAAATCTACATTGTTACTTTTGGTGACTTCATAGTATACAGTATGCAGGCACCATAATTTATTTAACCATTCCCCTATTGATGAACAATTTGAGTTTTCCAACATTTTACGAACAGTGCTAAAGAGAAAAGTTCTCAAATACGTCTTTGGATACTCATGCATCTATTTCTATAGGATGGCATTGTGACAGTTTGAAGTTCATTTATGAATCCCCGAAAAAGGATTATGTTTTTGAACTTATCCATTCCTGTGGGTGTGGGGCGTTTTTATTGGACTGCATCAGTGAGGCATGAGCCATCTTGGGTCTCCGCCCTCTTGCTGGGTCTGATACAAATGGAGACAAAGAGAGAGACACGTGCGACACAGGAAAAGGGAGCCGCCATATTGATCCTGCCATGTGAGAGGGAGGACTGCAGGAAAACAGAAGCCCCAAGAGGCTCAAGGAGCTGAGGTCCAGGGAGAGATGAGCCATGTGCTTGATAGCTCATAGCTGAACTCAGGAAGAAAGGATAGTGGAGGCCTGGAAAGGGACAAGCCTTATTCCTGGTTGCACACAGCTGAGCTCAGGAGACAGTAGATTCTGGAGAGGACGGCAGAGATCTGCGGCCATCTCCGCCACGTGGTAGGATACTAGGATCAACAGTAACTGACTCGGGAAGCGGCTGTGGCTCAATCAGTAGGGCTCCCGTTTACCATATGGGAGGGCCCGGGTTCGGTTCCCGGGGCCTCCTAGTGAGGGCAAGCCCGCCCGCACGGCGTGGTTGGCTGACCCAGCAAGCACAAGCAGCAAGGGGGGGATAAATGAATAAATAAATAAAATCTTTAAAAAACAAAAAAACAACAACAAAAAAAACAGTAACTGACTTTGGTGAGAAAGCATCTCTGATGGTGTCTTGATTTGGACATTTCATGGTCTCAGAACTGTAAGCTTTTCCCCTAATAAATTTACCATTATAAAAGCCAACCCAGGAAGCAGATGTGGCTCAAGCGATTGGGCTCCCATCTACCATATAGGAAGTCTAGGGTTTGATTCCCGTGGCTCCTGGTGAAGGAAAGCTGGCCCGTGCCGTGAGTTGGCCCACGTGGAGTGCTGGCCTGCATGGACAGCTGGGACAGCAAGATAATGCAACAAAAAGAGACACAGAGTAGAGACAATAAGAGATGCAGCATACCAGGGAGCTGAGGTGGCGCAAGAGATTGAACGCCTCTCTCCCACTCCGGAAGGTCCCAGGATCAGTTCCCAGTGCCGATTAAAAAGAAGACAAGCCAGACACACACAGAAGAACACAGTGAATGGACACAGAGAGCAGACAGCAAGCGCAAAAACAACGGGGGTTGGGGGTGGGATAAATAAATCTTTCAAAAAAAAAAAAAAAGCCAACCCATATTTGTTAATTGGCAATGGCAGCCCTTTGGCAAACTGAGACAGACACCTAGAATTGAAATTGCCGGGTCAAAGTGAATGCAGATTTAAATTGTAATGAATGACTTTGCAATACAGGTCTATCAATCTGTATTGCCACTAGCAGTATGTGACTGGGCCTTGCCCACATGGGAATTCAAGTCTTATTTTTTATTTTTAATCTTTGCAAACCTTAGAGATAAAAAGTGATATCTTTTTTTTTTTTAATGTGACTTTCTTTAATTGAAAGAGTAGTTAAGCATTTTTTAAATGTTTACTGACCATTTCTTCTGTCAATATTTCATGCTTATTTGACCATTTTTCCATAGTGTGATGCCACAATTTTATTGATATATAGTAGCACTTTTATATTAGGAATATTATATGTTAGTCTGTCATGTGTTGCAATTATTTTCTCTAGTGTATTTTTAACTTTTGACTTTGTATTTACATCTCTATATTTTTTTGCCATATAAATGTTTTAAATTTTATGTAGATGTAAACTTTTCCTTTTTTGGTTTTACTTTTTCTTCTCTTCTTCCCCTCCCTCTCTTCATTTGTTATGTTTATAACAATCCAACATTATTATTGTATTTTCACAGGTTTTCTAGTACTTTCATGGTCTAATTATCTTTATGCCACCTGGAATATATTTTGATGTCAGGTCTGAGGATTAGTTGTAAGTAATGGAGCATTTATTTTTCTCCAAATGTCTAGCTAATTAGTCTAACACTGTTTATTTTAGCAATCTATTTTTTTTCCTGACTAGTGTGAAATGTCACTTTGTAGTATACTAAATTTCCATTAAAATACATTTTATGTCTGGAAGGCCCATCTCCTCTCATTGCTCCTCCTTTTAAAATTTTCCTGGCATTTTCTAATGTGTTTATTTTTCCAGATGAACTTTAGAATATATGTCAGGTTCCCCCCAAATCCCATTGTGATTTTCATTTGGAGTACATCAATTTTATAGATCAGTTTGAGGAGAATTAACATATTTACAATGTTGAATCTTCCTATCTATGAACAAGGTAAACTGTGAATATAACTCTGGATATTCACAAATGTTGCCATATATGGTGTTTTGGAGCTATATACCCCAGAAAAAACATGTTCTTAAACAATCCATTCCTATGGGTGTCAACCTGTTGTAAGTAGGACCTTTTGATGAGGTTACTTCAGTTAAGGTTGTGGCTGAACTCAATCAGGATGGGTCCTAATCTTATTACTGGAGTCCTTTATAAGCAGAATGGAATTCATACAGATTGGAAAGCCATGGGAAGCAAGAAGCTGAATGTCAGTGGAACCCAGAAGAGAAGGGAGAGGCCATCATGTGCATTGCCATGTAACAGAGGAGTCCAGGACCAAGGATCACCAGCAGCCAGCCCCAGGATGCCAGCCTTTGGGAAGAAAGCATCGCCTTGATAATGCCTTGATTTGGACTTTTCCTAGCCTCAAAACTGTGAGCCAGTAAATCCCCATTGTTTAAGTCGACCCATTGTACAGTATTTGCTGGAGCAGCTAAGGAAGCTAAAACTCCATATTTTAATTTTCACACCTATTTTACAAAGACTTCACCATATTTATGTTTTAGAATAATCATTGAGTGCTGATAGTGAAGAATAGATTCTTAGGAGGCTTTATTTTTTAACTTTTTATATTGAAATACTTTCAAACTTATACAGTTACAAAAACAATACAGCAGAACGGGTGTAGCTCAGTGGTTGAGCGCCTGCTTCACAAATACAAGGCCCCAAGTTCAATCCCTGGTAAGTCCTAAGGAAAAAAAAAATACAAACGCAATACAGAGAACTCCAACATACTCCTATCCCCCAGATACCCAGATTCACCCATTTTAACATTTTGCCACATTTTCTGTACCATTCTATGTATCTATCTATCCATCCATCCATCTATCCATATATTTATCAATCCATTTTCTGAACACTTGAGTGTAGGCTGTATACATCATGCTCCGTGAACCTTAACACTGCCATATACAGTGTTTGTAACTAGCAGTGCTATTATATAGGTATGACAGTGGTTGAAAGGGAAAGTCTAAGGTCATGTAAATAGAAGGAAAGCTAAAAAATGTAACATGGGACTGTACAGCATAGTAATACCTCAGGTGAAACATGAGAAAAAAATGCTACCTCACAGATGTGAAATTGGACTAAATGACTTTTAATCTCCCTTCTAAATCCGAGACTCTTGATTTTAGATCACTTAAACTCTTTTTTTTTTTTTTTTAAAGATTTTATTTATTTATTCATTTATCCCCCCCTTGCTGCTTGTGCTCGCTGGGTCAGCTAACCACGCCATGCGGGCGGGCTTGCCTTCACCAGGAGGCCCGGGAACCAAACCCGCAGCCTTCCATATGGTAAACGGGAGCCCTACTGATTGAGTCACAGCCGCTTCCCAATTTAAACTCTTAAATCCTGTTTGGCATCATTTATTTGGATACTTTGATTGAGAACATTTTGTATGTATACATCTTCCAAATAATTTTTTAAATTCCTTTTTTAATATACATTTTTTTTTAATTAGAAAAGTTTTAGGTTTAAAGAACAATCATACAGAAAATACAGAGTTCCCATATATCCATTCTATTAACTCCTTGCATTAGAATTGATGAAAGAATAGTATTATAATTCTACTATTAACTGTAGTCCATAGTTTACATTAGGGTTATTTTAATTCTTCACCTCACTTTGCTATAGAATATCTTCTAATTTAAGTTTGACATTCCATCTGAATTTCCTTCTCTGCATATAAAGTCTGATATAGATATGAATTGTTTTGCCCCCATACTCTTTTTCCAGAAGAAAAACTGATGAAAGGAACTTCTTTTGAAAGTAGCTGCAAATTGGTATAAACAATTTTTATGGTGTCTCACAAACCTACGATATGACATCAAAATCTACTCTGCAAGATATATGTATATTTTTAGTCTCTTCTTGCACTTGGCAACAACTTATAAACTCTACAACATCCTCAACAAAACAAAACAAAACAAAACAAAACTCAAGCAATGACCCCTATGCAAAGTCTTCTCTAACCCTCTTGGAATAATTTATTAACCCTCCTTGTGTTCCCCACATCACCCTGTGGACACACCTCTATGATAGAATTTATGTAAAGACACATTAAAAAAAGGTATAAATTAAAAGTTTGGAGAATGAAGAAATAAAAACACAGATAGAGACAAAATGGACCTATGAATAAAATGCATATAGGAATGACCTTCACATATGAGCAGCTAAGGTGACAGCCTCGTTGTTGCCACAATTAGTGGTGTCCCTAAGATAAAAAACAAATCCATTACTCTGGAGAAGTGAAACTATTCCTGGAACTGGGCTCTGATTGGAATGTCTCCCAGGGGTGTTTATAAAGAGAACATTGTGTGATATGAAGAGCAGTGTCCCTGACAGCATTCCCGACGTGGTGACCATTTCACAGGGATGCCTCTTACAGCCTGATGGCAGCATACCAAAAGATTCAGTGAGTTAAAGCAAAGCTTCTGAGGTGGAGGGCTATCTCAGCAATCATGACTTAATAGCATTTTATCTCCAGCACCCAGCACAGTAATTGTCATATAGCAGGTGCTCAAGAAGTATTTGTTGAGTGGAATATCAAGCCCTGATTACCAAGATTCAAAGTCCTGCTCCCCAACTTTGCACTCCTTTTGTAGTTATCAAGCAATACAATGACAGAATATTTCTCCTATTGTTGGGTTAAACTACCATTTGAATATTTTTATGTTCAGTTCATCATGTATTAACCAAATATGGGAGTAAAGTCAGGAGGTCAGGGAAGTGTGTGTGTATGTATGTGTGTGTGTGTGTGTCTGTGTGTACACATGCTTGCTGGTGGTGGTAGTGGTGGTGTTGGGTATGGTAGTGGTGGTGGTGGATCAGGAAAATATGGTGAGAGAGGTCAGTCTGTGAGTGATCTTGAGAGTGTTGCAGCTGCTCTTCAGAGCAGAGGCAGGACCGGTGATGGTGTCAGGGTGGGCCTTTGCTATTGGTCTCTCTGCTGAGCATCAGGGATGCTCAGTCACAGGTCACAGTGGCACCAACTAGCAAAGGGGCCTCAGTGATGAGCTAGCAGCTTCTGACTCAGGGCTTTTTTGGGAGACTGGGATTAGTCTGAGCATTAGAGGTTTGGGGGTGGGGCCTGGTATAAGGATCTTTCTTCTTGATTAGTGTCACCACCTCTCATTCCTGACTCTTACTCTCCTGTTGCCCAAGCACTTCAGAAAAAAAGCTTGGTCCTTATGTGCAGCTTTCTACCTGCATAGTCATATTAGTGACAGAAGTACCCTCCTTGCTATCTTCTTCTGCTGAGTAACCTTACCTTGTTCTTGCTCCAACAGCAATGACACTGCCAGATCTAGGATTGGAAACTGGGGAAAACAGTTGCAAGTTTGAAGTTTTCTGTGGAGTTCAGAAAAGATCATGTTTTTAAGCTAATCCACTCGTGGGTGTGGGACCCTTTGACTGGATTGAATTCAGTTGGGGTGATTTGATTGCATTACTTCAGTAAGGCCATGACCCAGGGTGGATCTGGGTCCTCTTGTTGGAGTATTTTATAAATGGAGGACTGAAAGCAGAGACACTCAGAGAAAAAGCCACAGAGATGGAGAGAAAAAACCCAAGGGCTCAGAGAGAAACCCAGGAGAGAGGAAGCCACAGATGGAGCAGCCAGAAGCTAAAGTAAGGAGACCCAGAAGAGAAGCATATGCCTCCAAATGCCTTGAACATGGAAGGAATCCAGGATTACCTGCAGCCAACCTTTGGTGAGACAGCATTTCTAATGATGCTTTGATTTAGACATTTTCACAGCCTCAGAACTGTAAGCTTTTAACCTAATAAATTCCCATTATAAAAGCCAACTCATTTCTGAGTTTGCTCCCAGCAGGTTTTACCAAACCAAGATGGCAGTGTAGTGACTGAAAATATAGATTCTGGTCCTGCCACAATCAAATTATTCTCTCAATTTCCTCATCTGTAAAAAGGGCATAATAATAATAGTACTTAGCTCATAGGCAGTCTTCTAATGTGAGGCCCAAATAAGTTAATATAAGTAAAGTGCTTAGAACAGTGTCTGGCATGTAGTAAACATTATATAATTATTTGCTAATAATAATAATGGTTATAAGAATTACTATCCTGTTCAAATAAAGGAACTAGTATAGCTGGAGGGTGGGCATTAATTTATAAAATATAGAGTGCCTACTATGCACCAGAGTTCTTTCTAGGTCAATGAAGTGATATTGACCATGACAGGCATAATCCCTTCCCTCATGAAGGGACATAGACACTAAAATAACATTTACACAAATATATAAGATGGCTCTCCTATGAGAGAAAATTGAGCCTTGGCCCAAGGGTCAAACATTTCAGTCTTAAGAGTTCCAGCACACAGAAGAAACAGTGCCTAAAAAAACAAACAAAACCAACAACAAAAAACAGACACAGAGAGAATATTGGTTATCTAATTCTGTGTAACAAACTGCCCCCAAAATTCGTGGCTTAAAGTAACTACAACCATTTATTTGCTCAAAATCCTGCTATTTGTACAGTTTAGCAGGGGCAGCTCCTCTCTGTTCCATGTGGTGACTGCTAGGATGACTCGACTGGAGGTGGAAGATCCACTTTTTTTTTTCCAGGTACCAGGGGCCAGGGATTGAACCTGAGACCCCGTATTGGGAAGCTGGTGCTCAATTGCTTGAACCATATCCGCTTCCCCAGGTTCCACTTCTAAGGTGGCTCACTAACATGGCTGGCTCTCAGTTGGGAGCTCAGCTGGGGCTGCCTATGGAACCTTGGTTCTCCTTCACATGGTCTCTTCACATGGCTAAGTTGACTTCTTACAGCATGACATCTGGATTCCGAGAGGGAGCATCCCAAAAGTATAGACCACAACGTGCAAGCACTTATCAAACCTCTACTTGCAGGAAGTGGAGGTGGCTCAAGGGATTAGGCACTTCCCTCCCACATCAGGGGTCCTGGGTTTGGCTCCTGGTGCCTTCTAAAGAAACAAGGAAGACGAACAGACTGAGCAAGTACAAAACAATGAGGGGGTGGGGAGAAATAAAACAAAAAACAAACAAAACAAAAACAAAAAAAACCTCTACTTGCATCACGCTTGCTGATGTCTCATTGGCCAAAGCCAGTCCATGGCCAAGTCCAGGGTTCATGTGGGGGAGGATTCTGAGAGATGTGATTCAGTGTAATCCACCAAAGTAGTAGTCTATCATAGAGAAAAAGGCCAAATCAATCTGCATTTTCTAAAATTTTTTGTCCTCTTTTCCTCCTTAATCATATAAGTCATCTCCCCTTTCTCTAAGAGCTCCAGGGACAAATTGCAAAGGTAGGAAGTGAGGTCTCTTCCACATCAAAAGCTCTTTGAAGATAATCTGTAACAAATGCTCCACAACAATGTAAGGTGTTGTTGGAGGGGGGTTGTATGGGAATTCTGCACATTACGCTTGATTGGTAAGTTCACAAACTTCTCTAACAAAAATATATTTTAAAAATATTTTTTATACTTATATATTTGGGAGCAGATGTGGCTCAAGTGGTTGAGTGCCTGCTTCCCACATGAGACGTCCTGGGTTTGGTCCCTGGTTCCTCCTAAAAACGAAAAAACAAACAACAAGCAAACAAAAAAGCCAACTCAGGGGAGCTGATGTGGCTCAGTGGTTGAATGCTGGCTTCCCACATATGAAGTACTGGGTTCAATTCTCAATCCCCGGCCGCAGTACCTTAAAAAAAAAAAAAAAAAAAAAAACCACCTTAAAAAGATAAAAAAGCTCTTTGAAGAGTGATTATAAAGTTACAGGGAAGCGGCTGTGGCTCAATCAGTAGGGCTCCCGTTTACCATATGGGAGGCCCCGGGTTCGGTTCCCGGGGCCTCCTGGTGAAGGCAAGCCCACCCGCACGGCGTGGTTAGCTGACCCAGCGAGTACAAGCAGCAAGGGGGGGATAAATTAATAAATAGATAAAATCTTTTAAAAAAATAAATAAATAAATAAAGTTTGTTACAGTCAAATAATTTAGAGTGATATTATTCTATGTAAGTAAAGACTTCACTCTGGTTGAAAGTATGGTGGAGAAAGAAAGAGTAAATTTAATGAAATTGTGTTATTTTGCTTGTTTTCACTAGTGTTACAAGGTAGGAGGGTCCCAGGACTGTCTGAATAGTATAAAAATGTAGACATACAAATTTATTGTCAAGAGGAACCAAAGCATAGCCAGGAAAATGCCAGTGGACATATAGTCGGAAGGGTAATAAGAAAGACAAATGGGAGAAAGAGCAGCTTGGTCAATACCTAAGGATTGGCAAAAGATACCAACAGGTTCAGGAGAGTAGAATAGTTCAAAGCTAAGTCTAGGAATGGTGAATATATACTGGAACTGTGCTCACTAGACTGAAAGCTCCCTAATGGGAGGAGCCATGTCTGGCTTGTTGACTTCTCTTTTCTCACTACCTAGCTCACTGCCTGACACAGATGAGAACTCCTAAGTGTTTGTTGGATGGATGCAGACATCAAGGTTCGAAGAAACTTTGCAAAATTGGAAACCGTTCCCTCTTTTTAAGATCTTGGTGTAATAAAACAATTAGAGTTATCCTTTTTAATATATGTCACATCTCTGCTTAAAACTCTTTGATGGTTTCCTTTTCTTTCAGGTCTACATATAAGTGAGGCCTTCAATGATATATAAAATATCCCCATCACTCTCTGCCTTGCTTAATTTTCTTTATAGCATTTATTCTCAAATGACCTGTATATTTCCTTGTTTATTGTCTGCCTGTCCCCACTAGATTTTAAGCTCTTTGAAAGCAGGAACTTTGTTTTATTTACTGTGGTAGCCCCAGCACCTAGAACAGTACCTGACATGTAGAAGGTACTCAAAGACATTTGTTGAATGAGCGAATAAATGCACCAGTCAGTGGAGAGCTAGAGTTTCTGTGGTTTCATCTGGCTGAAGACAAAAACATTGTAGAGCGTGGGGTGCAGGCTTCCCTGTGGGCTACTACAGGCATGCTCTTCCCAGTGGGAGGAGCTGATCGAATATTGTAGAATGCAATAGACTGATATATTGGCGGGGGCAGGGAGAGGCAAGAAGTTCTATGTTGCTGGTACAAGGCTGGAATGAAGAGATGGTAGAAGGTAAGGCAGGATAAGTTAGAAGGGCTTCTTGTGTCTTTCTTAATAGGTTTAAAATAAACTTTAGGAGAGATCACCACAACATCCATGTCTTACACAAATAAGTAAAGCTGCATTGAAATGGGAGTTCCAACACTAATAGCCAATGGTGTGAAAATGATTTCTTGGAATTATCCCCTAAATTATTGGAAATTATATACTTAAGAGAGTTAAATTATGAAATCAACACATAGTGGGAGAAGTAACCAGTCCTAAATGAAAGAATTGGAAACAATAAAGTGTAAATTATAGGTGGAAGATTTGAAAGTAAATTGTAGGGTATTGTTTATAGATACATCAGCATGTTTACGCTGTGGTGTATAGAACAGAACTTCTCTATTGCTGCACCAATTCTAGGTGGGGCTACCAAGAATTTGAAAAGATTATAATTTAAAAAAATCTTAATCAGGAATTGTGTAGCCATTTCATCATGAAACCTAATGTCAAAAACATGTCAAGAAGAAAATAAAATAAAAAAAGAATAAAAGAAGCAAAAAAAAAAAAAAAAAAAGAAAGGAAAAAAAGGAAACAGGTCTAGTCCAGTTGATGCTGCCTCTAAAAATATTTCTTGAGTCAGTCCACTTCTCTCCATCTTCACTGCCACTTCCCTTGTTCAGGCTGCCAATATCCATTATACTATACCGGTAAACTTCCAATGGACTCAACGTTTCTGTTATTGCCCTCCCCTCCAATTCAAATTCTTTCTCACAGCAACTGTAATGATTTTCATAAAAAGAGAATCAAATGTTACTCCCCACCTACCTCTTTAGGGACTTTCCATTGCTTATAGGATGAACCTGCCTACAGTTCTTAAGCGGTTTACAATCTGGACCCCCTTCCACTCTCTAAACTCAGATATCACCATTTCCCCCTTACTGCCCACTTTTCAGCCTTACTGGACTTCTGTCCTGTCTGAAGGAATATGCTAAAATCTTTTTCTGCCATTGGGCCTTTGCATATGCTCTTTCCCCTGTCTAGATCATAGATCTAGAATATTTTCCCACCAAGTCTTCACTTGTCTGTTTCCTTTTCATCTTTCTGGACTCAGTTTGTCTGTTCCTCAGATAGGCCTTTCCCAACACTGCTCCCAACCCCTCCCATCCACTCCTTAAAAAAACCCGAAAAACAACAACAAAAAGCCCAAAACAAAATGAGGTATCCCAGCTATTCTATCTTCCAGAACTCAGTACTTTTCCTTCTTAGAACTTATCAGCATTTGTAATTGTGTTCCGGTGAAAATAATGACTGTCTTTTCCATTAGACTGTGTGCCACAAGAGCAGGTACCACACCTGTTCTGCTTACCTGTGCCTCTGGTGTGTAACAGTCTCACTAAACATTTGTCAAACAGAGGAACACTGAACATATAGATTCTAGTATTTGTCTTGCCCATGACAGCAATTTACCTTGGCACATTAATAAATTACACTCTGATGTCTACCTCAGTCTCATGTGAGTTATAGTTAGTGTGAATTAGTCTTACAGGGCCTGACCACTCTGAGCCCGACAAGAACAAGTCTCCATGAGCAAGTCTCTGGACTAAAACAACACAGCCTTCTCAGGTAGGTCCTCTGGCTCCAACTGTACTTCCTTTAGACCAGGATCCTCAAAACCAAGGGCATTCACGGAGTTAGTCAGATTATAGAAATGCATAGGTGGAGACAGTGGCAAACTGGAGAGCACAGGGTAGCCGCTCTCAATTGCAGCCATTTGTTGCCAGAATTTATTAGATTTACTACTTTTTTTTTTCCAAGAGGCCAGGAATCCTGATTTTCATGTGAGATCTAATTTCTAACCACTGGAATCTAAAAAAAAAAATGAAAACTTCCTGAATAGGCCAACAAAGCACATTTGCCACAGGACACACTTTGAAGACTTTGCTTTCCATCAGTGAATCTCAGTTTTGAGGGGCATCAGGATAACCTGGAGGGCTTGTTAAAAGATTGTTGGGCCCCACCTCCAGAGTTTCTGAATCAGCAGGCTTGAGGTAGGGCTTCCAAATTTGCATTTCTAACAAGTTTCCAGGTGATACCAATGCTACATGTTCTGGAACTACACTTTGAGGACTACTGCCTTAGATAATATTGCAGACCACTCTATTCATTTCTACATGTCTGTTTGTGATAAATCATTTTGATTCTGGAATGGAGCCCGTGAATCTCTTAAGTGCTCTTAGCCATACGTTGTACCATGTAATCCTCCTTTCTTGGCCACTACTGAACTGTAGACAGTAGGCTAGACCTAACTGAGGTCATCAGCCTGGGAGGTGGTCGGGCATGCGAACTCTGCCCAACTTTACACATTTTATGGTGACTGTGTTAGTCAGCCAAAGGGGTGCTAATGTGAAATACCAAAAACGGGTTGGTCTTTATAAAGGGTATGTATTTGGGATAGAAGTCCACAGATACCAAGCCATAAAGCCTTAAGTTTCTTCTCTCACCAAAGTCCATTGCCACGTGTTGGAGCAAGACAGCTGCTGACGTGTGCCAGGGTTCTGGCTTCTTGGGTTCCTCTCTTCCCGGGGCTGCGTTTCTCTCCGGGCTCAGCACCTCTGTCTCCTCCACAAGGTCAGCTGTAGACTATCAGGTGAACGGCTCACTTCTCTTCTCCTGGGGCCTTCTCTCCAACATCAAAACTCCAACTTCAGAACTGCAACTCAAAAACCGCTACCTCTATCTTTTGCCTTGCCTTTTATATTCGATTCCCCCACCCACCAAGGGGTGGGGCTCAACATCCTACTGACGCGGCCCAGTCAACGCCCTAATCATAATTTAATCATGCCCAGATTAACAGATCAGTTTACAAGCATGATCCAATTATATATTTGGAATTCATAATTACATTAAATTGCCCAACGACTAATCAAATTACAACGATCCAATCTAATTTTTGAATGTAAGACACACAATGGCAGGGCAGGTAGAAGCAGAGGCAAAGAGAATCTTAATTCTGAGGGAAAACAATACTGGCCAGGTCACCAGAGCTGCTGCTTTTTATCTCAAGCAATTGTGAACCTACCATTAGGCATGACTCTATGGCTGCTGAGATGCTTCCTGTGCTTCCCCACTTTCTGGTGTGATTTAGTTTAAGCGTGCATCTCCTGTTAAGAAGAGCAAGTTTCTCTTTTTGTTTCCTGGAAGATCCTCCCACCCCATGTCTGGATGGCTCAGATGTCTCCATTATACCATTGAATTTCTTCTTTTATATGGAAGGAAAAAACAAACCATCTTGATCAAGAAATGTGAATCCTTAAGGGTCAGTTTTTATATGAGGTGTTTGAGAAAAAATTTAAACTATGCCTTCACCCATGAGATAGGAGTTTTTCGATCTGCCAAAATGCCTTTGAACAATTGCAAAACCTGACTCTGAGGGGGAATATCCTGGAATTGCCATAAAAATCGGTAAACATCTCATCCTATCATCCTGCTCCACTCCTCCCTGAGTGTCCTTCCAACACTTCATTAGTGAAGACAGCACTTAAAAAACAACAACAAAAAAACCTTAGCAGGTTTCCTTGCCTGTCACTCCTCTTCTTTCTCCCGAACAAAGGGGGAAAGTAGATTGTGGCTAACAAAGACGGAAAAGTGATGTTACAGCAGGTACTAAGAGCGGAAAAGAAAGCCTCAAAGGTAGTGAGCCACACCTCCCCGAAGGAGTGCAAAGAAGATGCACGGCCGCCTAGATACGGCCATAGAGGGACTGCCTGAAGTCTCTCCGGGGTCAGACTGAGAGCAGTGACTGGGAGCGGCCCCCCGGCCGAGATGTGCTGAGAGAAACCCGCCCCCACCAGGTCAACTGCCAGGATACACACTCGAAACCCTGTCCACTGAGGGACTGCTGGGGACCGGCACTACCCAGTCCGGCATTGGGCGAGACTCAGTCGGCCAATCCTCGGAAGACGCTGGTGACGCCACAGACTGCTCCCCCGCCGATCTCGTGGCGTCATCCCGCAGCGCCGGAAGGACTACGGTGAACGTGTCAGGCTCTGCTGTCCCGAGGTAAGGCGGCGATCGGCCTACTTCCTCAGCTGGACGTGCTGAAAGCCGCGGGTTTGGGCCTCAGGCTGGGGCCGGTACGGCCCCTGAGTAATGTGCCTTGAATAACGCTTTCACGGCGTTGGCCCTTTCTCGGGCTCTCGACTTTGCCTTTCCCTCCTGCTCCTGCTTTCGTATTCTGTTCAGCGGACCCTCACGGTGATCTCAGCCCCGTTTCTGCTTAGTTCACGTGTGCCCCCGATACCTGCCCACAGCTTGGTCGCAGCACAAGCAGGAAAAAGGTTAGAGAGTGGTTTTCTACCCTAAGGAGACGGTTCAGCTTGTAAGGAAGGATGGTATTGTCCGCTAGAAACTCCCGGAAAGGAACTTACCTTTAGGGCCCTTCCGAGGGGACAGTGCACGTTATAGAGAAGTATCCTCAGCAGGCCTTATACGAATTCCAGAAGAAGCAAACCTTTCCCTAATGATAGAGGTTTCAACAAAGCAGAAATATAATTTCCGTTTTGGATTAATGTGATCTAAGTTTAGAGCCTTCTAGGAATTTGAACAATCGAGTTTGTTCATATGGGCAGACCATTCGAATTTGTGCGCTCCCACCTCAGTTGCACCCTTAATGCTGTCCGATGTTATTTTCACAGGTCTTTAGCTCCTGCTTTCATCTAGCTTTCACTGGGTGGTAATAATAGTGTTGAATGCTTACTTTTTGCCAGACGCTGAGCTTTAGAGTTTGACTTCAAACAATGTTAACCATTATTCTATATTGTTTTGTCTTCACTTGTTCATGAAGTTCCCAACCACTTCACTCCTTGTTACTTCACCTGTTTTCTGGAGCAAATGGTCGTTATCAGAGCTTTCTCTCAAATTTGTGTGTCCTGCTTTCCCTTCTTACAAAGTCGTTTGCATTTGTGCCTATCTTTACTATCAGTCTCCAAGAATGAGTCGTCTCTTTTGACCAAAGCAAATCCATTTATCTTTGCTCCTGAACTTTCTTTTATCCCTCACTTGTGAGATGTCACTTCTGCCCCTTTCTGTCTTTGTCCCAGGCATGCATAAACAAGGAAGTCAGTTTTCTCAGATCTCTCCCCAACCCTACCTCAAAGAAAGCAAAAAGAAGGAAACTATTTAGTCATTTATCTTCCTTTAGCTGTCAAACAATAATTCTCTTCTTCTCATCTAAACTCTTGTAAAGAATATTCTAAACTAGGGAGTGGGTGTGGCTCAAGCTGTTGAGCTCCCACCTCCCACATGGGAGGTCCAGGGTCTAGTTCCTGGTGCCTCCAGAAAAAACAAAAACAAACAACAACCAAAACAAATGAAAACAAACAAACAAACCAAAAAACCCAACTAAATGAAAAAAAAAAAAAAAAAGCCGACCAACTCAGGAAAGCGGATGTGGCTCAGTGGTTGAGCGCCGGCTTCCCACATGAGGCCCCAGGTTCAATCTCTGGCCCCTGGTACCTAAAAAATATATATAAAATAAAATAAAAATTCTAAATTATTTCCATTTTCTCACCTCTCTTTCACTTCTACAGTTTAGCTTTTAGACCCATCAAAATCCCTGAAATTCACTCTAAGATCTCCAGTAACTGATTGTCAAGCCACATAGATATTTTTCAGTCATTACTGGATTCTTTTGCTGCTTTTGAAACTTGATCATGCACTTTATATTTCTTTGCTTCCTTTGCTTTCTGGGACAATATCCTCAGCTGATTTAGGTCCACCTCCTACAAGAAACCTTCCTTGACACATCCTTTCTCCTAGTCTGGGTTGGGTACTCCGGCTTTGCACAGACCAATAAATATATTTACCACATTTATTATATTGTTTCTATCTCTCTACAAGACTCAACCTTTTGAAATCAGAACCCATGCTTTATCTCTCTATCCAAGCCTTGGGATGGTACAAAGCACATAGTAGGCCTGTAGTAATCTTGATTGAATTAACAAATGAGTGAGACTGGAAGGTAGTATGGTGCAGTGGTTAAGAACCCATTCTTTGGAAATAATTCAAATCCAAGCTCTGCTACACATTGAGTATATAATTTGACCTTAGAATGAGATTTGTTGATTAGGTTAAGTGAAATGATGTAAAAGCATTTAACACAGTGCCTAGCACATAGTATGCACTTAATAAAGGTATGCTGAACATTAGGGGATCCAGGACTACAAGACCAGGTGCCATGATCTCTGGAGACCCTTTCTTCATGTTTCCTGAATGGGTGGGCAGTGATCCAGTCTGTTTACCAAGAGATTATAATCTTATTTGGAGAGTAGAATTATATCCATAGTAAGCATTCAGAGAACTGTGAAGGTAGTATGACCATATCCGATAACAAAATGTGTAGAAGGAAAGATAGCTCAGTGAAGGCATAAGGGGAGGAGGTGGAACTTGAAGGTTGGGTACAAATTGGATTTCTAGGAGGGAGAAAAGGGCACAAACCAATACCAGGAGACCATTTTAAGAATGACTTATGGGAAGCGGCTGTGGCTCAATCAGTAGGGCTCCCGTTTACCATGTGGGAGGCCCCGGGTTCGGTTCCCGTGGCCTCCTGGTGAAGGCAAGCCCGCCCGTGCGGCGTGGTTAGCTGACCCAGCGAGCACAAGCAGCAAGGGGGGGATAAATGAATAAATAAAATAAAAATCTAAAAAAAAAAAAAAAAAAAAAAAAAGAATGACTTATTTGGGAGACATGATTTAGTAGAGTTACATTATGTTAAACCTGATGGGTGTAATGCATGTATGAGTGTCTGGGGAAAGGGAGGAGAGGGAGGGATGGATACGAGTGGGACTAGTTCTGTGAACAATAGGGGGAGGTGAAGTAAGTAACTTTTTTGGAGTTAGAGTATGGATGGTCTTGATTTCAAGCCTGAGGGGTTTGGGATTGATCTAATAGGTTGGGGTCAAGCAAGTTTACAGGGCTGGGCTAGGCATTGTGGTAGCCCCCAGCCCTATGTAGCTATTTTAAGTTAAATTAAAAAAAAAAAATCTGTTCCATAAGTGCTCAGTAGCCACTTGTGGCTACCTAATTGGGCAGCACTACTCCATGGTATCAAATTGCTGGCCTTGTTCTTGTGGCCTGTCAGATCATTTGGATTCCGTTAAAAATAATAAAACTTTCTCTCCCATCAACTCCCACAACCTGGAATGAGAGAAAAAGCAAGGGCCTGAAAAATAGAGAATTGAGATTTATCTACATGGATGTGATGGAGTATGGGAAAGTCCAAATAAAGGAGTAGAGCACCATACCATAAGAAGATGACAAGCTGGAGAAGGAAAAGAGAAGAAGAAAAGAGAGAAGGAAAGAGAACATGGATAGGGTTATCATTTGATCATTCACTTACAAATACTTTTGCATGCTTGCTGTATGCTCAGTGTTGGGCTAAGTGCTTGGGATAATGATAAGTTCCCATAGAGCTTGCAGTTTATAGAATTTTACTGGAAGGGACTATATTGAAGATTCAGGAACATCCATTCTTCTTTACTCCCCATATCCTAAAAAGCTTCATTCCTGGGAGCTGGAACTGGAGGCTGAAAAGGCCAAGATATTGTTTAAATTTAGTCACATAGCATTGTGCATTTGCTGCTTCAGCTTCTCAAGTGGTAGGAAACAAGAACGTCCTAACTTCAGAACTTTGGGGGGGGGGGCGAGAGAATAAAGTGTGTTTGTAGAAGTCATGAGGGGTCATTACTAATTTCCTGTAACAACCAACCATGCTCTCAGCTACCCATCAGAGTCCTCCCTGTCCTTGCACCCAAACTGTGTTCTCTTCTGGCTTCTGTTATTGTCTGCATGAGTGGTCACAACACGATTTATTTGCCACTGCCTAATGAAGACATGCTTTGCTTCTCAATACTTCTTCAGTTCCCAGCAAGTGTAAACAGATGCCCCTCTGAACACGTAGAATTTAAAAGTGGGAACTACTTGTTGCACCGTCATCATCTGAGGCTCCAGGCTTATGAGTTTAGATTTCCATTTGACTCTTCATGCTGTTTTCATCAGCTCCTTCACAAAGATCTGCTGAACTGTCTTTTGGACCTCACTCTGAGCCCACAGTATACTAACAACATCCTGACTAAGCTTTGTGACTCTAGATTTCTCTAGCTAGCCTATCTGTGGTTGTTGGTAAAGTATTCTGTGAATTCTCTTGTTTCACTGTGTGAAGGTCAAAACCTGGCAGTTGTCTCCTATTGATTAAGTAAATCTAAACTTTCTAGCCTAGGGTGGTTTCAACACCTCTGCCTTTTTAAAAAGATTTATTTATTTACTTTTCCTTCCTCCCCTCGTTGTTTTGTGCTCACTGTTCATCTTCTTTTTAGGAGGCACCAGGAACCAAACCCTGGGTCTCCCATGCGGGAGGGAGACATTGCTTGAGCCACCTCTGCTCCCTGTTTGTTGTGTCTCTCATTGTATTTCCTTGCTGTGTCTCTCGGTTGCGTCATCTCACTGAGTCATCTTGTTGCATCAGCTCGCCGCCACCCTGTCAGCTTGCTGTCTTGCTCTTCTTTAGGAGGCACCGGGAACTGAACCCAGGACCTCATATGTGGTAGGCGGATACCGAACTGCTTGAGCCATATCCACTTCCCACCTCTTTTCAGTTGTGCCTCTGGTTCAGCCAACTCAGGTCTTCTTTCTTTTTTTTTAAAGATTTTATTTATTTATTCGTTTATCCCCCCTTGCTGCTTGTGCTCGCTGTGTCCATTTGCTGTGCGTTTTTCTGTGTCTGCTTGTCTCCCATTGCTGGGTCGTCCTGCTGCGTCACCTCACCGCGCCACATGGGCGGGCTTGCCTTCACCAGGAGGCCCCAGGAATCGAACCCGGGGCCTCCCATATGGTAAACGGGAGCCCTACTGATTGAGCCACAGCCGCTTCCCCTCAGGTCTTCTTTCTACCCCTGACCCATGGCTTGTTATTGCTGAATCTGTGCTGTCACTTGTGCTTTTTAAAACAGAAGTGCCCTCCCACTCCTTTTACTCCCTATTAGTCCCCTGGCTCCCAGCCCTCTCTAGCTGGGCATTTTCCAGAAGCTTTTCCTGACTAATACAATTCCTATGAATTTGTGTCTTTCCAGCAATCATATGCTCACTCTGTTTTGATTATCTTGTCTTTACAGATAGTAATGAAACTGTGATTTTTAAAATTCTGGTTTCTTTTCTCTTTGCTTTTGGACACAAAGCTTGTGCAGAGGGCATAAGTGCTGCCCTGACCTTAGGCTACATTTCCCTGAGTGGTTGAGTTAAAGGCATTAGCATTGATAAGGTCTGAATCTAGGGAGGCATCTCAAAGATCCAGTCCTGTCCCTGCCCATAATCCCCTGGGTAATCTCATCTTCTCCCTTTGCCTCAGCTCCTAAGACATTTTGATTCCTCCCTAGTATATATATTCAGACTGTTTCTCTTCCCTGAGAGCTTCA
The DNA here is from genome assembly GCA_026826555.1 of Tolypeutes matacus. NCBI lineage: Eukaryota > Metazoa > Chordata > Mammalia > Cingulata > Chlamyphoridae > Tolypeutes > Tolypeutes matacus. The sequence goes on from JAKSZT010037198.1 coordinate 7,453,792, forward strand.
TACCAGTGTATCCCAGGTTGACTCTAGGACCCTTCCACAGGTAACTTAATGTAGTTCTTTTTCAATCTGAAATTGTTTCTTCTTCCCCTACCCCACTATTCCCAAACTATCTCCTGTGCATTCCTCATTTTGGTTAATGGATATCTTCCAAATTAGAAATCTTGATGTCTCCCTTTACTCCTTTGTCATTCCCCAGATCAGTCAGTAATTAAGTATCTTCCTAGTTTCTCCTGACTCTTCCTCTCCATCCCTTTTGCTTCTGCTTTTTTTTCTTGTAGTGTCTTAATCTGGCTTTGGTATTAGGGTGATGTTGGCTTCATAAAATGTGTTGGGTAATTTTCCCTCTTCAATTTTTTGGAAGAGTTTAAACAGGATCGGTGTTAATTCTTTTAGAAATGCTTGATAGAATTCACCTGTGAAGCCATCTGGTCCTTGATTTTTTTTTGCTGGGAGATTTTTGATGACGAATTCAATCTCCTTAAATGTGATTGGTTTGTTAAGTTCTTGTATTTCTTGTAGTGTTAGTGTAGGTTGTGCTTTTCTAGGAATTTGTCCATTTCATCTAGGTTGTCTAGTTTGTTGGCATACAGTTTCTCATAATATCCTCTTATGATCCTTTTTATTTCTGTGGGTTCAGTTGTAACTTCCTCCCTTTCATTTCTCATTGTGTTTATTTAGATCTTCTCTCTTTTTTTCTTTGTTAATTTGGCTAGGGGTTTGTCAATTTTATTGATCTTCTCAAAGAACCAGCTTTTGGTTTTGTTGATTTTCACTATTGTTTCTTTTTGTTCTCAATTTCATTTATTACTGCTCTAATCTTTATTATTTCTTTCCTTCTGCTTGCTTTGGGAGTGGTTTGCTGTTCTTTTTCTAGTTTCTCCAGTTGTTCAGTTAAATCTTTGAGTTTCGCTGTTCTTTTTAATATAGTCATTTAGGGCTATAAATTTCTCTCTGCTGTATCCCATAAGTTTTGATAAGTTGTGTTCTCATTTTCATTTGTCTCAATATATTTACTGTTTTCACTTGCAATTTCTTCTTTGACCCACTGATTATTCAGGAGTGTGTTGTTTAGCCTCCACACATTTGCAAATTTACCTCTTTCCTGTCTATTACTAATTTCTACTTTCATTCCATTATGATCTGAGTAGGTGCTTTGTATAATTTCAGTCTTTTTATATTTATTGAGAGCTGCATTGTGCCCTAACATGTGGTCTATCCTGGAAAAAGATCCATGGGCACTTGAGTAGAATGTATAACCCACCGTGTTCCAGTGTAATGTTCTGTATATGTCTGTTTGGTCTAACTCATTTATCATATTGTTCAAGTTCTCTGTTTCTTTGTTGATCTTCTGTCTAGTTGCTCTAATGATGTGAGTGGTGTGTTGAAGTCTCTAATAATTATTGTAAAGATGTCTATTTCTCCCTTCAGTTTTGCCAGAGTTTGTCTCATGTATTTTGGGGTACCCTGGTTAGGTACATAGATACTTAAGACTGTTATATCTTCCTGGTGGATTGGCCTTTTTATTAATGTATAATGGCCTTTTATATCTCATAACTTTTTTGCGTTCAAAGTCTGTTTTGTCCGATATTAGTATAAATACCCCTGCTCTTTTTTGGTAACTAACTCTGTGGAGTATCTTTTTCCAACCTTTCACTTTCAGCCCTGGTTTGTATTCCTGGGTCTAAGGTGAGTCTCTTGTAATCAGCATATGGATGGTTGATGTTTTTTAATCCATTCTGTCAGCCTATATCTTTTGATTGGGGAGTTTAATCCATTCACATTAATGATATTACTGTAAATGCATTATTTCCTTCACCATTTTATTCTTTGGTTTTCATAAGTCATATCATATTTTCATGTGTCTTTTTACCCTTTTGGTTATCCTTTCTGCTCTTCTCTCTTCTATACTCAACCTCCAAGCCCCTCTCTTCTGTCTTTCTTTCAGGATTTAAGACTTCCTTTAATATTTCCTGCAAAGGTGGATTCTTTTTTACAAACTCTGTTAGTTTCTGTTTGTTTGTGAATGTTTTAAACTCACCTTCATATTTGAAGGACAGTTTTGCTGGATAAAGAATTCTTGGCCAGGGAAGCGGCTGTGGCTCAATTGGTGGGGCTCCCGTTTACCATATGGGAGGCCCCGGGTTCGGTTCCCGGGGCCTCCTGGTGAGGGCGGGCCCGCCCGTGCGGCGTGGTTTGCTGACCCGGCGAGCGCAGGTAGCAGGGGGGTGATAAATGAATAAATAAATAAAATCTAAAAAAAAAAAAAAAAAGAATTCTTGGCTGACAGTTTTTCTCTTTTTAATATCCTAATTTTATCATACCACTGTCTTTTGTCTCTATGGTTTCTGAAGAGAAATCCACGCTAAGTCTTTCTGGGCGTCCCTTGTATGTGCTGGTTTGCTTCTCCCTTACTGCTCTTAGACTTTTTTATCTTTGACATTTTGATGTTCTGAACAGTTTGTGTCTTGGAGTAGGTCTATTTGGATTTATTCTGATTGGGGTATGCTGCGCTTCTTGAGCATGTAAGTTCTTTTCTTTCTTGAGAGTTGGGAAATTTTCAGCTATTATTTCCTCAAATACTGTTTCTGTCCCTTTTTCCTTCTCTTCTCCTTCTGGAACTCCCATGACATGTATGCTGTTGCATTTCATGTTGTCATTCAACTCCCTGAGCCCCTGCTTTTCATTCTTTTCTCACTTCAATTTCAGCTGTTCTGTCTTCTATATCACTTATTCTTTCTTATATTATTTTAAGTCAGCTGTTGCATGCCTCTAATGTGTTTTTTTTTTTTTTTTTTTTTTAAAGATTTTTATTTATTTATTCATTTATCCCCCCCTTGCTGCTTGTGCTCACTGGGTCAGCTAACCACGCCATGTGTGCGGGCTTGCCTTCACCAGGAGGCCCCGGGAACCGAACCCAGGGCCTCCCATATGGTAAACGGGAGCCCTACTGATTGAGTCACAGCCGCTTCCCATAATGTGTTTTTTTTTAAAGATTTATTTTTTAAATTTATTTTTCCCCACTCTCTCGTTGTTTGCACTTTTTCTGTCTTGTTTGTCTTCTTTGTTCCTTTAGGAGGCACTGGGAACTGAACCTGGGACCTCCGATATGGGAGGGAGGCACCTAACCGCTTGAGCCACCTCCATTCCCTACTTTTTTGTGTTTCTTTTGTTTTTTTCTTCTTGTATCTCTTGTTGCGTCATCTTGTTGTATCAGCTTGCTGCGCCTGCCCATTGTGTCAGCTCACTGTCTTCTTTAGGAGGCACTGGGAACCTCTGCTCCCTGCTTTGTTTTGTCTCTCATGTTTTTTCTTCTAGTGTCTCTTGTTGCGTCAGCTTGCAGCACCTGCCCATCGCGCCAACTTGCTGTCTTCTTTAGGAGGTATCGGGAACTGAACCACTGACCTCCCATGTGGTAGATGGGAGCTCAATTGCTTGAGCTACATCTGCTTCCCTCTAATGTGTTTTTTTTTAAAGGTTTATTTATTTATTTATTCCCCTCCCCCATACTCCCTCTGCTCTCTGCGTCCATTTGCTGTGTGTTCTTCTGTGTCTGCTTGTCTTTTTTTTTTTTTTTTTAAGATTTTATTTATTTATTAATTTATCCCCCCCTTGCTGCTTGTGCTCGCTGGGTCAGCTAACCACGCCGTGCGGGCGGGCTTGCCTTCACCAGGAGGCCCCGGGAACCGAACCCGGGGCCTCCCATATGGTAAACAGGAGCCCTACTGATTGAGCCACAGCCGCTTCCTCTTGTCTTCTCTTTAGGCGACACTGGGAATTGATCCTGGGACCTTCCGGAATGGGAGAGAGGCGCACAATCTCTTGTGTCACCTCAGCTCCAGTCTCTTCTCTGTGTCTCTTCTTGTTGCGTCATCTTGCTGCTCCAGCTCTCCCACGCAGGTCAGCACTCATGCGCGGGCCAGCACTTCTGCGTCGGCCAGCACTCCACGCGGGCCAGCTTGCCTTCACCAGGAGGCCCCAGGAATCGAACTCTGAACCTCCTATATGGTGGACAGGAGCCCAATTGCTTGAGCCACATCTGCTTCCCTAATGTGTTTTTCATCTCACCTATTGTGTCTTTCATTCCCATGAGCTGTCACTTTTCTATTCAGGATTTCAGATTCTTCTTTGTGCTTGCTCAATGTCCTCTTGATGTCATTTATCTCTTTAGCTGTATTGTGTTTCAATTTATTAATTTGATTTTGGAAATTTGTGTGCATCTCATTAATTTGTTGTCTCAAATCCTGTGTCTCTTCTGGGGCTTTGATATATTCCTTTGCTTGGGCTATGTCTTCCATTTTCTTAGTATGGCTTCTAAATTTTTTGCTGATGTCTAGGCATCCAACTAAGATGGTAGTTTACTCAGGTACTCAATTTCTCTCTCTTTCATAGGCATTTAGTGGTGGGAGGTTGTGGATTATTGCTGTTCTTTGATTTGGCTCAACCTGGGTCTTTAGGTTTGTCCTTGTTAATTGCTCAAAACTGGGTTCTGGACCCAGTACTGGGTTGCAGACCTGGTTCCTGGGGCTTTGAAGAGGGATGCTCTAAAGGCCGGAAAAAGCCTATTTAGTTACTTTTAATTTTCTCACATGCACTTCCTTGGTCTGCCAACAGATGGTGCTCTTTGACAGCCCTCTCATTTCAGTGCCTGGTTGGAGTGTGTTTGCTGCAACCCGGACCAGATCAATGTGATAGAGGTTCCTGCCTGGAGTCTAGGAGCCTTGTAATTCAAACTTTCTCAGAGACAGTTCTCCAGCCTTTGTTGGCAGCCCCCTCCCTTTTGCCCAGTAGGAAATAATTCCACTCCCCTCTATGTTCTCAAGAATCAGCCCTGGTTAGTAGAAAGAGAGATCAAAAGGGTCCCAAATCCCTCCATTAAGCTAAACTCACAGTTAACAGCTACCAAAATTGTATTTACACGTTAATACTAGCTGGAGCACAAGTGGCTGGGTGGTATTTCACACCACTTTCCCAAACACAGGACACAGGCAGAGCGCTGGTGTCCTGCTCCTTCGTTTGGGCGGAAACTCGCAGCTCTTGATTTGCTGCATCACTTGCCATGTGGGCCCTGACATCACATAGTAGATGGTTGGCCTCTGGAATTCATTGAAAGTGGAAGCAGCAGCAACAGTGTAAGCACCCATATTCTCAAACAGCATCCAATCGCCCACATGCATTTCTGGCAGGCCACAGCACTCAACGATCCGATCAAGGCCATTGCACGTGGGTCCCCATATGCTAGTTGAATAATACTCATCTGGTTTGGGTTTCTTCTGCAGAAGGGGCTTTACATGCACATAATCATAAAGGATGCAATTAAATGATCCATATACTCCGTCATTCATTTATAGGTTTGTTCACTCAATTCATCTTCATCATCAGAGCCTGTCTGTTCCTTAAATACAGTTTTTTTGGCAATGATATTCCCTGTAAGTGTGAAAGCTGATGCAACATAATATCGGCCTGGCTCAGCTATGATTTTCACTCGAGTCTGGAGGAAAATACTTGACTAATGCTGGATTGATGACACTGGATATCTCTTCAAATTTAAGCTTCACTTCATCAGATCCAGGAAAGCCACCACCAATATCAAGCAGATACATGCTGAAATCAGCTTTAGCTCTCATGTCAAAAACACAGCGGGCATCAGAGATGGCCTGCATGAAAGTTTCAGGGTCAGTACAGCCACTTTCCACATGGAAGCTGATACCAATGACATCGATATCGAGCTCCTTAGCCCATTCCAAAAGAAGCCTGCTGGTTTTGAGTGTGGCTCCAAATTTAACAATGAGGCAACAGACTACTTTGGAGTCACCAGTGGCAATCTGCAAAACTAACTTTGCCTTTGGGTGTACCCTGGCCACTTTAATCAACTCGACCTCACTGTCAAAAGTCATCATCTCAACTCCATTATTGGTGGCATACTTAATGTGAGATGCTTGTTTACAAGGGTTTGCATAGATTATCCTCTCTGGTGGCACCCCAAGACTCTGCACCAACTGGATTTCAGTCTTGCTAGCACAATCAAATCCTGTCCCTGTGGCAGCCAGGGTCTTCACTATGGCTTTACTGTCATTACATTTGACTGCATAGAAGACACAAGGAAAATTTTTTAACCATCTCAGATGTTTCTTTAGAATGTCTTCAAGGTCTGCAACATAGAAGGCTTCTTTATCATCATCAGAAGAAACTTCATTAATTTTTTGGTCCAGAATGCCCTTGACAGTAAAATCTTCATCAAGGAAATGGCAGTCAAACTCCTCATTACTGAAGTTGTTCATGGTTTCTTGATGTTCCTAAGGAAAACCAAGAGATGGAATTTAAAGAGATTTCTTTCAGCTTTTCATGAAGGCAGTTCTCCAGGAATTCCAGATCTCGCCGAATAATAAGACTTGTGCCCTTGATGCAGCAGCAGAAACGTTCTCCTCATCCTTGGGCACTGTGGCCGGCCTTGATGAGGTCCTGCAGCTGGTGTTGCTGCTACCGCCACCGCCCACCACATTCCCTCCCACCGGAGGACTGCAGGCCCGAGGAAGAGCCAGAGCTGCTGGCAGAGGGCATTCAGGGGCAGGGCTGCAGGGGCCTGACTCCCTCTCTCTTCTAGGCAGTGTCCAGCTCTCGCCTGTTGTCCTAAACCCTAGAAGATTTTTTTCCAAGCCGTTTTAGTCTGTCCTCTAGCTATTTTTCTGGAAGAGAAGAGAGTCCTGTGTCTTTCTTAGTTAGCCATCTTCCCGGAAATCCCTCCACCTTTTATAAGGCCTCATTTCTCTTTCTTTTTTTTTTTTTTGAATAAATATATACATTTCTCAATTAAATGTAATGGATACATGTGAATTTTTTTTGTTGTTTTGTTTTTTGTTTGTTTTTTTTTTTTTGTGTGTGTGTGAATCAAACAATATATTACACAATATATTTGGTTCATAGTAATGCATTCATACAGTATTTGTCCTGTTGTGTCTGGCTTGCTTCACTCAACATAATGTCCTCCAGATTCATCCATGTTGCCATATGCTTTATGACTTCATTTCTTCTTTTATTTATTTATTTTTTTAAATTTTTTAAAATTTTATTTATTTATTTTTTATTTTGTACATTTAATAATTGAAAACATAAGCAATAAAAAACTAAAAAGTAAACACAGATGAATAAATATATACATTTCTCAATTAAATGTAATGGGATACATGTAAATTTTTTTGTTGTTTTGTTTTTTGTTTGTTTTTTTGTTTTTTTGTGTGTGTGAATCAAACAATATATTACACAATATATTTGGTTCATAGTAATGCATTCATACAGTATTTGTCCTTTTGTGTCTGGCTTGCTACACTCAACATAATGTCCTCCAGATTCATCCATGTTGCCATATGCTTTATGACTTCATTTCTTCTTACAGCTGCATAATATTCCATCGTGTGACTAGACCACAGTTTGTTTATCCATTCATCTGTTGATGGACACCTGGGTTGTTTCCAACTTTTGGCAATGATGAATAATGTGGCTATGAACATTGGTGTGCAGATGTCTGTTCATGTCACTGCTCTCAGTTCTTCTGGGTATATACCCAGTAGTGGTATTGCAGGGTCACGTGGCAAGTCTATATTCAACTTCTTTAGGAACTGCCAAACAGTCCTCCATAGTGGTTGTACCATCCTGCATTCCCACCAACAGTGCAGAAGTGTTCCTATCTCTCCACATCCTCTCCAACACTTGTAATTCTCTGTCTTTTTAATAGTGGCCATTCTGATAGGGGTGAAATGATTTCTCATCGTAGTTTTGATTTGCATTTCCCTAATCATGAGTGATCTTGAGCATTTCTTCATGTGTTTTTTTGCCATTTGTATTTCTTCTTCGGAGAAATGTCTATTCAAGTCTTTGGCCCATTTTTTTAATTGGGTCATTTGTCTTTTTATTGTTGAGCTGTAACATCTCTTTATATATCCTGGATATTAAACCCTTATCAGATATGTGTTTTCCAAATATTTTTTCCCATTGAGTCGGCTGCCTTTTCAGCCTTCTGACAAAGTCCTGTGAGGTGCAAAAGTGTTTAATTTTGAGGAGGTCCCATTTATCTACTTTTTCTTTTGTTGCACGTGCTTTGGGTGTGAAGTCCAAGAAACCACCACCTACTACAAGGTCTTGAAGATGTTTCCCTA
>JAKSZT010037198.1:7462341-7530399 GCA_026826555.1 Tolypeutes matacus
GTCCAAGAAACCACCACCTACTACAAGGTCTTGAAGATGTTTCCCTACATTTTCTTCTAGTAGTTTTATGGTCCTGGCTTTTATATTTCGATCTTTGATCCATTTTGAGTTGATTCTTGTATAGGGGGTGAGATAGGGGTCCTCTTTCATTCTTTTGGTTATAGATATCCAGTTCTCCCAACACCATTTGTTGAAGAGACTGTTTTTTCCCATCAGCGTGGGCTTGGTAGGTTTGTCAAAAACCAGTTGACTGTATAGGTGAGGGTTTATTTCTGGATTCTCAATTCTATTCCACTGATTGATATGTCTATCTTTATGCCAGTACCATGCTGTTTTGACCACTGTAGCTTTGTAATATGTTTCAAGGTCAGGCAGTGAAATTCCTCCCACATTGCTTTTCTTTTTTAGGATACTTTTGGCTATTCGGGTGCACTTACCCTTCCAGGTGAATTTGGTAATTACCTTCTCTAATTCTGTAAAGTAAGCTGTTGGGATTTTGATTGGTATTGCATTGAATCTATAAATCAGTTTGGGCAAGGTTGACATCTTCACGATATTTATTCTTCCAATCCATGAACACGGAATGTCTTTCCATTTGTTTAGGTCTTTTTAAATTTCTTTTAGCATTGTTTTATAGTTTTCTGCATATAGGTCCTGTACTTCCTTGGTTAAATTAACTCCTAGGTATTTGAGTCTTTTTGTTGCTATTGAAAAAGGAATTTTCTTCCTGATTTCCTCCTCAGATTGTTCAGTACTAGTGTACAAAAACATTACTGATTTTTGCGTGTTGATCTTATATCCTGCCACTTTGCTGAACTCATTTGTTAGTTCAAGTAGCTTTGTTGTGGATACTTGAGGATTTTCTAAATACAGGATCATGTCATCCGCAAACAGTGAGAGTTTTACTTCTTCTTTTCCTATTTGGACGCCTTTAATTTTTTTGTCTTGTCTAATTGCCCTAGCTAGAAGTTCTAGTACAATGTTGAATAACAATGGTGACAGTGGGCATCCTTGTCTTGTTCCTGATCTTAGGGGGAAAGCTTTCAACCTTTCCCCATTGAGTATGATGTTGGCTGTGGGTTTTTCATATATGCCTTTTATCATATTGAGGAATTTTCCTTTTATTCCTATCTTTTGAAGTATTTTTATCAAAAAAGGATGTTGGATTTTGTCGAATGCCTTTTCTGCATCTATTGAGATGATCATGTGGTTTTTTTCCTTCAACTTGTTAATGTGGTATATTACATTGATTGATTTTCTTATGTTGAACCTGCCTTGCATACCAGGAATAAATCCCACTTGGTCGTGATGTAAAAGTCTTTTGATATGCTGTTGGATTCGATTTGCAAGTATTTTGTTGAGAATTTTTGCATGTTCATGAGAGAGATTGGTCTGTAATTTTCTTTTCTTGTGGAATCTTTATCTGGCTTTGGTATTAGGGTGATGTTGGCTTCATAAAATGTGTTGGGTAATTTTCCGTCCTCTTCAATTTTTTGGAAGAGTTTAAACAGGATTGGTGTTAATTCTTTTAGAAATGCTTGGTAGAACTCACCTGTGAAGCCATATGGTCCTGGACTTTTCTTTGCTGGGAGATTTTTGATCTCCTTAATTGTGATCGGTTTGTTAAGTTCTTGTATTTCTTGTTTTGTCAGTGTAGGTTGGTTATGAGTTTCTAGAAATTTGTCCATCTCATCCAGGTTGTCTAGTTTGTTGGCATATAGTTTCTCATAATATCCTCTTATGATTCTTTTTATTGCTGTGAGGTCATTTGTAATTCCCCCCCTTTCATTTCTGATTGTATTTATTTGCATCTTCTCTCTGTTTTTCTTTGTTAGTCTAGCGAGGGGTTTGTCAATTTTATTGATCTTTTCAAAGAACCAGCTTTTGGTTTTGTTGATTTTCTCTATTGCTTTTTTGTTCTCATTTTCATTTATTTCCGCTCTAATCTTTATTATTTCTTTCCTTCTTTTTGCTTTGGGATTGGTTTGCTGTTCTTTCTCTAGTTTCTCAAGTTATTCAGTTAAATCTTTGAGTTTAGCTCTTTCTTGTTTCTTAATATAGGCATTTAGGGCTATAAATTTCCCTCTCAAGACTGCCTTTGCTGTATCCCATAAGTTTTGATATGTTGTGTTCTCATTTTCATTTGTCTCAATATATTTACTGATTTCACTTGCAATTTCTTGTTTGACCCACTGAATATTATTTAGTAGTGTGTTGTTCAGTCTGCACACATTTGTAAATTTCCTTTTTTCCTGTCTGTTATTGATTTCTAGTTTCATTCCATTATGATCTGAGAAGGTGCTTTGTATAATTTCAATCTTTTTATATTTATTGAGAGTTGTATTGTGACCTAACATGTGGTCTATCCTGGAGAAAGATCCATGGGCACTTGAGAAGAATGTATAATCCGCTGAGTTTGGGTGCAGTGTTCTGTATATGTCTGTTAGGTCTAACTTGTTTTCATATTGTTCAATTTCTCTGTTTCCTTGTTGATCTTCTGTCTAGTTGTTCTATCTAATGATGTGAGAGGAGTGTTGAAGTCCCCGACGATTATTGTAGAAATGTCTATTTCTCCCTTCAGTTTTGCCAGAGTTTGTCTCATATATTTTGGGGCACCCTGGTTAGGTGCGTAGATATTTATGACTGTTATATCTTCCTGGAGGATCGTCCCTTTTATTAATATATAATGGCCTTCCGCATCTCTTATCACTTTTTTGCATTTGAAGTCTGTTTTGTCTGATATTAGTATAGCTACCCCTGCTCTTTTCTGTTTACTATTCGCATGGAGTATCTTTTTCCAACCTTTTACTTTCAGCCGGCTTGTATCCTTGTGTCTGAGATGAGTTTCTTGTAAGCAGCATATGGATGGCTCATGTTTTTTTTATCCATTCTGTCAGCCTGTATCTTTTGATTGGGGAATTTAATCCATTCACATTCAATGATATTACTGAAAATGCACTATTTATTTCCTCCATTTTATTCTTTAGTTTTCATATGTCATCTTATTTTTGTCTTTCTTTTTACTCTTTTGGTTATCCTTTCTGCTTTTCTTTATTCTATACTCTCCACCAAGCCTCTCTTTCCTGTCTTTTTCTTTCAGTTTCTAAGGCTTCCTTTAATATTTCCTGCAAAGGTGGATTCTTTTTTGCAAACTCTCTTAGTTTCTGTTTGTTTGTGAATACTGTATATTCACCTTCATATTTGAAGGGCAGTTTTGCTGGGTAAAGAATTCTCGGCTGGCAGTTTTTCTCTTTCAGTTTCCTAATTGTATCATACCACTGTCTTCTCGCCTCCATGGTTTCTGAAGAGAAATCTGCACAAAGTCTTACTGGACGTCCTTCGTACGTGATTGTTTGCTTCTCCCTTGCTGCTCTGAGAATTTTCTCTTTATCTTTTACATTTGACATTCCGAATAATATGTGTCTTGACGCAGGTCTATTTGGATTTATTCTTATTGGGGTACGGTGTGCTTCTTGAACAGGAAAGTTCATTTCTTTCGTGAGAGTTGGGAAATTTTCAGCTATTATTTCCTCAAATACTCTTTCTGCCCCTTTTCCTTTCTCTTCTCCTTCTGGAACTCCAATGACACGTATGTTCTTGCGTTTTGTGTTGTCATTCAACTCTCTGAGCCCCTGCTCAATTTTTTCCATTCTTTTCTCTCTCTGTTCTTTTCTCTCTTCAGTTTTAGCTGCTCTGTCTTCAGTATCACTTATTCTTTCTTCTATCATTTCGAGTCTGCTGTTGTATGCTTCAAATGTATTTTTTACTTCACCTATTGTGTCTTTCATTCCCATGAGCTCCGTTAATTTTCTGTTCATGATTTCAAATTCTTCTTTATGTTCGCACAATGACTTCTTGATGTCATGGATCTCTTTAACTATATTCTCTTTCATCTCATTAATTTGATTTTGGAAATGTGTGCTCATCTCACTGATTAGTTCTCTCAAATTCTGCATCTCTTCTGGGACTTTGCTGTATTCCTTTTCTTGGGCCATGTCTTCTATTTTCTTAGTATGGCCCGTAATTTTTTGTTGGTGCTTAGACATCTGGTTAGTTTGTATTTTACTTAGATGCTCTATCTCTTTCTCTTTTATGGGGTTTTAGTGGCAGGAGGCTGTGAGTTACCACCGCTCTTTGATTTTTGGCTCAACCTTGATTGTTAGGATTGTTCTGCTGGTTGCTCAGAACTGGGCACTGGACCCAGTAATTGGTTGTGGAGTCGTTTCCTAGGGCCTTGGGCAGGGAGGCTATAGAGGCCAGGAAAAGACTCTCTTTTTTTTTTTAAGATTTTATTTATTTATTTATTCATTTATCCCCCCCTTGCTGCCCGTGCTCGCCGGGTCAGCCAACCACGCCGTGCGGGCGGGCCTGCCCCCACCAGGAGGCCCCGGGAACCGAACCCGGGGCCTCCCATATGGCAAACGGGAGCCCCACTGATTGAGCCACAGCCGCCTCCCTAGACTCTCTTACTTATTAATTTTCTTATGTGTACTTCCTTGGTCTGCCAGGAGATGGCGCTTATTGGCTGCTCTCGATTCAATGCCTGGTCGGAGCGTATTTGTTGAGACACAGACCAGATAAATGTGATAGAGCTTCCTGTCTGGGGGCTAGGAGCCCTGTGATTCAAACTTTCTGAGACAGTTCTCCAGACCTCTCGTAGCGCCCCCCTTTTCCCAGCTAGGAAATATTTCCACTCCCTTCTGAATCCTCAACAATCAGTCCCTGTTAGTAGAGGATGAGATTGGGAGGTTTGTATATCTTTAGCCCCTTGCAGGCTCCCAGGGCAAACCGCCGTGTGGAAGGGTCCATGGGGCTCTGCAGTCCAAATTTCAGGTCCGAACCTGAGTCAGCCTAAGACTGTGTCTCCCTCTCACCCCTTTCTGGGAGTGGCAGATCCCTGAAGCCCCCTTTGTCTGTGTCGCAGGCCCAGGGGCCCGAGAATTCTGAAGAATGTGGGGGAGGGTGCCGGCAGCAGCAGAAGCTGCTACTTGCAACTCACAGTTCTGTAGTCACGATTTCCCTCTTCTGTACCTCTCTCCTCTGGGTGGTGTGCAGCCTTCACCTGCTGTCCTAAACCCTAGAAGATCTTTTTCGGGGCTGTTTCAGCTTGTCCTCTAGCTATTTTTCTGGAGAAGAGATTCCCGTGTCTTACTAGTCCGCCATCTTCCCGGAAGTCCTCCCTCATTTCTCTCTTGAATTTTTCTTCTTTCTCTTTTGCTGGTATCCTACATGGCCATAAAGGTTGCTTTTTCCAAAAAATCACACTTAATCTCTCTATTTCTCTATTTTCATACCTCTCTTGCTACAGTATCAGGTCTGAGCTTCTCAGACCTGAGAAGATGAGTAGATGAGATCTCATCTACATGATAGATGAGATCTTGCACAAGTTGATTTCTTGCTTCTGCAAATCTGTCTCCTATCCCTCTCCTCTGACCCCTGTATCTTTGGGGTGCCTTCTTATATTCCAGACCTTATCAATGCTTAAGCCTCTAACACAACCTGTCTGGAAAATGTAGCCTACAATCATAGCAGCACTTATGCTTTCTGCAAAAGCTTCATGTCCATAAGCAATTGTGCCACAACTTCTTTGTGCTTGTGCTGCTTCACATACCCAGCAAATGTTAGCACCTCCACTTTTGGTGTGTAGGTTGTGCAGATGTGCACAAATGCTCCACATTCACAATTCAGAAATTGTAGATTTGCATAGTTATTATGACAGTCTTCAGGCAGATGGCAGTAAAATATTCATTAGTATATTATGACATGTAAGGAAAGGAAATCTTTTTCTAATGCACATCCTCTGTTCTTGTGCCCTTCTTTCTCTGGCACACAGACTTCATCTCATCCATAAAAACCCAGCTTAAACATCTCTTCCTCATGAAGCCTTTTTTTTTTTTTAATGTATTTTTTATTTTTTCTTAAAGATACTTAGATTATATAAAATGTTACATAAAAAATATAAGGGATTCCCATATGCCCCACTCTCCACACTTCCCACTTTCCCCCACATTAACAACTTCTTTCATTAGTGTGGTACATTCATTGCAATTGATGAACACGTTTTGGACCATTACCACTAAGGATGGATTACAGTCTACATTGTAGTCCATACTCTGTCCCACTCAATTCCGTAGATTATGGCAGAATATACAATGGCCTGTATCTGCCATTGCAATTTCATTCAGGACAACTCTAAGTCCTGAAAGTGCCCTCATATTACAGCTCTTTTTCCCTTTCCCTGCCCTCAGCACCTCCAGTGGCCACTGCCTCCACATCAATGATATAATTTCTTCCATTTCTAGAATCACAATAAGTCTATAGTAGAATACCAGTAAGTCCACTCTAGCCCATATTTCATTCCCCAGTCCTGAGGATTCTGAGATGGTGATGCCCACTCCACCTCTAATTGAGAAGGGGCTTCAATCCCATATGGCTGATGGATGGGACTCTCTTGCTTGCAGTTGTAGACTCGGTTCCTTGGTATGGTGGTTGTCCATCCTCATCTCCTTTTAGTTGTCCTGGGTGAGTCCAATTGAACTGGAGAGGCTCAGGGCCCAGCTGGCACATGGGCAGCCCAAATATTCAAGTCTCTTGGGTGTGCACCTACCAACTCCAGCACCAACTATAGGTTCAAATAGAAGGGACAGAAGAAGCATGTGTAGAGAAGTCACAACTGAGTCTAACTCTGTCACATTCAGGAGCACAAACTCCAAAGTAGGGCCCACTGGCAAGGCACCAAACTCTGGAGCTATCTGCCATGACCGTAGGCTCTGGGTGTCTCCTGAGTCCTCAGGAGCCCCAGTATTTGGGGTAGTATCTACTTTGGCAGTCTATGTGATCCTGCTGAGACATGCATAAGCATTACCTCTGGGATGACCTCCCGACTCACTTTGAAGTCTTAGCCATATGAACTCATTTGTCTTTACCCTTTCCCCCTTTTATTCAAGGTCTTTTCCCAGTTGTATTGCTAGTTGGTGCTTGGTAGTAATCCCTTAGTGCTAGGGAGGCTCATCCCTGGGAGTCATGTCCCATGCTTGGGGGAAGGTAATGCATTTATATGCTGAGTTTGGTCATGAAGCCTTATTTGATGCTCCCCACAAGAGTCAGTCTTTTCACTGGGCTAATGCAGAATTGATGGTATGTGATTATCACATTATAAAGTAATGAGTCTGTCTGCTCCACTGCATGCTGAGCCCTTCAAGGTCAGGGATAATGTTTTATTCATTCTTTGATCCTCAGCACCAGCCCAATATCCAGCACATGGAGTATATGAATAAATGTAACAAATATTTCATTGCTTAGCATGATTTAGGCACAGAGGTAAGTACTTTACCTACATCTCATTTAATCCTTACAACAGCTTTATGAGTCCTGTCATCATCATGTTTTACAAGTGAGGAAATTGAGACTAGGGAGGTGAAGTCACTTGCCTCAAGATGAACTGCTGGTAAATGGCATGTGTGGTGGCACTGGGATGTGGCCCTGTAGGATTTGTTATGCTAGCAGCTGTTTTTTCAGCCATTCTCTTGCTCTTCTGTTTTGTCTCTCAGGGTAATGATGCGGGTGTGCTGGTTGGTGAGACAGGACAACTGGCACCAACGAATCAAACTGCCACATTTGGAAGCAGTTGTGATTGGGCGTGGCCCAGAGACCAAGATCACTGATAAGAAATGTTCTCGACAGCAAGGTAACTGGACATAGGAATATGGAGATTACCATGTTTGGTTCCTTAGGATAGTGATAACCAAAGAGAGACACTTCTTGGGTGCTATTGATGGAAAAACTTACTGCCTGCCAAAACAAAACTCAGGGACTGTGCTCTCTTGGCCAATGTTTGGGCCGCATTCATTCCTGATTCTGTCCTCCCAGTGTGGTAACATTCAGGGCAGGGTGGGGAGAGAGTAAAGGCCAGGCAAATCCTATCCTGTTGCCATGGATGGTGGAACTGAGTCCTGCACCCTGCCTTGACCTGGGAGATTCCCCATTGGGCAGCATGACAGATGAATTCTGAGGTCTCCAGGCTGAAACTGTCGGAGAAGTGAAGTGGTTCCATTCTTTACGTATTACCTCATACAGACTGGTATCTTTCTAAGACCCTGGCATCCAGCTCTTGAAATGTCTTTCTGGGGGTTTAATGAAGTGAAAATCCTTGCCCTCAGGAAAAAGTCTTACCATGTACCTTTCTTTTTCCTGTAAACTCTGGTAATTGTACGTGCTTACTGCTACCAGGCCTCCTACCTGCAGTGTGATCTCCCCTCCTCACCCCACCCCCAGCAGTTTTTCTCAAGGATTCTGGACTTTGAGAGTTGAAGTCTGCAGCACCGATTATGTTCTTTCCCTCATGAGTTAATCTAAATGGGAGCAAAACCATGCTTGGCTTCAGCTGGCTAGGCCCAAGATAATGAAGCAGAGGCTGCTTCTCTTCAGCACCCCTCTCCCAAACCCCCTCAGCAACTGCCTGTCCTCCCTGGTGAGGAGCTGTGGTCACTCTTCTTTGCTTCTGGTCTCACCCCAGACACTTTGTCCACTTATCTGAACACGAGCAATATATGCTCCACATATGCTCAGACTGTTCGAGCCCTGCCGTCCTCTTTCCAGAATATTTCCTCCACTCCCCATATCCAAGCCAGGCTGAACTCCTCTGTTTTCCAGGTATGTATTGTTTACCTTTTTCTTTGTTGAAGACATCTGATAGTTTTATATAATTGTGGAAGCCTGACTTAATCCTGAGCCAAGAGTTTGTGAGGAAAGTGGGTCGCTTTTTCTGGCTGCAGAGGCTGTGACACTGAATGATCCAGTGGAAAGATTTGAAGCTCTTATAAATTGGTGGGATTTGGAGCCCCAGCCACCTATGTAATGGGCAATTGCTCAGAGGCCTTTGAGGAGGCATCTGTCAAGTTGCCTCCTGGAGTGAGGCTTCCTTGTCCTAGAGAGAGAAGACAGGAGCAAGTGTCCAGAT
Organism: Tolypeutes matacus; assembly: GCA_026826555.1. Classification (NCBI taxonomy): domain Eukaryota; kingdom Metazoa; phylum Chordata; class Mammalia; order Cingulata; family Chlamyphoridae; genus Tolypeutes; species Tolypeutes matacus. The sequence goes on from JAKSZT010037198.1 coordinate 7,471,301, forward strand.
TGTCATGGCATTTGAGTTTAACTTTTTCCAATCTCTTTCAGTACAGTTGAAAGCTGAGTGTAACAAGGGATATGTCAAGGTAAAGCAGGTATGTGTATTTGTAACTTGGATTTCCATTCTATACTTTTTTTTTTTTTTTTTTGAGGTACTGGAGATTGAACCTGGGACCTCATACGTGGGAATCAGGTGCTCAGACATCTGAGCTACACCCTCTCCCCTTGAGGATTTTCTTATGCCTTGAATTTGGGATGTCTTTGCCAGCCAATGAAGGCCTCTCCTGTGAGAAAAGATATCTCCTGCCTTTCGAAGGATTCTCCTGACAAATCTGAACTCGGGCAGTACTTGCAAGTAGGGAAGGGATTGCGTCTGCTAGAGCAAGTAAAGGAGAGGGAGAGATTGCTTTCCTACCCTGACCATGACTGGGGAGATGGGTCTCAGTCTCTTGGATTTCTGATAGAAGTATGGGACCTGGTAGCATAACCAGTGCTGTCATTCAGCCACATTACGGATTGACAAGGAGTCTGTGGGTCAACCGGGTATCGCAACTGATTTATAAAACTATTTATGTGGGAAAAGTACATTCCAAACTTCCATAGCCAACTTGCAGATGAGCTTTTCGGAACAGTCCCTGCTCATAAATGAGGAGTGGGTCTTTTCTGCTATGTTGTCCATTTCCCTAAAGCAGGAGCCTTTGCCTTGTTGCTTTTTTGCTTCTGATTAATTCTGGCAACTTGTCAATGAAAGAGTTCCTTTTGCCCTCATTTATTCTGATATGGTTACTATCTCAAAGCGTCCGTGCTCTCCTGATAGCTAAAGGTTGTGTAATATAGTGTCGGGAGATAATTTATGAATCTAAAGAACTGGCAGTGAAATCACAGGGCCATGGAAGAATCCCAAAGAAGAATCTTCATGCTCTCCTGGCAGAAGGGATTTGTGGCCTCTCAATTAATAGAATATATTTTTTCCTAGCTTGCAAGACTAATATTACCAGATTATCTATTTAGCATTCTCTGTTGAGCACTGACATTAGTAGATACCATAGAGAATGTAGAATGTAGAGAATGAGCCACTTGTCTACTGGGCATGATGCTGTCTGGTTTACAAATTCCTTAAGTTCTGAGAGTTCAAAGAATTTGTTATAATGAGTAAATATATGGTGTTTGGGCTCAGAAACGAGGTACCCTCGTTATGTCTGTTAAGGTCTCTGAAAGATGTGAAGATGAAGCCCACTATAATGGTGAATGGCATCTGGGTAAATGTGGTAACACAAGGAAAGTCCCAGCACAGTGTCCAGCACATAACAGGCACCTCACAGATGGTAGCTGTTGTTATTTGTCTCCCTCAAGTTTAAGTCCAGGTCTCCCCACCCAGATATTTCTTATACTCATTGCTGCAGTTATCCCACCATCCTTCTTGTACCTATTTCCTCCTTTATTCTGTTCTGAATACCAGACACTCCTACCTTGTGCCCTCTCTTTGCTTCCAGCCTTTCTGTTCACTTTGCTTTCTTGGGAGCAGATGTGGTTCAGGCTGTTGGGCACTCGCCTCGCATGTGGGAGGTCCTGGGTTTGGTTCCCAGTGCCTCCTGGAGAAGGAGAGCAAACAATGAGCAGACAGAAATGAGAACCATCTGGGGGAATGAGGAGATAAAGAAAGAAAAAAATAAAGTAAATAAATAAGTCTTTGGGGAGATGTAGCCCAAGTGGTTGAGCACCTTCTTCCCATATCTGAGGTCCTGGGTTCAATCCCCAGTACCTCCTTAATGAAAATAAAAATAAAAATAAAGGCAGTGGCGCTTACACTTCTTAAGCACCACTGGCAGGGAGGGGGTGTAGTGGGAGGGCTGGGTCTGACCCCATGGCTTGGTTAGAGTAAAGGAGGTTTTAAGGCACAGGCTCTGCAAGTAATTTAACTCCCTTTACTCTTTCCATTTCATTTTCCAGAAGTGGGATCAGTAGAGATAGTTCTGTTGGTGGAACAACGGTATAGTGTTAAGGTTTAGAAGGATGCTATTTCCTTCTTTATGTCAATGCGTAGTATGAGTTTATCAGTATAGTGTAGTAGTTAAGAACTCAGGGCTTACGCTTTGGAAGCAGACCGGGGTTTGAGCCTCTCTTTGCCACTTATTCTTTGTGTGACTTGGGCAACTGAGTTTACTTCTCTGAGCCTCAGTCTCCCTATTGCATCTATAACAAGGGGATAATAAAACTTTCTTTTCAGAGTTGGTTATGAACATTGAGGGAGTAATATATGTGAATATTTGCCATGGTGCCTGGCACATAGTAAATGGTTAACAAAGTAGCAGGTATATTATTATTGGTGTTCTTTTTTTTTGTGGTACCTGGCTGGAGATTGAACCCGCAACCTCGCATGGGAAGCCAGCACTCAATCAATTGGCTCCCCTGAATTGGTTTTTCCATTTGTTTTGCTTGTTTTTTTTTTTTTTTTTTTTGTTGTTGTTGTTCTTAGGAGGCATTGGGAACTGAACTTGGGACCTCCCATGTGGGAAGAGTGTGCTCAACTGCTTGAGCCACATCCGTTCCCTTAATGGTGTTCTTGTTATTATTATTATATTCTGATTTTTTATCCCATAGGTAGGGGTCAATCCCACCAGCATTGACTCGGTCATAATTGGGAAGGACCAAGAGGTGAAGCTGCAGCCTGGCCAGGTTCTCCACATGGTGAATGAACTTTATCCATATATTGTAGAGTTTGAGGAAGAGACAAAGAGTTCTGGCCTAGAAACACACAGCAAGAGAAAGAGGTCAGATGATAGTGATTCTGCAGAAATAGGTGTTGCCCAGGAAGCTGAACCAGAGACAGGACTGGAACCTACGAGCAACTCTAGCCAATCCTCTGTGCCCCCAAAGAAGGGGGAAGGTACATCTCCCAAAAAGGTAAGGGTAGGGTGCTTGACAGATGATGTGGAGATCAAATGAGATATAATGAGTGTTTAAATGTTTTATATATTGTAAAGTTTAGTAAAGTAAGGGGTTATTAACTATGATGAGGGTTATTAACCATGATCAAAGAGTCACTTGTTTGTGGAATGAAGATCACTTGGGTGGATGTGCCTTTATTTTTCTCTTGAATTCCTGAGGTAAGCCACTTGAAGGTAGAGTGATATGGCAGTGTACTTAACGATGAACCATTATAAGTCAAAAATCATTCATTCATTTGTTTATCTTATAAAAGGTTAACATTGGAACACTTTTCACAGATCATGTAATTCACATCCTGATGTCAAAGTGGAAACTTGGTGTATTAGCCAGGGTTCTCTCGGGAAACAGAATCAACAGGAGATACCTGTCAATAGCATGAGATTTTATAATTCTCTCATGCGACCGTGGGGATGCACAAGTCCAGGTTCCTCAGGCAGGCCGCATGCCAGGGGCTCCGATGAAAGTCCGATGAAAGGTCCTTGATGAGTTTCTGGGAGAAGTTGGCTGTCCAAAGACGAGCGGGGAAATTCTCTGTGAATGTTGAAATCACTTCCCCTTTTAAGGCATTCAAATGATTGGATAAAAGCGTCACCCATTGCTGATGCAATCTCCCTGATTGATGCAGATGTAATCAGCCATCCATGCAGTAAACTCACTGGTGATCGAAGTCCATGAATGTTCTTATATTACAATTAGCCCAGTGCTTGCTGGACCTAACACCTGGACACAATTACCTGGCCGAGTTGACACTTTAGCCTAACCATCACACTTGGTCAGGTTGTAGATGGTGTGTTAGTGGGCAAAGAAGACTCCATTTATATTCTGTGGCATTTCCAGCCTCTGTCTAGACACCAGCTCTGAATGCAAGAAGAGAAAGGGGAGGGCTTTTGCTCCCAAAAGGCAGTAGATTGAAGCAAAGGAGTCTAGTTTAATTCTCAAAAACTAATCTTATTTCCAAGATATTTTGGACTTTGCTGTTACCGCCTACATATTAATTACTGACAGATTTAACTATTGGCATTTGTAATTTACATTGCCCTTTTTATGTTTTAGAAATCGTTAGGTCACTGGAGTCAAGGTTTGAAGGTTTCTATGCAGGATTCCAAAATGCAGGTGAGAATAAAATTTTGGGATTGAAGTATGTTTCATGTTCTAAATGACCATTCCACAGAGGTCACATTTACACTACAAATGAAACCAAAGGAAATCAGTCCTCCTGTTTTAGTTTGCCAAAGGGCTGCCGATGCAAAGTACTAGAAATGAGTTGGCTTTTATAAACGGAATTTATTTGGGGTAAAAGCTTACAATTCCAAGGCTGTGAGATGTCCAAATCAGGGCACAATAAGAGGTGCTTTCTCACCAAAGCCAGCTACCACCATGGGAAAGCAAGATGGTCACCGATCTCTGCCAAGGTCTCTGTCTTTCTGCAGCTCTATGCAAACCTGGTATAGGGCTTGTCTCTTACTTGCCCCCCCCCTCTCTGGGCCTCAGCTCTTTGAGCGTTAGGGGCTTCTCTCTTTGCAGCTCAGCTGTGGGCAAAACCTCTCTCACATGGCAGGATCAAATATGGCGGCTTCCTTTCCCCTGTGTCTGTGTGTTTCTATCTGTATCTCTGTTTTCATCAGAGCCAGCAAAAGGGCAGAGACTCAAGTGAGCTCATGTCTTACTAGTCCTGTCAAAAGCCCTAAAGCAATCTTTTCTCTCTCTTTTTAGGAGGTACTGGGGATTGAACCCAGGACCTCATACATGGGAACAGGTACTCAACCTCTGAGCTACACCTGTTCCCCCCAAAGTGATCTTATTAAGTAATCTAATCAAAGAACCTCAACCAAATTTAATGCAATCAAAGGGTATCACACCCACAGGAATATTAGTTTTTTTATTTTTAATTTAAAAAAATTTTGTTAATTCTTTTTAGGAATATTAATTTAAAAATATAATCTCTCTTTTTTGGGGATTCATAAAATAATCTCAAACTGCCACACCTCCTGAATGACATTTGTTTTATTGGGCTATTTTGTGGAAACAAGTGGCTTTTTCCCATTGACAGTAAAGATAGCAAATGGAATTCTTTGGAGCAGTTAAGTCTTCTCTGCCTTGTCTCTCTGAAACTTAGGGTACTATTGAGGGAAGTTGTGTTAACATTAGTGTTGTCCCTTTCAAGGCAGCTTCAGATAATGTACAGTATTACCTGAAGTTGTTGGGCTGCCTGAGATTAATAGTCAGGCATCATCCTGGGAAATAGCTTTTTGAGTTTTCCTTAAATTACATCCTGGGTTGACAAGAGGCCAGGTCTGATAGGGCTTCATAGAATATGTGCATGCATCACATGGACTGCCATTGGAGTGGAGAAGGGTACATTTGAATTTATACCTGCATAGATTTTACATCAGATCCATGGGAACTATTTTGCATTCTACATCTTCTATTTATTTTGTAAGTATGGTAATTGAGAACACTGATTCTGGAGTCAGCTACATCTGGATTTGAATTCTAGATTTCACACTTAGTAACTATGTGACTTTGCTCAAGACACTTAAGCCTGCATCTCAGTGCTTCCATTTGTAAAAATTGGCATAGTAAAACCTTTTGCACAAGATTGTGGTGGGGATTAAATGAATTCATGAATATGACAGCACCTGGCACATTGAAGCTTCTTGGTAGATGTCAGTTTCCTTTTCTTGTGCCCCTGTGCTAGGTTTACAAAGATGAGCAGGTTGTGGTGATTAAGGATAAGTACCCCAAGGCCCGTCACCACTGGCTGGTCTTACCGTGGACCTCCATTTCAAGTCTGAAGGCTGTGACCCGGGAACACCTTGAACTCCTCAAACACATGCACACCGTGGGGGAAAAGGTGATTGCAGATTTTGCTGGCTCCAGCAAACTCCACTTCCGATTGGGCTACCACGCCATCCCCAGCATGAGGTAAGCCTTGTGGGTATTGCTGGCGCTTCCTGGTTCTGGTGGACAGATGGATTCAGCTGGGACCTGCTGAGTGTGCTGGTAGTGCTGAGGCCCAGAGGAGGAAGGAGGGCTCTTTTCAAGGCAAGTGGGCCGAAGCTTCTGTCTCTCCTGACTTGCCTGCAAGCCTTGAGTTTCTACTTCTGTTTGTAATTCAATCATTTATGTTTTTTGTTCCTCTCAAAGTTTAAACCTTTGAGGGTCTAACATATGAACTAGATGAGGCAGCTGCATTACCCTCAAATGAGGAATTGTGGTCGGTGACTTCTCAGAAGTTTCAAAAGGATCTGTAACCCTAAAATGGTTAAGGACCACTGCTCTGAAGGAAATAAACATCATAGACTTCCGTAATGATAGCTTAGTAGATGTAAGATTTAAAATAAAATGGAAGGAAGTGGCGGTGGCTCAATTGGTTGGGCTCCTGTTTACCATATGGGAGGCCCCAAGTTCGATTCTCGGGGCCTCCTCGTGAAGGCAAGCCAGCCCACGCAGTGTTGTGAGCTGATGGCCCACGCAGCGCGGTGACGCCACAAAGGGAGACAAGCAGACACAGGAAAACGCACAGCAATGGACACAGAGAGCACAAGCAGCAAGGGGGGTTGGGGATAAATAAATAAATAAAAATAAATCTTAAAAAAAAAAAACAAATAAAATGGAGGGAAGCGGATGTGGCTCAAGCGATTGGGCTTCTGTCTACCATATGGGAGGACCCGGGTTTGATCCCTGGGGCCTCCTGGTAAAGGCATGCCAGGCCTGCGTGGGGAGCAATGCAGCAAGATGATGATGCAATAAAAAAAAAAAAGAGAGACGCAGGGGAGAGTCAAGGTGAGACGTGACAGAAACCAGGAACTGAGGTGGCGCAGGCGATAAGGTATCTCTCTCTCGCTTTGGAGGTCCCCAGGATCGAATCCCGGTGAAGCCTAGAGGAGAAGAACGAGAAGAGAAGACAAAAAGAAACAGAAGATCACACAGCGAATGGACACAGACAGCAAAAACAGCAGGGTGTGGGGGAAGAGAGGTAAAATGGAGAAAAGTATAGAATCTGTTTTCCTTTGGCTCATACCTTGAGGGGATTTGGAAAAGAATGATTGATTCTTCTCAAGGGGTGCAAGCTAGGCAGATCTTTACAGTTTTTTGAACCAAGCAGCAGCAAGATAATTGAGCTAATTGGATTCCAGATTTTTACCTTGATTATTTATTTCTTTAACCTCACCAACACTCCCGCATTTTATTTAGATGAGTAATTATGATAAACTACTGGCTGCTTTAACCAAATGGGACCTTTTTTTTCACCCACTATGTCAATCTTTTTTTACTTTATTTTGTACATTTAATAATTGAAAACATAAGCAAATAAAACTAAAAAGTAAATACAGATGAATAAATATATACATTTCTCAGTTAAATGCCCTGGATACATATACAATTTTTTTTCAATCAAACAATATGTTACACAATATATTTGGTTCATAGTAATGCATTCATACAGTATTTGTCCTTTTGTGTCTGGCTTGCTTTGCTCAACATAATGTCCTCCAGGTTCATCCAAGTTGTCATATGCTTTATGACTTCATTTCTTCTTACAGCTGTATAATATTCCATTGTGTGAATAGACCACAGTTTGTTTATCCATTCATCTGTTGATGGACACCTGGGTTGTTTCCAAATTTTGGCAATGGTGAATAATGTTGCTATGAACATCATGTGCAGATGTCTGTTCGTGTCACTGCTCTCAGTTCTTCTGGGTATACAACCAGTAGTGGTATTGCTGGGTCACGTGGCAAGTCTATATTCAACTTCTTTAGGAACTGCCAAACAGTCCTCCATAGTGGTTGTACCATCCTGCATTCCCACCAACAGTGCAGAAGTGTTCCTATCTCTCCACATCCTCTCCAACACTTGTAGTTCTCTGTCTTTTTAATAGTGGCCATTCTGATAGGTGTGAAATGATATCTCATTGTGTAGTTTTTTTTTTAAAGATTTATTTATTTACTTTATCCATTTTAAACAACCCCTTCCCCATTTGCTGTTTTGTGTCCATTTGCTGGGCAATTCTCTCTGACTGTTTCCTGCCATCTCTTCTCATCCTCCTCCTCCAGTCTTCACCAGGATTCGATCCTGGAGGCCTCCGATGTAGGAGAGAGATGTCCTGCCACCTGTGCCACCTCGGTTCCTGGTTTTCAGAGATTTCGGAGCATCTCATCTTGACTCTCCCCTGCGTCTCTCTCCTGTTACGTCATCATCTTTTGCTGCATGGCTCCCGGGGCCTGGGGCCTGGCGGTTCACCGGCACACAAAGCCTGGCAGCCCATGCGCCTTCTATATATATATTTTTTATTTTACCGGGAGGTCCCGGGGATCGAACCCAGGTCCCTCCATATGGCAGACGGACGCCCAACCATTTGAGCCACATCCGCCTCCCTCATTGTGTAGTTTTGATTTGCATATCCCTAATCATGAGTGATGTTGAGTATTTCTTCATGTGATTTTTTGCCATTTGTATTTCTTCTTTGGAGAAATGTCTATTCAAGTCTTTCACCCATTTTTTTTTTTTTTTCCTACCCATTTTTTAATTGGGTCATTTGTCTTTTTATTGTTGAGTTGTAACATCTCTTTATATATCCGGGATATTAAACCTTTATTAGATATGTCATTTCCATATATTTTTTCCCATTGAGTTGGCTGCCTTTTCATCCTTTTGACAAAGTCCTGTGAGGTGCAAAAGTCTTTAATTTTGAGGAGGTCCCATTTATCTATTTTTTCTTTTGTTGCATGTACTTTGGGTGTAAGGTCCAAGAAACTACTACCTACTGCAAGGTCTTGAAGATGTTTCCCTACATTTTCTTCTAGTAGTTTTATGGTCCTAGCTTTTTTTTTTTTTAATATTTTAAAAGATGCTTAGATTATATAAATGTTACACAAAAATTATAGGATTCCCATGTTCCCCACCTCCCACAACTCCCACAACCTCCCACATAAACATCTTTCATTAGTGTTATGGTCCTGCCTGTTATATTTAGATCTTTGATCCATTTTGAGTTGTTTCTTGTATAGGGGGTGAGATAGGGGTCCTCTTTCATTCTTTTGGTTATACATATCCAGTTCTCCCAACACCATTTGTTGAAGAGACTGTTTTTTCCCGTTAGTGTGGGCTTGGTAGGTTTGTCAAAAACCGGTTGACTGTATAGGTGAGGGATTATTTCTGGGTTCTCAATTCTATTCCACTGATTGATGTGTCTATCTTTATGCCAGTACCATGCTGCTTTTTTTTCACTGTAGCTTTGTAATATGTTTCCAGGTGGGGAAGTTAAATTCCTCCCACATTGCTCTTCTTTTTTAGAAAGCTTTTGGCTATTTGGGTACACTTACCCTTCCAGATGAATTTGGTAATGGCCTTCTCTAGTTCTGTAAAGTAAGCTGTTGGGATTTTGATTGGTATTGCATTGAATCTATTTATCAATTTGGGTAAGATTGACATCTTCATGATATTTATTCTTCTAATCCATGAACACGGAATGTCTTTCCATTTGTTTAGGTCTTTTTAAATTTCTTTTAGCATTGTTTTGTAGTTTTCTGCATATAGGTCCTGTACTTCTTTGGTTAAATTAACTCTTAGGTATTTGAGTCTTTTTGTTGCTATTGAAAATGGAATTTTTCCCCTGATTTCCTCCTCAGGTTGTTCAGTACTAGTGTACAAAAGCATTACTGATTTTTGCGTGTTGATCTTGTATCCTGCCACTTTGCTGAACTCATTTATTAGTTCAAGTAGCTTTGTTGTGGATACTTGAGGATTTTCTAAGTACAGGATCATGTCATCCATAAACAGTGAGAGTTTTACTTCCTCTTTTCCTATTTGGATGCCTTTAATTTTTTTTCTTGTCCAATTGTCCTAGCTAGAACTTCTAGTACAATGCTGAATACCAGTGGTGACAGTGGGCATCCTTGTCTTGTTCCCGATCTTAGAGGGAAAGCTTTCAACCTTTCCCCATTGAGTATGATGTTAGTTGTGGGTTTTTCATATATGCCTTTTATCATATTGAGGAATTTACCTTCTATTCCTATCTTTTGAAGTGTGTTTATCAAAAAGGATGCTGGATTTTGTCAAATGCCTTTTCTACATCTATTGGGATGATCAGTGTTTTTTTTCCCTTTTTTTCCTTCAATTTGTTAATGTGGTGTGTTAAATTGATTGATTTTCTTATGTTCTAGGTTGTCTAGTTTGTTGGCATGTAGTTTCTCCTAATATCCTCTTATGATTCTTTTTATATCTGTGGGGTCATTTGTAACTTCCCCCTTTTCATTTCTGATTGTATTTATTTGCATCTTCTCTCTTTTTTTCTTTGTTAGTCTAGCTAGGGCTTTGTCAATTTTATTGATCTTCTCAAAGAACAAGCTTTTGTTTTTTTTATTTTCTCTATTGTTTTTCAGTTCTCATTTTCACTTATTTCTGCTCTAATCTTTATTATTTCCTTTCTTCTGCTTGCTTTGTGGTTGGTTTGCTGTTCTTTTTCTAGTTTCTCTAGTTGTTCAGTTAAATCTTTGAGTTTAGCTCTTTCTTATTTTTAATATAGGCATTTAGGGCTATAAATTTCCATCTCAAGACTGCCTTCACTGTATCCCATAAGTTTTGATAAGTTGTGTTCTCATTTTCATTTGTCTCAATATATTTACTGATTTCACTTGCAATTTCTTCTTTGACCCACCAATTATTTAGGATTGTGTGGTCAAGTCTCCACACATTTGCGAATTTACTTTTTTCCTGTCTATTATTGATTTCTAGTTTCATTCCATTATGATCTGAGAAGCTTTGTATAATTTCAATCTTTTTATATTTATTGAGGGCTGAATTGTGACCTAACATGTGGTCTATCCTGGAAAAAGATCCATGGGCACTTGAGAAGAATGTATAACCTGCCGAGTTTGGATGCAGTGTTCTGTATATGTGTTAGGTCTAACTTGTTTATCATATTGTTCAAGTACTCTGTTTCCTTGTTGATCTTCTGTCTAGTTGTTCTATCTAATGATGTGAGTGGGGTGTTGAAGTCTCCAATGATTATTGTAGAAATGTCTATTTCTCCCTTCAGTTTTGCCATAGTTTGTCTTATATATCTTGGGGCACCATGGTTAGGTGTGTAGATATTTATGACTGTTAGGTCTTCCTGGTGGATCATCCCTTTTATTAATAAATAATGGCCTTCTGTATCTCTTATAAATTTTTTGCATTTAAAGTCTGTTTTGCCTGATATTAGTTTAGCTACCCTTGCTATTTTCTGGTTACTGTTTGTGTGGAGTATCTTTTCCAACTTTTCATTTTCAGCTGGCTTGTATCCCTGGGTCTAAGGTGAGTTTCTTGTAAGCAGCATATGGATAGCTTATGTTTTTTTATACTCTATCAGCCTGTATCTTTTTTTTTTTTAAAGATTTTATTTATTTATTCATTTATCCCCCCCTTGCTGCTTGTGCTCGCTGGGTCAGCTAACCACGCCGTGTGGGCGGGCTTGCCTTCACCAGGAGGCCCCAGGAACCGAACCCGGGGCCTCCCATATGGTAAACGGGAGCCCTACTGATTGAGCCACAGCTGCTTCCCAGCCTGTATCTTTTGATTGGGGAGTTTAATCCATTCAATTCAATGATATTACTGTAAATGCACTATTTACTCCCTCCATTTTATTCTTTGGTTTTCATATGTCATCTTGTTTTTGTCTTTCTCTTTACTCTTTTGGTTATCCTTTCTGCTGTTCTTTCTTCTATATTCTCCTCCGAGCCTCTCTCTCCTGTTTTTTTCTTTCAGGTTCTAAGGCTTCCTTTAATATATCCTGCAAAGGTGGATTCTTTTTTGCAAACTCTCTTAGTTTCTGTTTGTTTGTGAATATTATACTCACCTTCATATTTGAAGGACAGTTTTGTTGAATAAAGAATTCTCAGCTGGCAGTTTTTCTCTTTCATTTTCCTAGTTGTATCATACCACTGTCTTCTTGCCTCCATGGTTTCTGAATAGAAATCTGCACTAATTCTTATTGAAAGACTCTTGTACATGATCGCTTGCTTCTCTCTTGCTGCTATGAGAATTTTCTCTTTATCTTTTACATTTGACATTCTGAGTAGTATGTGTCTTGGTGTTGGTCTCTGGATTTATTCTGATTGGGGTATGGTGTGCTTCTTGGACATGTAAGTTCATTTCTTTCATGAGAGTTGGGAAATTTTCAGCTATTATTTCCTCAAATACTCTTTCTGCCCCATTTCCCTTTTCTTCTCCTTCTGGAACTCCCATGACACGTTTGTTGTTGCGTTTTGTGTTGTCATTCAACTCTCTGAGCCCCTGCTCAATTTTTTCCATTCTTTTCTCTCTCTGTTCTTTTCTCTCTTCAATTTTAGCTGCTCTGTCTTCAGTATCACTTATTCTTTCCTATCTTTTTGAATCTGCTGTTGTATGCCTCAAATGTGTTTTTCACCTTACCTATTGTGTCTCTCATTCCCATGAGCTCTGTTACTTTTCTGTTCAGTATTTCAAATTCTTCTTTGCGTTCACTCACTGTCTTCTCAATGTCATTTATCTCTTTAATTATATTGTCTTTCAACTCATTAATTTGATTTTGGAAATTTGTGCTCATCTCGCTGATTAGTTCTCTCAAATTCTGCATCTCTTCTGGGACTTTAATGTATTCCTTTTCTTGGGCCATGTCTTCTATTTTCTTAGTATGTCTTGTAATTTTTTGCTTGTCTTTAGGCATCTTGTTAGGATGTAGTTTACTCAGATGCTCAATCTCTTTCTCTTTTATAGGGATTTAGTGGCAGGAGGCTGAGTTACCACAGCTCTTTGATTTTTGGCTTGACCTGGATTGTTAGGATTGTCCTGCTGGTTGCTCAAAACTGGGCACTGGACCCAGTAATTGGTTGTAGAGTCACTTCCTAGGGCCTTCGGCTGGGAGGCTATAGAGGCCAGGAAAAGCCTCTCCTACTTATTTATTTATTTATTTATGTATTTATGTATTTATTTATTTATTTATTTATTTTTTAACCGGGAGGTCCCGGGGATTGAACCCGGGTCCCTCCATATGGGAGATGGACGCCCAACCAGTTGAGCCACATCTAACCCCTCTCCTACTTATTTTTAATTTTCTTAAGTGCACTTCCTTGGTCTGCCAGGAGATGGTGTGCTTTGGCAGCTCTCAGTTCAATTCTTGATCAGAGTGTATTTGTTGCAACACAGACCGGATTAATGTGATAGAGCTTCCTGTTTGGAGGCTAAGAGCCTTGTAATTAAAACTTTCTGAGACAGTTCTCCAATCTTCTCTGGCAGTGCCTTCCCTTTTCCCTGCTAGGAAATATTTCCACTCCCCTCTGGGTCTTCAACAATCAGTCCCTGTTAGTAGAGGAGGAGATTGGAAGGTTTGTACATCTTTATCCCCTTGCAGGCTCCAAGGCAAACAATGGCGCAGCCCCACCCGGCCTGGAAGGGCTCTGGGCTAGCAGACCAAACCTGGGAGTCAAAAGCCAAGTCAGCCCCAGGCTCTCTCTCCCCTCTCAACAATTATTCCAGGCTAGAAGAGAGGTAGATGGATTCCTCCAGTCCTTAGTAGGCTCCCAGGGGAAACCACCGTGTGGTCCCACCTGGCCTGGAAGGGCCCGTGGGGCACTGCAATCCAAATTTGTGGGTCAGAAGCTGAGTCAGCCTTAGGCTGTGTCCCTCTCTCTCCCCTCTCCTGGGGTCATAGATCCCTGGAGCCCACTTTGTCTGTAGTCGCAGGCTCAGAGGCCTGAGAATTCTAAAGAGTCTCTAGTCGGGGAGGGTGTCGGCAGCAGCAGCCACTGCTGGTTCCAACTCACGGTTCTGTTGTCACGATTTCTCTCTTTTGTCCCTCTCTCCTCTGGGTGGTGTGGAACCTTCATCTGCTGTCCTAAACCCTAGAAGATCTTTTTCGGGGCTGTTTTAGCATGTCCTCTAGCTATTTTTCTGGAGAAGAGATTCCTGTGTCTTACTAGTCCGCCATCTCCTGGAAGTCCTGAACCAAATGGGACCTTTATGCCACATTTTTTTCCTCATCAATACTCTTTCTTTTAAATTGAGGCATAACTTACATTCAATAAAATACATAAGATGTATAGTTCGATCAGTTTTTGCATATGTATATAGCCATGTGATTATCACTCTGATCAAGATATAGAACAGTTGCATCATCTCATCCCAGAAATTCCCTAGTGTCCCTTTCCAGTCAGTTCTCCTCTCAGTTCCCCCAAAGCACTGTTCTGATTTCTTTCATCATGGTTTATTTGTTGTCTGTTCTAGAACTTTATACAAATGGAACCATACAGTGTGTACTCTTTTGTGTCTGACTTTTCTTGTTCTTTTTTGTAGTGATTTTGAGATTTATGCATGTTGTTTATAATCATGGATATACTTTTCTTTTTTCCTTTGTTTTCCATTTGAGTAAATATCTAGAAGTGAAATTACTGGGCCATAGGTATGTTGTACCTCATTAAAAAAAAGTGTTAAAACTTTATTCAAAATTTTAGGAGGAAAAATCACCTATACTCCTATTCTCCTAACACAGCAGAGCCCATGATTAACAGCCCTTGACCACTGAACCCTTTTCACATAGTAATGATGACATCCAAACTTTTTCATATAACGAATGCTGTTGTGCTCAGAAGGCTAAAACCAAGAGCTGTGGCAGGTGTGGGTGGAAAGCAAAATTAGCAATAAGTAAAGTTGCCACTTATATGCCAGCCCCTTTTGTGATCACTTTTTATGATATAATTTTAAATGAATAGATATTATAGAAAGGAAAAAGTAATAAACTAAGTTAGATAATTTTTCTATTGCAAAGGTAATATGTTTTCAATTTAGAGAATTTAAAAAAGAGGAAAGTATGAATCAGAACAAAGATCTTCCATTGTATTACCACTAACTAAACTGTAGACCTTATTCAAAGTCTACCAGGTTTTCCCCTAATGCCCTTTTTCTGCTCAGGATCCAATCCAGGATCCCACATTGCATTTATTGTGTCTCCTTAGTCTCCCTGCATCTGTGACATTTCCTCCTTTCCTGGTTTTCATGACCCTGACACTTTTGGTGAGTACTGGCCAGTTGATTTGTAGGAAGTCTCTCAATTTGGGTTTGTCTGATGTTTTTTCTTGATTAGATTGAGGTTATGTATTTTTTATCCTGCCCCGAATCCCACAGAAGTGATGTGTCCTTCTCAGTGTGTTATATCAGTGGTGCTTGATGTTGATCTGGCATATTGCTGTTGACGTTAACCTTGATCACTTGGTTAAGGTGGCATTTTCTGGGTTTCCCCATTCAAAGTTGCTGTTTTTCCCTTTGAAAGTGAGAAATATCTTGGAGATATTTTAGGACTATGCTACCTGTGTTTCCTTCAACTTTCATTCAGTGATGTTAGTGTCTTTTGGTGGATATTGTCTGCAATAGCTATTACAATGATGTTTACGTAGTGATGATTTTGTATTTTCCTCATTCCTTCTAATTTATTAATCAGAATTCTTCTGTATGGAAGAGCTGTTCCTAATCCCCCATTGTTTATTTGTTCAATTATATGTCAGTATGGACTTGTGGATATTTATTTTGTTCTATAGGTTAAAATTCAGTACTATCATTTTTTATCTTATTGCTCAAATCATTCCAGCTTTGCCACTTGAAATTCCTTCAGGTAGATTCCTGGGTCTGTTTGACATGCCCCCAACATTTTTGAGCCCTTCCTTATTTTCTGGTCCCTCAAAGATGTTCCAGGCTTATCTTGTATTTTTCCCGTCCCACTCCTGGAATGAACCAGTTCTCCAAGGAGCCCCCCCCCCCCGTTTTTTTTTTTTTTTTTTTTTTTTTTTAGATTTATAAACCAAGACCTGGGTCTAAGTTTCTGTAATGAGAGGAGTAGTTGATTCCAGAGTGTAATGACTCCTAGGCATTCTCAGCAGACAGAGCTAGGAAATATATAGATAGATATATGATAGATATATATGTGGTAGATAAATGCAGAAAAAATATTATATATATATTAAACCTGAGCTCATACTGATTCCTCTGATTTTAACCCAACACCACCAGGTTCGTTCTAGTCTCCCCCCTTTCCTTTCTGTAACTTTTCTCCAACAGTGAAAAACCTGGCTCTTATTAGCTACCATAAATTCACTTATTTGTTCAATCCTAGCATATGTACAAAATTGCCAATCCATACCTTTGTTAGAAAGACATTAACTAGAGAGTAGTATTTGTGTACAGTTTCTTTTGTCTTTAGCTTTATGGTATCCAGTCAAAATATTGTTTTGAAAAGTATCTGTGGTTACTTATTTTCTTCTCCACCCTTCTTCAGTGTGGTTCTGTTATTCATCTCTACTACAGTTAGGTTTATTTGTTACTGCTTCTATTCCATTTTGGATTCCTCCTTCATACTGGTTGATTTGGATTACTTGCTGGGGGAATGTGAAACAATACTGTGATTCTAAGAGTTAAAGCTATACAAAAAGTCAAACTGCTTGGCTTAACCAAGTGCAAAACAGAACTCTTGATTTTCTTCCCCAAACTGGCTTTTCCCCTGACATTCTCCATCTCAGTAAAGTGGCACATCCAGTGTTTTAGGCCCCAAACCCGCATCCATTAGTAAGTTCTGTTGGTTCTATTCCAAAAAGTAGTCAGAGTTGGACTGCTCCTCATCTCAGTGGCTCCAGTTTCAGTCTAAGCCATGATCATTTTTGGCCTAGACTGCTGCAGCAGCCTCCTGACTGTTCTCTGTGTTTATCGCTACTCTCTGCAGTCCTTTCTGCACCCAGCAGTGAGAGTGATCCTTTAAAAGTAAACATAAGGGAAGCGAATGTGGCTCAAGCAATTGAGCTCCCGTCTATCATATAGGAGGTCCAGGGTTCGATTCCTGGGGCCTCCTGGTGAAGGCAAGATGCCCTGTGCGGCAAGCTGGCCTGAGTGGAGAGCTGTCCTGCGTGGAATGCTGGCCCGTGTGGAGTGCTGGCCCGTGTGGAGTGCTGGCCCGCGCAGAGTGCTGGCCCGCGCAGAGTGCTGGCCTGTCCGGAGAGCTGACTCAACAAGATGATGCAACAAAAAGATACACAGAGGAGAGACAACAAGAGATGCAGCAGACCAGGATGCTGAGGTGGCGCAAGAGATTGAGCTCCTCTCTCCCATTCTGCAAGGTCCCAGGATTGGTTTCCGGTGCCGCCTGAAGAGAAGACAAGCGGACACAGAAGAAAGCATGGCGAGTGGACGCAGAGAGCAGACAGCAAGCACAAGACAACGAGGGGGATGGGTGTAGAAATAAATAAAAAAATAAATCTTAAAAAGAAAAGTAAACATAAGATCATACAGTTCCCTGCCTAAAGTCCTTTGGCAGCTCCTCATAGGAATCAGAATAAAATGCACACCCCTTGCTAGCTTATAAGACCCTTTATGATCACGCCCCTGCCCACTCTCTGACCTTGTCTCCATCCATTCTCTGCTTTATTCACTATATTCTGGCCACATTACTTTCTTTCCGTTCCTTGGTTGTACCAAGTTCATCTCAGGGCCTTTGTACCTGTCCTGCCCACTCCCTGAGACACTTCTCCCAGTCCGTTGCCTGCCCGAATTACTGCCTGGGAGAGGCCTTCCCTAAACATCCTCACAAGTTAAAGAGGCAAGTCTACCCTGGGCACTCTCTCTTCCATTTCCCTGTTTTATTTTTTCTTAGCAATGATAACTTTTTGAATTTTCTGTGTTTGTCTGTTTTCTTGTTTATCATATGTCTCCCCCCATTGGAATATCTCTTTGATAAGGTCAGAGGCTTTTTCCATCTTGCTCACTGCTAAATTCCCAGTGCCTAGAACAATGCTTGGCATTTAGCAGGTACTTAATAAGCATTAAATATTGTTAAGTGAGAGAATGAATGACTCGAACTAAATGGACACATTATCCATACTTTACATGCCCATAATTCTATTGTTTGTGATTTTGATTCAGCCATTGTTTATAATGGGTTTGTCAACTTTTTTTTCTTTCAACTAGCCATGTACACCTTCATGTGATCAGCCAGGATTTTGATTCTCCTTGCCTTAAAAACAAAAAACACTGGAATTCTTTCAACACAGAATACTTCCTAGAATCACAAGGTAAACAGTGAGTGTTCTTTGGTTTTCACATTTGTTTTATTTTTTAGCTGTTCTTACACTTTGATTCAGTTGTTTCCCTAAAAAATAACCTGGCTCCAAAAACCCATGTACAGCACTGTGTTCTCTATAGAGAGAACCCCATTATAAGAAACCAGATTATGTGGATTGTGGGAAAATTGTCACTTTGCTGTGAGTATCCTTCTTGGGTGCCCTAGAAAGCTGTTGTGTCAGGGTCAACAAGGTGTTTTATTATAACAAGAAGGGACTTAAAGGTTGTCCTGAGGATTATTGGAGTTTATGGATGAGAAAGCTCTGAACAGTTCTTTGTTTCTCCTACCATCAGCTGGGAAGGAGCTTGGGGGCTTCCTCTTGTCAGGAGTGGTAAATTAACAGGGGAAGGCTATGTATGTATAGAAGGAAGCATTTCCCAGTGCATATGCTATGGAACATCAGTATGCTGGATGCTTCTTTACTGAGTTCCTACCAGGGTTAAAGCCTTGACATTGTAACATGGGTTGTTTAGCATGTACCTGGAAGAATGTAATCATCTCAAAGATAGGTTGTTCAGATATGAAATCTTGTCAAGCCCTTTTTTCCCAAGAGGAAGTCTAACCTTAAGCTTATTGCTTTTGTTTTGTTTTTGTTTGTTTGTTTGTTTTGAGGTATTAGGGCCAGAAATTAAACCTGGAGCCTTGTATGTGGGAAGCCGGGACTTAATCACTGAGCCACATCGGCTCCCTGAGTTTTTCTGTTTTTAGGAGGCACTGGGAACTGAACCCGGGACCTCCCATGTGGGAAGCAGGTGCTCAACTGCTTGAGCCACATCTGCTTCCCTTATTGCTTTTGGATACCTGGCATATTTTGATTTTTTTGGCATTTTATATTGGCCTTCTAGAGTAGCTTGGATCTGAACTTTTTTCCCTTGCCTGCAGCTGTGATTGAGATGGTAAAAGAGACTGGCAGAGTGACTGTCCAAGATGGGATGCCTGAGCTCTTGAAGCTGCCCCTTCGTTGCCACGAGTGCCAGCAGCTGCTGCCTTCCATTCCTCAGCTGAAAGAACATCTCAGGAAGCACTGGCCGAAGTGATTCTGCAGAGCCGGAACTTCTGCAGCAAGCGTGGCTGATTGTTTGGAGTGAACTCCTGGTACCTGTTGTGGATTGCGTGTGAACTTTTACTTATTTCTTGAATTAAAACATATGACTTTTTTACAAAGCATGTTCTATTCTCGAGTGGCCACATTGTGCGGTGACTTGAAGTAATTTACGAATTAGGATTTTGGGTTTGTTATGGATGTGTTCTCTGGTGAGGGTGGTTGGGACAGGCCTGACCCACCATCTCCAGGACCCATATATAATTGTGCTTCTTGGTATTGAGGGGTAGATTTGCACTCCTTTCTGCATGTACCCTGGTGGCCAAAGTGTATGTTGCAGAAATACCCCCTCTCCTCCAAGAGAGCTGGTTATATATTTCTGTTCCTTCTCATTTGTCCTCCCTCCCTGGAGGCACGCGACACGCTTTCAGCAGCCAAAGTAGTCTCTTCTTTATTCTGAAGGCACTGGTGGGTCTTGTCTCTGATCTTGACCTGTTCTGTAATGTTCTTTCACCTTCTTCCCTTTGTAGGGAGGCTTAATCTCTTCTGTCCCTCCTCCTTCCTTCTATCCAAGGCCATCTAAATGCTCCCCTCTCAGGAAGTTTATCTCATCAATTCTTCACTCTGAGCAAAGAGGCTAGAATGAGGGGCTAGAGGGATAGAGTTTTCTTCTAATACCAGGGGTTCCTGGCTGGCGAGGAAATACTTGACCATATGTTCGTCACAGTTCTCCTATCGAGTCTTCTTGCTGGCCTGCTTGGATTTGTTGCCTGAAAATAAAGTTCATTTTTTTGAAGCATTCTTTTAAGTAGTTGAAAGCTATCAGAAATTCAGCTGACAATCACAAAGTCAGTTCTGATATACAAAAAGTAGTTATTGAATTAAAAACTTCCACAGGGCAAGCAGATGTGGCTCAAGCAGTTGGGCACCCGCCTACCACATGGGAGGTCCTGGGTTTGGTTCCCAGTGCCTCCTAAAGAAGATGAGGAAGACAGCAAGCTGACGCGATGGGCAGGCTTTGGTTCCTGGTACCTCCCCTCCCCCCCCCAAAAAAAAAAGTTGAGCACACAATGAACAGACACAGAGAGCAAACAGCAGGAACAAACAATGAGGGAAGTATGTGGCAGAAATAAATAAATTAAAAATCTTAAAAAAAAAAAAAAAGGTTCACAGAACCATAGCCTCCATTTTCCCTCAGAACAAAGTTGGATGGAACAGTTGGATCAAGTTGAGTTTTGGATAATATCAGAACTGAAGGTGAAGGGAAAACTAAAAAATTGTTTTTGATCAAATTGTTGATCTATTTGGGGATGTGACTCTTTGCTCTTGAGCTTGTGAAAAAAAAGCACACCTTAATAAAAGCTTCTCTCTGGAGAGAAAAAAACCTCAATCCATAGAGACCGTGTTTGACCTCAGTATTTTTCACAAATAAACAAGTGGCTGCCATAGTGCTTGTTGCATGGGCATGGGTATGGTTATAATTAGTAGTAATTAATGATTATAGCAGCTAAGATTTGTCCAAGTCCTGTGTGCCAGGCATTATGCTAAGCACTTTATTCAAATTATCTCATTTAATCCTCACCATATGTAACCCTGTGAGGTAGGTACTATTGTTATCCCCCTTTTGTGGATGAGGATCTAATAATCTATAAAAGATCCAAACTCTGAAGTCATTCTTGGTCTGGTGCATCAAATCCATTCTTTTCCCTATCAGGTGAACAGTAGAAATGCAGTACCAACCAGCAGGGGCCATAGTCCCCAGAAGCCCTAGGCCTGTGCTGATCTGAAGCTTTCCATGGAATTTCACTAATTTCCCTGAAGCCAGTTAGTTCCATCAAGGCCCCTTTGTCCATCTGTCACTACCCAATACATCTCACCCCTGACTGCTGTCTTTTCTGCATTCCAGGAATGTAGTCCTCACCTTGTGAGTCCATTTACTCATAGTTCTTTCTGTTTGGCCAGATCCTGGACATTTAGCCTGCCTGCCAGTCTGCTTCCTCTCCTGCAAGGGTTTCCTCTTCACCCTGTGGTCTGTAGGATTCTCCCCCAAACCCAGCTGTAGAGAGAAGGTGGTTTCTTCATAGCTGTCCCTTCCTAATTGTCATTAGGCACCAGGCACTGAAGCTCTTTTCAAAATCATTGGCATAATGGTTAAGAACAGGCTCTGGATTCAGATTTGAGTCCCAATCCTGGTTCTGCTACTCAAAGCAGAGGGGTTTTGAGCAAGTTACTTACTTTTTTCTGAACTTCAGTATTTTCATGTGTAAATGGGCATAATGGAGTTAAGTTATAAAGACTAATCCATATAAAGGATTTAAATAAAGACTAATCTATATAAAGGATTTAACGTAGTATCTAGTACTGAGAAGAACTCAATAAGTGGTGTGGCAGTTTGAGATTATTGATGAACCCCAAAAAGAGAAAGATTGTGTTTGTAAATGATTCCTCTGGGTGTGATACCCTTTGATCATATTAAATTCAGTGAAGGGCCTCTGATTAAGTTTACTTGATAAAATCAATTTAGGGCTTCCGATTGGGCTACATCAGTAAGGTGTAACCCAGTTTGAGTCCCCACCCCCTTGGGCTGATATAAATGGACACTCAAGGAGACACAAGGGAAGACAGAGAACTCTTGTCATTTTTCATCCTGGGGCAACAGGGAGAGATAAGCCATTTGTCTGATAGTTTGCAGCTGACCTTGTGAAGAGATCAGCACAGCTGAGAAGGTCCAGAAAGAAACGAGCCCTATGCCAGAAACTGATATAGGAAGCCCTGAGAGATAAGCCTACAGCTGAGATCAGGAAGGAGCTGGGCCCATGGAGACTTAAGAGGAAGAGGAAGCCCAGGAGGGAAAGACCTGGCAAATATCAGTGACCATCTTTCAGCATGTGGCAACTGACTTTGGTGAGAAATCAACCTTGAGTTGGACTCTTGAAGGCCTTGTAACTGTAAGCTTTTACCCCAAATAAATACCTTTTATAAAAGTCAACAGATTTCTGGTACTTTGCATCAGTACCCCTTTGGCAGACTCCAGTGGTAACTGGAAGCTCCTGCTTTTATTTCTGGTGGGTCAGAGTGAGGATTGGGAAGGAAGGTTCGTACGCGTCCCCACATCTGATGCCTTGGAGCCCCTAGAAACTGTTTCTAAAGGTTTGCTTCATGGACTTCTGAGATCAGAATTACTGGTTTCCTTTTAAAAAATGTAAACAGCTGGGCTCGACTCTAGAAATACTGAATAACAAATCCTGGTGGCCTAGGAATGTGCATTTAAAAAACATTTTAAAACAAACATGCAAGTTTGAGAACCACAATATAATGAGCCTTTGACTTCAAAACACTTTGCATTTCTAAAGAAACTGAGGTTGTGCCCTGCCAGGACACACCATTTTCTGGTCAGCCTTCAGGACCAGCAGTGGGCCTGCCTTCCCTCTGTAGGGTTAGTGTTATTTCAGGATCTGGAGAGACCTTGGGCATTAGGTGTCAGAGAGTGACTGGCTATAGGGACAGCCCTTTCTGTCTGTACAGAGGTGGGGAGGAGACCTGCTTGCAGCAAGCTTTTAGGGGCTAAGCCTGGAGCTGATGACTCCTCTTCCTCAATGACTTCCATCTCTTCTTCATGCCTAGTCCTTGTGGCTTGGTCCTGAGACCGCTAACGAACACTGCCAGCCTTAGGCTCAGAGCATATGCAGTTGTCATCTTCAGGATCTGTCTCTGAGACATCTAGGTTCAAATGGTCTTTTCACGAGTCAGTCCATACCTGGGATGGTCATTAAGGATGTCTCTGGGTTGAGGGTCATTTCCTGGGCCACATCTGGCAAACAGTCTAACACATACATGGGGCATGGCTGGCTATCAGAGATTGAGTGTCAGAGTTGGCCTAACTGCCTCTCTACCTCAACTTGGAGACTTTCACAAAGATCTGAAGATTCTATCTTAAAACAGACTTATTTTTTAATGTGAGAAAAGCCACGAAGACTTCTTCCCACTATATATATACTTTTTGTATCCACTATCAGGGAGTTTATGGAGCCCTGCAGTTCTTCTGTGGACTCTCTAGACCCCAACTTAAGAACCTCTGCTCTAGAGAAAGGAGTTGTCACCAGGCATCTGGGTTATTCAGGAGGGGTCTGGGATCACTGTGGGGGACTAGGGGACAGACTCACCTCTAGGGTATTTCTGGGATGTTCTTTTTTTGATCTCCATGCTCCTCCCTTAGCCTTTCAGTGCATGGGCATCTGGGGTCCTCTGGCTGGAGATGGAGTTTATGTCCAGGAGTTGCTAACTCCAGTTTGGCCTCCACATTCAGGGAGGAGTCTTGTAAAATAGGTCTGAGGGATTCAGGACCCATGGTTGACAGATCTCATTATAAGCTATTTAAAAGGCATTGAATCTCCTTTGCTAGAATGGATATCTAGGGAAAAATGGTACCAGTCATCTGCACAAATTGTGACTGGAGCCCAGGGCAAAGGGAGTGGTAGTATTTTTCAGGTGCACTATGTTAACACTACAACCTTACAGAAGCCCCAGCACAGTTTGTAGCAGGTTGTACTGTTAAACTAAAGCAGAGATTTTGTGCACTTGAGAATTATAGAACATTTATCCCAACTCCAAAGGGAGTAAGCTTTCTAAAAACAGATATTGCAAAGATGTTCAGTTTAACTTTTCACCTAAATAACCATGCTATATAGTTTAGCTTATCAATATTAAAATCAAAGTGAGAATTTTTGATAAGAAACTGCAACCAAGGAGAGACTGGGTATCAGAGACAGTGTAATATGTGAGATGTAATGAAGGAAAACTTGGAAGAATAAGATGACCACCTCTAAATTCTTTGTATAGGCAGTCTACTTGGTGTGACCTTGCAGAACAGATCTTTTGGAAGAAAAACCGAGAATAATGACTTGGAGGGGTCAGAAGAGAGCTTGAGATATTGAGGTATACATTCCCAAGGTAGGCTATTGTTGGTGTTACACTAGAAATTACCTTTCAGGGAAGCAGATGTGGTTCAAGTGGTTGGGCATCTGTCTAAAGTATGGAAGGACCCGGGTTCTATCTCCAGGACCTCCTGGTAAAATTAAAAAGGCAAGCAGTGTGCTGGGCCTGCACAGTGAGCCCAGGCCTGTGTGGACATGTGGTGAGCCACAAGCAAGCTGAGACATGCAACAAAATGATGATGCAACAAAAGAGAGAGACACAGGGGAGAGCCAAGGCGAGACGTGCCAGAAACCAGGAACTGAGGTGGCGCAAGTGACAGGGTGTCTCTTTCCCACATGGGAGATCCCTAGGATGGAATCATGGTGAAGCCTGGAGGAGAAAAATGAGAAGAGAAGGCAAGAAACAGACACGGAAGATCACCCAGCGAATGGACACAGACAGCAATGGGAGTGGGGGGGAACTCATAGAACTGTACACCAAAAAGAAAATAAAGTCAATTAAAAAAAAATTACCTTTCTGCTCTTATTTAACCCAGAGTCCAAGGACCTGTTCTCTTGAGCAAGCTCTTTTCCCCTCCCTGCTTTGGTTTGTCATATATATTGTATCTTTCATTCCCATGAACTCCATTACTTTTTTTTTTTTTTTAACCAGGAGGTTCCAGGGATCGAACCCGGGTCCCTCCATATGGGAGACGGACGCCCAACCAGTTGAGCCACATCCGCCCCCCTCCATTACTTTTCTGTTCATGATTTCAAATTCTTCTTTACGTTCGCGCAATGACTTCTTGATGTCATTGATCTCTTTAACTATATTCTCTTTCATCTCATTAATTTGATTTTGGAAATGTGTGCTCATCTCACTGATTAGTTCTCTCAAATTCTGCATCTCTTCTGGGACTTTGCTGTATTCCTTTTCTTGGGCCATGTCTTCTATTTTCTTAGTATGGCCCGTAATTTTTTGTTGGTGCTTAGGCAGCTGGTTAGTTTGTATTTTACTTAGATGCTCTATCTCTTTCTCTTTTATGGGGTTTTAGTGGCAGGCGGCTGTGAGTTACCACTGCTCTTTGATTTTTGGCTCAACCTTAATTGTTAGGATTGTTCTGCTGGTTGCTCAAAACTGGGCACTGGACCCAGTAATTGGTTGTAGTGTCGTTTCCTAGGGCCTTGGGCAGGGAGGCTATAGAAGGAAAAGACTCTTACTTATTAATTTTCTTATGTGTACTTCCTTGGTCTGCCAGGAGATGGCGCTTGTTGGCTGCTCTCAATTCAATGCCTGGTCGGATAGTATTTGTTGTGACACAGACCAGATCAATGCGATAGAGCTTCCTGTCTGGGGGCTAGGAGCCCTGTGATTCAAACTTTCTGAGACAGCTCTCCAGACTTCTCTCATAGCGCCTCCCTTTTCCCAGCTAGGAAATATTTCCACTCCCTTCTGAATCCTCAACAATCAGTCCCTGTTAGTAGAGGAGGAGATTGGGAGGTTTGTAAATCTTTAACCCCTTGCAGGCTCCAAGGCAAACAATGGCGCAGCCCCACCCAGCCTGGAAGGGCTCTCGGGACTGGGCAGACCAAACCTGGGAGTCCAAAGCAGGGTCAGCCCCAGGCTCTCTCTCCCCTCTCCCGTGGTGTCCTCAACAATTAGTCCAGGCTAGAAGAGAGGGAGCTTGCGAGGATCGGATTTCTCCAGTCCTTTCTGGGCTACCAGGGCAAACCGCCCTGTGGAAGGGTCCGTGGGGCTCTGCAGCCCAAATTTCAGGTCCGAACCTGAGTCAGCCTAAGGCTGTGTCCTTCTCTCTCCCCTTTCTGGGAGTGGCAGATCCCTGAAGCCCCCTTTGTCTGTTATCGCAGGCCCAGGGGCCCGAGAATTCTGAAGAATGTAGGGGAGGGTGCCGGCAGCAGCAGAAGCTGCTACTTGCAACTCACAATTCTGTAGTCGTGATTTCCCTCTTCTGTCCCTCTCTCCTCTGGGTGGTGTGCAGCCTTCACCTGCTGTCCTAAACCCTAGAAGATCTTTTTCGGGGCTGTTTCAGCTTGTCCTCTAGCTATTTTTCTGGAGAAGAGATTCCCGTGTCTTACTAGTCCGCCATCTTCCCGGAAGTTCCTGGTTTGTCATATATAAAACCAAAGCCTTGGACTAGGTTATGTTTAAGATCCTTCTAGTTGTAAGATTCAGGTCTTTCAGGCTTTGGCTGGCTACCTCCTATTCTTCTGTCCTCAAGGTCTCCTTTTTTCTATGACAAAATTGGCAACTAATCTTTCTAAAGCACAAGAGATCCTTTGTATACTTGCCTTAACCTGTAAAATAAGTTTTAAAAGAACATTTGCTACTTTTCAGGGAAAAGGTAATCGTTAGATTGAACTAACTTTAAAGCCCAGAAGTAATGTGGGATTCAAACAGCATGTAAATTAGGCTCAGCAATGTTTGGGAAGAAGGAAATGAATAACACAGAAACTCTTGTTGTCTTGGATTATTTTCTTGCGATGGATTCTAGAGGTATAATTACTAGGTAATAGTTCATGAATATTTTTAAGGCTCTTCTCATCAGGTGATAATGTCTTGTGCTCTGATATCACCCATTTCTCCACCCTTGGTAACTAATAAGGAATAGTATGCCAGTCAGCCTGTCTCTCTCTCACTTTTTATTGTTTATTATTTGGACAGAAAAGGTATTTTATTGTTTTATTTAGAATTTTCTTTTTACTTAATGAGGTTTATTATTTCTGCCTGTGGAATTTATTCATATTCTATTCATTTTAGGTTTAGAATTTTCTTCACTTTTTTTTTTTTTTTAGGTACTCAGGGCCAGGGATTGAACCTGGGATTTTGTATGTGGGAAGCCAGCGCTCAACCACTGAGCCACATCAGTTTTCCTGAGTTGGTTTTCCATTTGTTTTGCTTGCTGTTTGTTTTCAGGAGGCACTGGGAACCAAACCCAGGTTCCCATGTGGTAGGCAGGCACTCAACTGCTTGAGTCACATCCCTCCTCTTCACTAATTTTAATGGAGCCCTTGATTTAAAAAAAAAGGTATGTTAGTTCTTTCTCATCTTTGCTGCAAGTTCCTTTCCCCAACTTGTTTGCCTTCTGGATGTTTTTTTTTTTTTTTTTTTTTCTGATCAAGCTGCAAACTTTATTGAGGGAGCAGGGTATATATACTCTAAGGGAAGAGGGAGTGGCTAATAAGGACGGGTGGCGGTTTAGGATTGGTAGGTACTGTTGCTGGGGGTGTGGGATTGGTTGGTGCTGTTGCTGGGGGTAGGTGGCAGCATTGAGGGATCTGGATGGTTTTGAACAAAAGTTCATTTTGTTTAAAAATGAGGTATCAGCAACATTTAAGTAAAATTTCTATGAAACTGAAGGCTAAATGGGGTTGTTGTTGACAGAATATATACTGTTAAATTGTAGCTATTCCCAATAGGATTGACTAAATACAATTATTCATTTTTTATGGTACTACGTATTAAATTCTTATGCTTAACTGTGTGTGGATTTTCTGTTTCACTGATGTGGACATTTCTGACCAGTGCAATTCTGTTTTAAATGATAACTTTATAACACATTTTAACATGTTCCGGCAAGTTTTGTCTTGCAACAATCATTTTACTATAATTTGCTAACCTATTCTCCTATATTTATTATTTTAATACAATTTCAGAAAATTTTTGTCATGTTTCACCTCCAAATTGAGGATTTGATTGGCAAGTTTATAATATTATTGCAATTTCAGTTTTCTTTCAAATTAATCTGTAAATTTAAGTGTTCCCACCTAGGAATATGCAGCTCTCTAATCTATCAGTTCATTTTTTATGTTCCTTAGTAAGATTTTGTGGTTTTCTTTGGATGGGTCTTGCACATTTTAATTTACTTCTGGGTACTTTATACTTCTTAATGTGACCAGGATTTTTCCATTATAATAATTATTATATATCTTTTAGGAGGTACTGGGGATTGCACCCAGAACCTTGTACATGGGAAGCAGGCACTCAACCCCTGAGCTACATCCACTCCCCAATGAGAGCTGTTTTTTTTTTTTTTTTTTTTTTTTGTTTTTGTTTTTAGGAGGTACTGGGGATCAAACCTAGGACCTTGTACATGGGAAGCAGACACTCAACCACTTGAGCTATATCTACTTCCCTCCATTATTCTTTAAAGTGGGTTTTTGCTGGTATGTAGGAAAGCTATTGGAATATGTATATGCATTTAGTTTGTAACTAGACAGTTTGTTGATTTGAGAGGTTTTTCAGTCAATTATTTAAAAAATTTTAGGTGGATAATCATATAAAAATGATTTCCTTTCCAATATTTATACTTTTCATGTCAGCATTTAGAACTTTTAGGATGATATTTAAAGATGGCAGCCTCTGAGGATTACTACTGGCCAATGGGAAATGAGAGGATGCTTTGATTCAAGGTGCAGCAGTTAAAGAGGCAGATGAGCCTGCATCCTCACCCAAGGGGGTAGTAGAATGGAAACTCGGCCTTAAGATGCACACCTAACCCTGTCCTTCTCCCTATCTTCACCTTCCCGTGCTCTTCCCACTGTTCTTCAGGTTTCACAGATTGCTGTACCTGAAGGTCCAGATGGGTGTTACTCCAAACGGACTCAAATTTGGAGAATACACTAAGAGAAATGGGGATTTGGTGAAAGAGTGAGTCCTTTGTGTCAGGATGGGGTTTTCCATACAGGTGGATGGAGATTGACAGTGGAATGCTTTCATTAGGGGAGGGAGGTTAAAAAGCAGGGAGTCCCCAAAAAGAAACCTCTTGGGAACGGTTGAACTCCTTAGGTGCTTTTGCTCTGGACTCTGGGGAAAGTCCACACCTGGAATCTTGCCCTTTCTCCGAATTTTCCAGCACGGCTCAGTGGTGGCAGTCATGAAGTCCTGTAGCTCTCTCTCCTCGTCCTTCCCATGAAAGACCATACAGGGTGGAACATATCCTCAACCTCACCAAGGGGTATGGGGGGGGGGCGGTGGTGCCCCATGTCCCATGGAGGAACAGATGGTGGGGAAGAGCCCAGGGGCTGAGAACTTCTGAGTGAAATCCTCAGACACCAGACTGGTTCTTCTGTTTTACCATGTATTAGAGAAAGTCACCTCTGAAAGGGGAAGAGAAGCCAACCCTCCGGTTACAGTGAGAATGCCTCTTGGGTTTCATAATGTGGTATGACAAAGGTTGTAAGTTTCAGATTGATAAATCATATTGAATTCTTATCATTTCATCATCTTATTTAAACACTGAAACCCCTTTCCTCATCTCCCTTCCCTACTTTATTTTTCTCCATTGCACTTAGTGTCATCTAACATACAATGTCTTTCTACTTAATCAGTCAACCAATTAATTAACCATTGACTGTCTCTCCCTACTGGATTGCAAGCTTCACGAGGGCAGGAAGTTTTGTGTATCCACTGCTGTATCCTCTATTCCTAAATCAGTGCATGGTACATCGGTGTTCAAATATTTAGGTGAAAATAATGAATGCTAGTTGACTAACTTAAAAATTCCAGGAAATGATTTTAAATTATTAAATGCCTTTTTTGCCACCTATCATGTGTTTTTTTCCCCTTTGACTTATAGATGAAGCATATTTTCTAATACTGAGTCATTTTTCCCCTGGAATAATCCTACTTGAATATAGTATATTCTATGACTTAATATACCACTAAACTTGACTTTCTAATATTCAGAATTATATTCCATCCATTCTTAAAAGTGAGATTGCTGTGTAGTGTTCTATTGTTTCCATTTTTATAAGGCTTTATTGATGATAAGACTAGTTTTGTTAAAAAATGAATGCACAGCTATGTGATTATACTGAATACCATTGTTTGTACACCTTGGATGGATTTATGCTTTATTAATATGTATCAATAACATTGATTTGTTTTTTTTTTTAAAAGAAGTTTCCTAGTCCCTTTGGCACTCAATTTAAATGGTAAAAAATAATCAGATATTTAATGACTTGATGATACTGGCCTAAAAGACCAAGTGGTTCTGGCAAATTTTTTTTGGGAGGGGTAATTGTTTCATAACTATCAATCATTATCAGATTAGTCATGCTTTTTAACTATTCTTTTTTTTAAGATTGATGTATAATTTATAGGTAGTAAGGGGCACAGATCTTAACTGTACAACTTGATGAATATTTATAAATGTATAATCATCACTTAGATCAAGGTATAGAACATTTCTTTCATATTTCCACCTCCCCAGAAAACTCCTTCCTGGTCCCACCTAATTGATTTCACACTCTCCCTCTACTCCGCAAAGGTAGGGTGACCAATTTTTCCTGGTTTGTTGGTACTTTCCTGGTTTTAACACTGAGAGTCC
This sequence comes from Tolypeutes matacus, assembly GCA_026826555.1. Lineage (NCBI taxonomy): Eukaryota > Metazoa > Chordata > Mammalia > Cingulata > Chlamyphoridae > Tolypeutes > Tolypeutes matacus. The sequence goes on from JAKSZT010037198.1 coordinate 7,501,669, forward strand.
CATGTCCCTTGAACCACCCTCAGGCCCAGGCAAACCAGGTCGGTTGGTCAGCCTACAGGGGTAACCACTATTGTGACTTCTGTCACCAAAGATGTGTTCTTCCTGTTCTTAAACTTCATATAGATGTATGTACTCATTGGTATCTGGCTCCTTTCTCTCAACTTTATACTTCTGTTATTTGTTCATGTTGTGTGTAGCAGTTTTTTCTTTTTCCATTGCTGTATATGAACATTCCACAACTTATTACCCATTCTATTGCTAATGAATATTTGGGTTGTTCTAGCTTATGACTATTTTGAATAATGCTAATATGAATAATCTTGTATTTAAAAAAACTACTTTTGGGTATTTGGTGATAGATTTTTTAAATCTATTTCATCACAATTCATAAAGTTACCAGTATAGGCTTATTTTTTAAAAACTTTTTGTAGTAACACACACACACACACACATATATATAAAACTCAAAATTTCCTCTTTTAACCACTTTCATTTGTATGATCCAGTAATATTAATTACATTCACAATATTGTGATAGCCTCACAATATCCAGACCCCAACCTTTTCATCACCTCAAACAGAACCTCTTCCCCCATTAAGCAATAACTCCCTCATCCCCTCCTTCCCCTCAGCCCTAGATAACCTATAATCTACTATCTGCCTCTATGAAATTTGCTTCTTCTAGGTATTTTATATAAGTAAGATCATACAATATTTGTTTTTTTGTGTCAGACATTTCACTCAACATGTCTTCAAGGTTGTAGCATGAACACTGCTGTACAAATATCCATTTGAGTCCCTCCTTTCAATTCTTTTGTGTATATACCAAGAAGTGGGGTTGCTGGATCTTATGGTAATTCTATTTTCAGCTATTTGAGGAACTGCCAAACTGATTTCCACAGTGGCCGCACCCATTTTCACAATGCCACCAGCAATGTATAAGTGCTGCTGTTTCTCTTCAACTTCATCAACACTTATTATTTTCTGTTTTTTAAATAGTAGCCATCCTTAGTGAGTGTGAAATGGTATCTCATTGTGTGTGTGTGTGTGCTTTTTTTTTCAGTTTAAACATTTATTCTAAAATTGACTGTACAGGTAATAATAGTTCCTTGTGTCTTTACAATGTTTTAGAGCTTTTAGAATGCTTTCTCACAATTTGTTCTACTTGATTCTTTTCACCAAACTCTAATGTAAGCATAGACTTTTTTTTTTTCCACTTTTCAGATGAGGACATTGATTCTCAGGATAGTTAAGTAATGTATCTGTGCAAAGTATATGGCTAACTGGGGCATGGAGCTAGAATGCAAATCTGTTCCTATAAGACAGTGTCCTTATTATCCCTACTACTGCTCTATGCAATCTAATTGTTGGTATCAAAACATGTTTGACCGGCTCACAATATTTGGTCTTTTGGAAGAGGTTAGCTTTCAGGGTTTGTATCCAAACATTGAGTTTGCTTTATGAGTTAAGTTTTTTACTGGATTGAATAATTCTACAGTTGTAGAGCTATGTTCCTCCTGAGACTCATATGATATTTAAGTTTCCTGTATACCACCTCACCACCAACACCTTGCATTGGTGTGGAACATTTGTTACAATTGATGATAGCACATTTTTATAATTGTACTATTAATTAAAGTCCATGGTTTAATTTATGCTGCACTGTTTCTGTAGTGTAGTTCCATGTTTTTTTTTAAGAATTTATACTGTTAACATATATACAACCTAACATTTCCCCTTCTAATCATATTCGTATATATAATTCAGTACTGTTAATTGCATTCATAATGTTGTGCTACCAGCACTACCATCCATTACCAAAACATTTCCATCATTCCAAGTGGGAACCCTGTACACTTTATGCTTTAACTTCCCATTCCCTATCCCCACCTACCCCATCCCCTGGTAACCTATATTCTAGACACTGAATCTATAAGTTTGCTTATCCTAATTGTTTCATATCAGTAAGATCATATAATATTTGTCCTTTTGTATCTGGCTTATTCTACTCAACATGATGTCTTCAAGGGTCATCCATGTTGTCACATGGCTGAATAATGTGGTATGTATATACCACATTTTATTTATCCATTTATCAGTTGATGGACACTCAGGTTGCTTCCATCTTTTGGCAATTGTGAATAATAACATTATGAGCATCAGTGTGAAAATATCTGTTTGAGTCCCTGCTTTCAATTCTTTTGAGTATATATCTAGTATACACCTAGATTACCAGGTCATATGGTAATTCTATACTTAGCTTTCTGAGGAATTGCTAAATTGTCTTCCACAGTGGCTGCACCATTTTACATTGCCACCAACAACGAATGAGTATTCCTATTTCTCCACATCCTCTCGAGCACTTGTTATTTACCATTTTTTATTTTTCTTAAAGATTTATTTATCTATTTATTCCCCCCCCCCATTGTTTTGTGCTCTCTGTCTGCTCTCTGTGCGTCCTTCTGTGTCTGCTTGTCTTCTCTTTAGGCAGCACCGGGAACCGATCCTGGGACCTTCTGGAGTGGAGAGAGGCTGCTCAATCTCTTGCACACCTCAGCTCCCTGATTTACTGTGTCTGTCATTGTCTCTCTTCTGTGTCTCTTTTTGTTCCACCATCTTGCTGCACCAGCTGTCTGCATGGGCCAGCACTCCATGTGGGTCAGCACTCCTGCACAGGCCAGATTGCCTTTCACCAGGAGGCCCCGGGAATCGAACCCTGGACCTCCCATATGGTAGACGGGAGCGCAATCACTTGAGCCATATTCGCTTCCCTCCATTTTTTAAAGAGCAGTCATTCTAATGGTGTGAAATGGTATCTGGTTGTAGTTTTGATTTGCATTTCCCAGATAGTTAATGATGTTAAGCATCTTTTCATGTGTTTTCGGTCCATTTGTATATTTTCTTTGGAGAGATGTCTGTTCAAGTCTTTTGCCCATTTTTTAGTTGGGTTGTTTGTCTTTTTATTGTTAAATTGAAGGATTTCTTCATGTATTCTGGATATTAATCTTTTATCAGATATGTGGTTTCCAAATATTTTCTCCCATTGTGCAGGTTGTTGTTTTACTTTCATGATAAAGTCCTCTGAGGAACAAAAGTTCTAAATTTTGATAAGGTCCCTATTATCCATATTTTCTTTTGTTGCATGTGCTTTGGGTGTACAGTCTAAGAAACCATTGCCTAACACAAGGATCTGAACATGCTTTCCTACATTTTCTTGTAGGAGTTTGATAGTTCTAGCTGTTATATTAAGGTCTTTGATCCACCTTGAGTTGATTTTTGTTTAAGGTGTGAGGTAGAGATCATTCTTTTTCTTTGAAAACGGAGAACCAGTTTTCCCAGCACTATTAGTTGAAGATACTATTCTTTTCCAATTGAGTGGTCTTTGCCACCCTGTAAAAAATCAGTTGGCCATAAATGTAAGGATTGATTTCTGACCTCTTAATTCAATTCCTTTGGTTTATATGCCTGTCCTTGTGCTAGTACCGTGCTATTTTCTTTTCTTTCTTTCTTTTTTTTGGCAGTTCCAGGGCTGGATATTGAATCTGGGACCTTGTATGTAGGAAACTGGCACTCAACCACTGAACTACACCAGTTCCTACCATGCTGTTTTTTTTTTTTTAATTTAAAAATTTTTTAAAATCCCCTTCTCCTCAAGATGGCTCCCTCATTTGTCTGTTCATTATCTTCTTGACTTCTTTAGGAGGTACTGGAAACCGAACCCAGGACCTCCCATGTGGGAGGAGAGTGCCCAACAGCTTCAGCCACTTCCACTTCCTGCTGGTTGTGTCATCTGCTGGTTGCCTCGTCTGCTGGTTGCGGTGTCTTGCCAGTTGCCATGTCTGCTGATTGCAGCCGTTGCAGTGTCTGCTGGTTGTGGCGCCACCATGCTGTTTTGATTACTGTGGCTTTGTGATAAGTTTTAAGATTGGGAAGTGTGAGTCCTCCAACTCCATTTTTCTTTTTCAAAATGGCTTTAGCTATTTGGGGCCCCTTACCCTTCCATATAAATGTGATGACTAGCTTTTCCATTTCTGCAAAGAAGGTTGTTGGAATTTTTTTTTTTTTTTTTTTTAAGATTTTATTTATTTATTCATTTATCCCCCCCTTGCTGCTTGTGCTCGCTGGGTCAGCTAACCACGCCTTGCGTGCGGGCTTTGCCTTCACCAGGAGGCCCCGGGAACCGAACCCGGGGCCTCCCATATGGTAAACGGGAGCCCTACTGATTGAGCCACAGCTGCTTCCCGGTTGTTGGAATTTTGATTGGGATTGCATTGAATCTATAAATTGCTTGGGGTAGTATTGACATCTTTTTTTTTTAAGAATTTTATATTATCCTTTTTAAAAAAAAACAACAAATCAGTTTTATTGATACATATTAATAAAAAATACAGTTCATCCAAAGTGTACAATCAATGATATTTGGTATAATCACATAGTTGTGCATTTATCACTTCTATCATTATTAGAACATTTTCATTATTTCAATAATAATAATAAGCAAAAAAACAGACAAACAAATAAACAAGAAAATTCTTCATCTCTCAATCTCTCTATGCTTCCCCTGATGTACATAGCTGCTATTTCTGGCTATTCTTGCACAATTACCTATTTAATTATAAAGAAGTTTTACTGAGATATAGTCATACCATACAATCTATCCAAAGTATATAATCAATGGCTTTTAGTATAATCACAATGTTGTGCATTCATCAGCCCAAAAAATTTTTAGAATTATTTCATTACTCCAAAAAGAAAAACTCTACACCCCTTAGTATGCTTTCCCCAGCCCTATATAACCACTAATCTAATTTCATCTTTATATATTGATTTATATTAACATTTTATATAAATGGAATCATACAATATGTAGTACTTTGTGTCAGGTTTCTTTTACTTAGCATAATGGTTTTTTTTTTTTTTTTGTCTAATATTAATATCTTGTAGTATTAACATATATTTGTTCAGTTTCAAAGAAAAATGGTCTTTTACATGCAATTTTACCCATATTCATATATCACATAGTGGTTTTACTATGCTATAGTGTTCCATGTTACATTTTTTAGCTTTCCTTTTAGTAGTATATACATGACCTTAAACTTTTCCTTTAAACCACTTTCATGGTTTAAACATGTTAGCAACATTATGTTGGGCTTTCACCTTTTCTGTTCATTTCCAAAGTGTAACACATATCCTTTTTACCAACTTTGTGCAGCTTTCCATTCTCTAACTGCGTTCTATTTTCTGGAGAACCAAATTAAAGTTATTAACTCCATGAGAGTACACAGTATATTTAGTTCACAGTAATGCATTCATATAGTATTTGTCTATTTGTGCCTGGCTTGCTTCACTCAACATAATATCCTCCAGGTTCATCCATGTTGTCATATGCTTTATGACTTCATTTCTTCTTACCGCTGCATAATAGTCCATTGTATGGCTACACCACATCTTGTTTATCCATTCATTGGTTGATGGACACCTGGGTTGTTTGCAAGATTTGGCAATCATGAATAATGCTGCTATGAACATTGGTGTGCAGATGTCTGTGCATGTCACTTCTCCCAGTTCTTCTGGATATATACCCAGTAGTGGTATTGCAGGGTCATGTGGCAAATCTATATTCAACTTCTTTTGGAACTGCCAACCAGTCCTCCACAGTGGCTGTGCCATTTTGCATTCTCACCAATAGTGAATAAGTGTTCCTATCTCTCCACATCCTCTCCAACACTCGTAGTTCTCTGTTTTTTTAATAGTGGCCATTCTGATAGGTGTGAAATGATATCTCATTGTAGTTTTGATTTGCATTTCCCTAATTGCTAGTGATGTTAAACATTTGTTCATGGTTTTTTTTTTTTTTTTTTTTTTTTTTTTGCCATTTGTATTTCTTCTTTGGACAGATGTCTATTCAAGTCTTTTGCCCATTTCTAAATCAGGTCGTTTGTTTTTTTATTGTTGAGTTGTAGCATCTCTTTATGTATTATGGATATTAAACCCTTATCGAACATGTGATTTCCAAATATTTTTTCCCATTGAGTTGGCTGCCTTTTCATCCTTTTGACAAAGTCTTTGGGAGATTTTTGATAACTGATTCAATCTTTTTAAATGTGATTGGTTTGTTAAGTTTTTGTATTTCTTTAGCATCAGTGTAGGCTGTTTGTGCATTACTAGGAATTTGTCCACTTCATCTAGGTTGTCTAGTTTGTTAGCATAGAGTTTCTCATAATATCCTCTTATGATCTTTGTTATTTCTGTGGGGTCACCCCTTTCATTTCTGATTGTATTTATTTTCATCTTCTCTCTTATTTTCTTTGTTAGTCTAGTCAATTTTATTGATGCTCTCAAAGAACCAGATTTGGTTTTATTGATTTTCTCTATTCTTATTTTCTCAATTTCATTATTTCTGCTCTGATCTTTATTATTTCTTTCCTTCTGCTTGCTTTGAGAGTAGATTGCTGTTCTTTTTCCAATTTTTCCTGCTGTTCAGTTAGATCTTTGATTTTAGCTTTTTCTTCTTTTTTTCTTTTCTTCTTTTTAAATGTAGGCTTTTAGGGCTATAAATTTCCCTCTCAGGACTGCCTTCGCTGTATCCCATAAGTTTTGGTAAGTATTGTTCTCATTTTCATTTGTCTCAATATATTTACTAATTTCACTTACAATTTCTTCTTTGACCCACTAATTATTTAGGAGTGTGTTGTTCAGCCTCCATACATTTGCTAGTTTACCTCTTTCATGTCTATTATTGATTTCCAGTTTCATTCCATTATGATCGGAGAAGGTGCTTTGTATAATTTCAATCATTTTATATTTATTGAGACCTGCTTTGTTATCCTACATGTGATCTATCCTGGAGAAAGATACATCAGCACTTGATAAGAATGTATAACCTGCCTATTTGGGATGCAACTTTCTGTATATGTTTGTTAGGTCTAGCTCGTTTATCATATTGTTCAAGTTCTCTGTTTCCTTGTTAATCTTCTGTCTATTCTATCTAATGATGTGAGTGGTGCATTGAAGTCTCCAACTATTATTGTAGAGATGTCTGTTTCTTTTTTTTTTAATTAATTTTTTATTATTATTTTTAAGGGAGCTTTAGATTACATAAACATTACGTAAAAAATATAAGGTATCCCCATATGCCCCACTCCCTCCCGAGATGTCTATTTCTCCCTTCAATTTTGCCAGTTTGCCTCATGTATTTTGTGGTACCCTGGTTAGGTGCATAGATATTTATGACTGTTATCTCTTGTTGGATTGTCCCTTTTATTAATATATTTAATGGCCTTCTGTATCTCTTATACCTTTTTTTTGCATTAAAAATCTGTTTTGTCCAATATTATTATAGCTATCCCTGCTCTTTTTTGGTTACTGTTTATGTGGAGTATCTTTTTCCAAGCTCTCACTTTAGCCAATTTGTATCCCTGAATCTAAGGTGAGTCTCTTATAAGTAGTAAATGGATGGCTCATGTTTTTTTATCCATTCTTTCAGCCTTTTGTTTGGGGAGTTTAATCCATTCATATTCAATGATAATACTGCAAATGCATTATTTACTTCCACCATTTTATTCTTTGGCTTTCATATTTCATATCTTATTTTCATCTGTCTTTTTTTTTTTACTCTTTTGGTTACTCTCTGCTATTCTTGCCTTCTACACTCTTCTCCAAGCCTCTCTGTCCTGTATTCCTTTTGGGCTGTAAGGCTCCCTTTATTTATTTATTTATTTATTTATTTATTTATTTATTTACGCCCTGCCCCCCATTGTTTTGCACTTGCTGTCTGCTCTCTGTGTCCATTTGCTGTGTGTTCTGTGTCTGCTTGTCTTTATTTTAGGCGGCACCGGAAATGGATTCTGGGACCTTCCAGAGTGGGAGAGAGGTGCTCAATCTCTCCCTCAGTTCCCTGTTGTTCTGCTCCGTCTCTTATTGCCTGTCCTTTGTGTCTCCTTTTATTGCATCATCTTGCTGTGCCATCACTCCACATGGGCCAGCTCTCCTTGCGGGCCCTGGGAATTGAACCCTGGACCTCCTATATGGTAGATGGGAGTCCAATCACTTGAGCCACATCCCCTTCCCAAGACTCCCTTTAATGCTTCCTGCAGAGTCAGATTCTTTTTTACAAACTCTCTTAGTTTCTCTTTATTTATTAATATTTTAAACTCACTTTTCATATTTGAAGGCAATTTTGTTGAATAAAGAATTCTCAGCTGGCAATTTTTCTCTTTCAGTATCCTAATTATATCATACCACTGTCTTCACACCTCCTTGGCTTCTGATGAGAAGTCCACACTCAGCCTTACTGGGTGTCCTTTGTGTGTGATGGTTTGCTTCTCTCTTGCTGCTCCAAATTTTCTCTTTATCTTTGGCATTTGACATTCTTAGTAGTATGTTTCTTGGGGTAGGTCTATTTGGATTTATTCTGATAGGGGTATGCTGTACTTCTGGGCATATAAATTCATTTTGTCATGAGAGTTGGGAAATTTCCAGCCATTATTTCCTCAAATACTCTTTCTGCCTCTTTTCTTTTCTCTTCTCCTTCTGGAACTCTTGACACATATGTTGTTATGCTTTGTTTTATCATTCAACTCCCTGAGACCCTGCTCAATTCTTTGTATTCTTTTCTATCTTTGTTCTTGTATTAATCAGTCAAAGGGGTGCTGATGCAAAATACCAGAAACCAGTTGGTTTTTATAAAGGGTTTTTATTTGGGGTAGAAGCCCAGAGTTACCAGGCCATAAAGCATAAGTTACTTCCCTCACCAAAGTCTATGGCCACGTGTTGGAGCAAGACAACTGCCGATATCTGCCAGGGTTTAGGCTTCTTGGGTTCCTCTCTTCCCGGGCTCTGTTTCTCTCCAGGCTCAGCTACTCTATTTCCTCCGCAAGGTTAGCTGTAGACTATGAGGCTCTCTAGGCTTTGCCTCTCTCCACAGGGCCAGCTGTGAATTGTCAGGCGAATGACTCGTTTCTTATCCCGGGGCTTTCTCTCCTTCCTCATCAGAATTCCAACATCAAAACTACTCCAACTTTGTCCTTTACCATGTCTTTTATCTTTGATTCCCCACCCACCAGGGGTTGGGGCTCAATGCCCTACTAATGTGGCCCAGTCAATACGCTACTCATAACTTAATCATGCCCAGATTAACAGACTAGTTTACAAGCATAATCCAATATCTATTTTTGGAATTCGTAACTATATCAAACTGCCAAACTGCTACAGTTCTTTTCTCTCTTTAATTTTAGCTGTTCTGTCTTCTGCATCACTTATTTATTTTTTTTTAATAATTTTGAGTCTGCTATTGTATTCCTCTAATATGTGTTCAGTCTCACCGATTGTGTCTTTCATTCCAATAAGCTCTGTTATTTTTCTGTTCAAGTTTAAAATTCTCCTTTGTGCTCTCACATTGTCTTCTTGATGTCCTTTATCTCTTCAGCCATATTTTCTTTCAACTCATTGATTTGATTTAGGAGTATTGTATGAACCTCATTGATTAGTTGTCTCAAATCCTGGGTCTCATCTGTGGCTGTGATATATTCCTTTGTTTTGGCCATATCTTCCATTTTTTTTAGTATGGCTTGTAATTTTTTGCTGATGTTTAGGCATCTGATTATGATGGTGCGTTTACTCTGATGTTCAATTTCTCTTTTTTTAAATTAAATAAAAATTTTTTTTCATTTTGCTGTACAGTTCTATGAGCCCACCCCCCCACTGCCCTCAGCTTGCTGGCTGTGTCCATTCACTGGGTGATCTTCTGTGTCTGTTTCTTGCCTTCTCTTCTTATTTTTTTCCTCCAGGTTTCACCAGAATTCGATTCTAGGGACCTCCGATGTGGGAGAGAGGCACCCTATCACTTGCACCACCTCAGTTCCTCGTTTCTGGTGCGTCTCACCTTGGCTCTCCCCTGCATCTCTCTTTTGTTGCATCATCATCTTGCTGTGTGGCTTGGTGGGCCTGGCTCACTGTGCGTCTGCACGGGTCTGTGGCTCGCTGCGTGGGCCTAGCTTGCCCGCTCGCCCCTTTTTTTTTTTTTTTTTAATTTATTTTTATTTTACCAGGAGGTCCTGGGGATCAAAACTGGGTCCCTCCATATGGTAGACAGATGCCCAGCCACTTGAGCCACATCCACTTCCTTCAATTTCTCTTTTGCATAGGAATTTAGTTGTGGGAAGCTGTGTTTTACTGCTATTCTTTGATTTTTTTTTTTTTTTAAGATTTATTTTTTATTTATTGCCCCCTTCATCGTTTTGCAGTCGCTATCTGTTTGCTGTGTTCATTCGCTCTGTGTTCTCTGTGTCTGCTCATCTTCTCTTTAGGAGGCATGGGGAACTGAGCCTGGGACCTCCCACATGGGAGAGAGGCTCCCAATCGCTTGAGCTTCCTCACCTCCCTGCTTTTTGTGTCTCTCATTATCTTTCCACTTTTGTGTCTCCTTGTTTCATTATCTTGTTGCATCAGCTTGCTGTGCCTGCCCATCGTGCCAGCTTGCTGTCTTGCTCGTCTTCTCCAGGAGGTACTGGGAACCGAGCCTGGGACCTCCCATGTGGTAGGCGGGAGCTCAATCTCTTGAGCCACATCCACTTCCCTGTTCTTTGATTCTTGGTTCAACCTGTTCTCAGTCTTTAAGATTGTCACTGTTTAGTTGCTCAAATCCAGGCCATAGACCTAGTGATGGATTTCAGACCTGCTTCCAATAGCCTTGGGAGGGAGGCTGTAAAGACTCAAAAATTTCTCTCTTATTTATTTACTTTTATTTCCCTTTCATGCCCTTCCTTTGTCTGTCAGCAGATGGTTACTTCTTCTTTTTTTTTTCTAAAATCATTTTATTATTCTCAAAACATCATGTTTTTGACTCGTAATACTTTTGTACTGAGCTATAGTTTTTGTTGTTTTTTAATAAATTGTTTATTAAATTCCCTTAACGTTTTTCTTTTTTTCAATGGTACGGGGCCCGGGAATGAGCCCGGGGCCTCGTACGTGGGAAGCTGGCGCTTAACCACCAAGGCGCATCGGCTCCCCCAAGTTGGCCCTTTTCTTTGATTGTTGTTGTTTCTAGGAGGCACCTGGAGAAACAAGGGAACCCCCACGTGGGAAGCAGGCGCTCAACCGCTTGAACCACATCTGTTCGCTGAGCTATAGTTTTAAGCATGGTGCCCGGAAGGGAACAGAACTATCCAGACCAGTCTGTTCACAGGACGACTTCTGGCATGAGGGGGCGATTCTGCAGTGGCGACCACAGTCAGGAGGCAGTCGTGGGCCCCCAGCAGATGACCTAGGTGCCCGGGGCTGGGAAGGCGCTATCAGCCGGGAAGAGCCTTTGCTCTACCTGATCGCCCTGGGCAGTTTTGGATGCCGCAGCCAGCTCCATGTGGTTGCAGGCCACGGACTTGCCCAGCAGTACCAGCCAAGGCGGGCCCTGCGGGCTGACCCAGATGGTTACTTCTACAGACCTCTCACCTCAAATCCTGGTCAGAAATTGTTTGCTATCACATTGACTACAACAATGTGACAAAGGGTCCTACCTTGAGGCTCTTCAGAGCCTGGAAAATAAAATTTTCTCAGAGGCTGTTCTCCAACCTTTGCTAGCAGCCCTTTCCCTTTTCCCATGCAGGAAATAATTCCACTCCCCTCTTTGTCCTCAAAAACCAGTTCCAGTCAGTAGGAAAGGTGTTTGTGAGAGTTGGATCTCTTTTGTCCCTTGCTGGCTCTCAGGGAAAACAATGGCGTGGCCCTGCTCAGCCTGAAAGGACTTGTGGGACACAGCAGACCAAATCTTTTGGCCAAAAGATGAATCAACCTAGGCTGCATCTCTCCTTTCCTGGGGAGGTGGATCCCTGTGCCTCCCTCTGTCCGTAGTCATAGGCCAGAGGCTGGAGAATTCAAAGCTGTCTTCTTCATGGTTTGAGGGATGGGTGCCAATAGCTACAGTTACAGCTTTTACTCACAGCTTTCCCATCCAGTTTGTTTTCTTTTGCCCTTCTCTCTTCTGTGTGGTGTCTAGCCTTCCCCTGGGTCCTAAACCCTTGGACATTTTTTTCCCCAGGCTGTTTCTGCCTGTCCTCTAGCTATTTTTCTGGGAAAGAAGTGAGTCCTGTGTCTCTTTATTCTGCCACCTTCCTGGAAGTTCCCTTGATTTCTTGTTTATTTGTTTATCTTGTACTCTTTTGTTGCACACTGTACATATTAATATTTTAAAATGTTAAACTCTGGAACTTATTTCCTAGGATGTCTGTTTCTTGATTTTGTAACCAACTGGTGATAAGACAGAGATTTTCTTGAGCTTCAGCCCTCCTATCAGGAAGGTCTGCCCAAGGCAAATGCAGTATGCAAGGTTTTCCATGGCCTTCTGGGCCTCTGTCTTGTCTAGGCATTAGCTTGTTAGTTGTTTTGTTGTTCCCCTGTGTACAGGAGTTTGGTTGTCCCCTCTGTTTGCCAAGAGACAGACGTCCCTCTTCTGGGTATTTGAAGTTGACAAGCCTTTGTCCCAGATTGTCCATCTCTATAGTTTTTTACATTCCTTCTGTTGTTTCACTGCTTTTGCCTGGAGGGAAAATTCTGGGAGGAATGTCACCCCAAAGAGGGCTTTCCCAAGTCCAAGCAAAAACACTGTCAGGGAACCCCTTATAGGTGCAGACTGGCTCCAAAGTGCCCTGAGGAGGGGATCAGGAAGGGTGCCAAGAAATTTTCCATTGCCTCTGTGGCAGTTTGATATGATTTATGGATTCCAAAAAGAGATATAAATTATGTTTGTAAACTGGTCTGTTGCTCTTGGTGTGATAACCCTTTGATTGCATTAGATTCAACTAAGATTCTGATTAGATTATATTAAGATTAGGGCTTTGATTCAACTACATCATTAGAGTGCAACTCATTATTGAGTCCTAACCTCCTTGGTGGGCTGATAAAATAGACTGTCACACAGAAATAGATACACAGAGAAGAAGAACACTGAGGAAGAGAGACAGCTCATTAGACATGGCAGATGCCGTGGGAAGAGAGATGAGCCTGATAGTCTACAGTTGACCTTGTGAAGAGATAGAGCAGCTGAGCCCGGAAAGAAATGAGCCCTGAGGAGAGAGAGATGAGCCTTATGCCAGCCTATAGCTGAGATTGGAAGAAGCTGGGACCATAAAGCCTTAAGAGGAAGAACGAAGGCTGAACCCTCGCAGACATCACCCGCCACCTTGCTTCACATGTAGCCAATGACTTTGGGTGAGAAAGTCCTCTTATGGTACTTTGAGTTGGATTCTTTAGAGCCTTGTGACTTCAAGCTTCTAACCCAAATAAATACCCTTTATAAAAGTCAACATAGTTTTGGTACTTTGCATCAGCACCCGTTTGGCTGATGCTCCCCAAAGCTGAGCTTTCTTGGCCTGACCAGCAAATGCAGCCCTTCAACTAACTGTCCCTGGCAGCCCTGAGGAAGTTCTGTATCTTTAAATTTCTATTGCTTGTGCCCCTGTCCTGGGAGGGTTGAAACAATGACTTCTGCTACCATTTTTTTGGGGCTGGTTGAAACAATAGCTGCCCTCAGAGCTGGGACTTGGTGATCTGAATTTGCTAATCCAAAGTTGTGATCTGTGATCAGCCATGCCCACCCCTGTTTTGGGGGAAGAGGGTTTTAATGCCCTCTTCTATTACCAGCAGCCAGGGACTGTACCTCATGGCCACCTGCTGCAAGAGTGGGGGATGTGTGCCAAGAGCGCTGTGTGGAGAGAGCAAATTACAGTTCTTTACCGTAATTATCAGCTTCTTCCTCTCTTCTCTGGATGCTGTACAGTGTTCTTCTGGCCTCTGGAGTTTCAAAATAGTTGTTTCAGAAATGTCCTGCCTTTTAATAGTTGTTTGGTGGAAGGACTGAGTCCTGGTGCTCACTACTCCACCATCTTCCCTCCTCTCCCCATTGTGTTTTTTTTATTTTTTTATTTTTTAGGAGGTACTGGAGATCAAATCCAGGACCTTGTACATGGGAAAAAGGTGTTCAACCACTTGAGCTACATCCACTCCCCCCATTGTGTTTTTTTTTTTTTTTTTTTTTTTTTTTAACCGGGAGGTCCCGGGGATCGAACCTGGGTCCCTCCATATGGGAGACGGACGCCCAACCAGTTGAGCCACATCCAACCCCCCCCCCATTGTGTTTTGATTTGCATTTCCCTAATGGCAAATGATGTTGAACATCTTTTCATGTTCTTATTGTCCAAGTATGTATCTTCTTTGAAGAAATATCTATTCAAGTTCTTTGCCCACTTTTAAATTGAGGTATTTTTTGTTTTTGAGTTGTAGGATTTAAAAAAATATGTTCTGGATATTAAACTCCTGTTAGATATGTTGTTAGCAATTATTTTCTCCCTTTCTGTATGCTGTCCTTTCACTTTTTTGATCGTGTTCTTTGACAAACAAAAGATTTTAATTTTGATGAAATCCATTTTATCTATTTTTTCTTTTGTTCCTTATGCTTTTGGTGTTATCTAAGAAATCACTACCAAATCCAATAGTATGAAAGTTCCCACCTATGTTTTCTTCTAGTTTTAGGGTTTTAATGCTTATGTTTAGGTTCTTTTTTTTTTAATTTTTAAAAAAGATTTATTTATTTACTTTTATCTATTTTTACCACCTCTACCCCCCTGTTTTTGCTGTTTTTGTGTCCATTCGCTGGGCAATTCTCTGTGTCTGTTTCCTGCCCTCTCTTCTCATCCTTCTCCTGTCTTCACTGGGATTCCATCCTGGGAACCTCTGATGTGGGAGAGAGGTGTCCTAATACCTGAACCATCTTAGTTCTGTTTTTTTGGCACATTTCGTCTTGGTTCTCCCTTGTGTCATTCTCCTGTTATGTCATCATCTTGCTGCATGGCTCAGTGGGGCCTGACGGCGCATCTGTGTGTGTGTGTGTGTATGTGTGTGTATTTAATTTAATTTTTACCGGGAGGCCCCTGCGTTCAAACTCAGGTCTCTCCATATGGGAGATGGACGCCCAACCATTTGAGCCACATCTGCCTTCCTATGCTTAGATTCTTGATCCATTTAGAGTTAATTTTTGTGTATGGTGTGAGGTTGGGGTCTAACAGCATAATGTTATTTAATTTGAATATCTTCTTCATGCTGGTCACTGTGCTAGCTGTGGACAAGAGATTACCCCTGTGCTTTCAGTTTACAGCTGTACTCAGGTTTGGGCTGAGGTCCCAGGTAATAAATGTTACTTTGAACTACATTTGCCTGCTCTGCCATGTTCTGGGAGATAATAATACCCCAATCCTTTAAACTGTGTTTGTCTGAGTAAATCTTAGCCCATATCCTTAAGAACACTTTACTTTTACATTGTCTGACCACACACCACCTTCACCAGACTGTGTATCTAGACTGGGTTGACAGCACCAATGAAATCTTCATCGCTTCACTTTATGCTGACTCTGGACACACAGTGGGGAGCAAAATGCACAGCTGAATCTAGGGGCTTAAATAATGTCATTAGAACTTTCTTTTTTCATTTCTTTGTTATACTTTCCTGTGTTTGCTTTCTTTGTGTGGCACCAAAAATAGCCATGGGGAGCTGTTCCTCCGGTATACCCAAAATTCTTATTAATACACGAAAAGGACCCTGATTCCTGTGGTTAGGTCACATGCTCATCCCTGGACTAATCATCATGTCTTCTAGAAGAATGGCATATTCTAGCAGGCCTAGGTGACAGGACCACCTTGAGGTGAGGGATGTGGGGCTGAGGGATTGATACCCTGCTAGAATTATATCCAGAGGGGAGGAGCAGTTTTCAAAACAATAGATGTTTACCACTCAGGTGCATTGCCTACATCATCCCTACATGCTGAGAGCTTCCGGAGCTGCAAGCTCTTGTCTGGGATCTAAGGCTGAAAAGGAGGCGGTTTTGGACTTCTGGCAGCTGCAGGTTGAAAGCTGCCACACCCCACTGCCTGTACTGTTTGCCATTGATTGGAGGAATAACTATATCATGGGTTCAAACTGAATAATTAGTCCCTGGCCAGGGACCCTTTCAGTGGCAGCTTTCTACTTCTGCAGAAGTTATGGGATTAACTCTTACAACACTGGCTGGAATTGCCAGGGTCATGGGGCACCTGCACGTGCTGGTTCATCCGTAGATCACTGGCCTTTGCTTCTGTTCCTTGGTGCCTTTTGAAGGTAGGAAGCCAGGTCTAGAGTGGAGGAGTAGACTTTGGAGATACCTGAAAAGCCAGTGAAGCAGCTAGATCCTTATCTCCTACTGACAACTTTTCCATTACCAAAAATAGTCTCTAGTTTACAACTACACTGTTCAGCAACTAGAGATTGGAAACTTATTTTTGCTTTTAAGAACCCATAAAGGGGAAAATGTTCATGACAGAGCAATAGGAGGACCTAATTCAAATACTAATTTGTGATCTTTACAACTGGTCAGGCACTTGGAAAATATTTCCAAGATTTTGGAGAGAGGCCTCAACAGGTATACATATCTGAATTTCCTACCTGGGAAACTGCTAGTTCCTGTGTCCCCTTCAAGTGAATGAGAAGAAGGCGCCCCCCTGCTGGCAGAAGCTTTTAGCCTAAACCACCCCTTAGGCGGAAGCCCAGGTAAGACACAATTGCACAACTGTAGAGTGTGGGGACTCTATCACCAGACTATGAGGTCCTCTAGGACAGGTGATTTTTTGGCTCTCCATCATGTACATAATAAGATCCCAATATAATTTTGCTATGTGAATGGAGCCTTGTGTCATATACTTTGAAAGCAGAAAACAGAAATCTTTCTATTACAGCTGAATTTAACTGTATGTGTATTGGTTTGGTGAGTCTAAATCTTTGGCTTTTGGAAACATTCTGATAAACATCCTGCTGCTATTGTTTATGGGTAAAGTATCTCTAGCATGTAAAAATTACTATTTCCCACATAACATTCCAGATAGATTATATTATCAGTTTTTGTTTACAAACCAGATGATTAAGGATGTTGGAGTTTTCCATAGCTTTTCTACGAAGGGTCTATTTTCTGGGTTTTCCACTTTTGGCCAGCAGATGGAAGCCTTTGAACAGTAAATTCTTACTCTGTCTTATCACCAAAGCTTTTTTCCCCCCGAGTCTTCTTTGAAAAAGTTTTATGTAACTCTCTTTTGTTTCTGAATCAATGCTTCAAAATAAAATATATGAAGGGAGTTTTAAATCAGGTTAATGTGTGTGTAACTTAATTGCCAATTAAGAAAGAAGTTTGAGAGAAAACCAGGATGTAGGTAAAAATACAAAACAATATGTGATTGATAGAGGAGGTACTTTATCTTGTAAGTTAAATAGACTCTGGAATTGGGTAGAGTTGGGGTTGAGGCCTGATTCTGGCATCCATGAAGTGAGGAATGTGGGGCAAGTAAGCACTGAATATATGCTAGCTCTTGTTTCCGCCCCTTTCTTAATTGGATCCCAAGGTTAGTGCTCTTGTCCCCAACACAAATATAACTGTGAATAACACAGGGAGTAGATACTTCTTCTAGGCATATCTTTGAAAAGCAATAACTTTTCATTAGAGAAATTGTAAGTTTTATAGAAAAATCATGCAGAAAATATAGAGGTCCTACCCTCCCCTGCTATCACGTATACGGTTTTCCCTATTACTAACACTTTGTATTAGCGTGGTATATTTGTTACAGTTGATGAAACAATATTATTATAATTATACTATTAATTACAGCCCATAGCTTACATTAGGGCTCATTGTTTGTGTTGTAGAGTCCAATGTTGTTTCTTTTTTTTTGAAGTTTTTGTTCTAATAACAAATATATAACCTAAAACTCCCCCTTTCAGTCACATTCAAATATATAATTCAGTTCTGCTTATTATAGTAACACTGTTGTGGTACCATAACTGCCATCCATTACCAAAACTAGTCCATCACCCCAAACAGAAACTCTGTACCAATTAAGCATTAACTCCCCATTCCCTACCTCCATGCTGGCCCCTGGTAACCTCTATGCTAGTTTTGACTCTGAATTTACTTATTCTAATTATGATAAAAGTGAGATCATACAATATTTGTCCTTTTGTATCTGACTTATTTTGCTAAAAATGATGTCATTAAGGTTCATCTACATAGTCACATGCATCAGAACTTCATTCCATTTTATGGCTGAATAATATTACATTGTATATACACATACCACATTTTGTTTATACATTCATCTGTTGACGGACACAGGGTTGCTTCCATCTTTTGGCAATTGTAATGCTGCTATGAGCATTATGTGCAAATAACTGTTTATGTCTCTGCTTTCAATTCTATACCTAAAAGTAAGATTGCTGGGGCATATTGTAATTCTATACTTAACTTTCTGAAGAATCCCCAAATTGTTTTTCACAGTGGCTGCACTATTTTACATGCCCGTCAACAAGGAATGAGAGTTCGTATTTCTCCACATCCTCTATGACACTTATTATTTTCCATTTTTTTCACAGTAGTCGTGCTAGTGGGTGTGAGATGGTATCTAATTGTAGTTTTTTTTTCACTATACCACAGTGGGTTTCTTTTTTCCCCCACTTTTTAAAAGGAAGTACTGGGGATTGAACCCAGGACCTTGTACATGGGAAGCATGTGCTCAACCACTGAGCTACATCTGCTCTCCTCTTTTTTTTTAATAGCAGTTTTATTGAGATATATTCCCATACTGTACAATCTATCCAGAATGTACAATCAATGGCTTTTAGTATAATCACAATGTTGTGCATTCATCACCACCAAATATTTTAGAACAATTTCATTACTCCAAAAAGAAAAACTCCACACCCCTTGGCAGTCACCTCTCAATCCCTCTATCTTTCCCCAGTCTGACATAACCACTAATCTAATTCCATCTTTATCAATTGACTTATATTTACATTTTATATAAATGGTTTCAACAATATGTAGTACTTTGTGTCTGGTTTCTGCTACTTAGCATAATGTTTTTTCCCCTAATATTAATATCTTATAACATTAACATACATAACATTTGTTCAGTTTCAAAGAAAAACATTCTTATATATGCAATATTAACCATATTCATTTTTCACATGAGGTTTCACTATGGTATACAGTCCCATGTTACATTTTTTTAGCTTTCATTCTAGTAATATACATGACCTTAGACTTTCCCTTTCAACCACTTTCATACCCATATAATAATAGCACTGCTAGTTACAAACATTATGTAGTGCTTTCACATTTTCTATTCCTTTCCAAAGTGTAACACATATCCTTTTTACCAATTCTGCACAAATTAGCCCTCAGCTTTCCATTCTCTAACCTAATTCTATTTTCTGGTGACCCATATACTAGTTATTAATTCCATGACTTTACACAAAATATTTAGTTCATAATAGTGCAATCATTCAGTATTTGTCCTTTTCTGTCTGGCTTGCTTCACTCAACATAATGCCCTGCAGGTTCATCCATGTTGTCATATGTTTTACAACTTCATTTCTTCTTTTTTTTTTTTTTTTTTTACCGGGAGGTCCCGGGGATCGAACCCTGGTCCCTCCATATGGGAGACGGACGCCCAACCAGTTGAGCCACATCCGACCCCATCATTTCTTCTTATAGCTGCATAATATTCCATCATAGGAATGCACCACATTTGTTTATCCATTCATTGGTTGATGGACATCTGGGATGTTTCCATCTTTTGGCAATTGTGAATAATGCACTATGAACACAGGTGTGCAAATGTCTCTTCTTGTCACTGCTCTCAGTTCTTCTGGATATACACCTAGTAGGGTATTGCCGGGTCACGTGGCAAATCTATATTCAACTTCATTAGGAACTGCCAAACAGTCCTCCATGGTGGCTGTACTATTCTACATTCCCACCAACAGTGAATAAGTGTCCTATCTCTACACATCCTTTTCAACACTTGTAGTTCTGTCTTTTAATAGAGGCCATTTTGCTAGGTGTGAAATGATATCTCACTGTAGCTTTGATTTGCATTTCCCTAATTGCTAGTGATATTGAACTTGTTTTCATGTTTTTTTTTTTCATTTGTATTTCTTTGGGCAAATGTCTATTCAAGTCTTTTGCCCATTTTTAATTGGGTCATATGTCTTTATTGTTGAGTTGTAGCATCTCTTTATATATCATGGATATTAAACCTTTATTGGACATGTGATTTCCAAAATTTTCTCCCATTGAGTTGGCTGTATTTTCACCCTTTTGATAAAGCCCTTTGAGGTGCAAAAGCATTTAATTTTGACTTCCAGGAAGATGGTGGACTAGTAAGACATGGGAATCTCTTCTCCAGAAAGATAGCTAGAGGACAGGCTGAAACAGCCTGAAAAAGATCTTCTAGGGTTTAGGACAACAGGTGAAAGCTGCACACCACCCAGAAGACAGAGAGACAAAAGAGGGAAATTGTGACAGCAGAATGGTGAGTTGGAACCAGCAGCAGCTGCTGCTGCCGGCACCCTCCCCCACACTAAACACTCTTTAGAATTCTCAGGCCCCAGGGCCTGTGACTACAGACAAAGGGGGCTCCGGGGATCTACCACCCCAGGAAAGGGGAGAGAGAGGGACACAGCCTAAGGCTGATTCAGGTTCTGACCCACAAATTTGGGCTGCAGTGCCCCATGGGCCCTTCCAGACTAGGTGGGACCACATGGTGGTTTGCCCTGGGAGCCTACTAAGGACTGGAGAAATCCATCCCTCACAATCTACTCTCTTCTAGCCTGGACTAATTGTTGAGGACTCCACAGGAGAGGGAAGAGAGAGCCTGGGGCTGCTTTTGACTCCCAGGTTTGGTCTGCCATGTCCCGAGAGTCCTTCCAGGCCGGGTGGGGCTGTGCCATTGTTTGCCTTGCAACCTGCAAGGGGAAAAAGATATACAAACCTTCCAATCTTCTCCTCTACTAACAGGGACTGATTGTTGAGGACTTAGAGGGAAGTGGAAATATTTCCTAGCTGGGAAAAGGGAGGGGGCTGCCAGAGAAGACTAGCGAACTGTCTCAGAAAATTTGAATTACAAGGCTCTTAGACTCCAGACAGGAAGCCCTATCACATTGATCTGGTCTGTGTTGCAAGAAATACACTCTGACCAGGCATTGAATTGAGAGCTGCCGAGGAGCGCCATCTCCTGGCATTCCAAGGAAGTGCACATAAGAAAATTAAAAATAAGTAGGAGAGGCTTTTCCTGGCCTCTATAGTCTCCCTGCCCAAGGCCCTAGGAAGCGACTCTACAACCAATTACTGGGTCCAGTGCCCAGTTTTGAGCAACCAGCAGGACAATCCTAACAATCCAGGTCAAGCCAAAAATCAAAGAGCTGTGATAACTCATAGCCTCCTGCCAATAAATCCCTATAAAAGAGAAAAATATGGAGCATCTGAGTACTACATCCTAATCAGATGCCTAAACACCAGCAAAAAAATTATGAGCCATACTAAGAAAATAGAAGACATGGCCCAAGAAAAGGAATACATCAAAGTCCCAAAAGTGATGCAGAATTTGAGGGAACTAATCAGCGAGATGAGCAAAAATTTCCAAAATCAAATTAATGAGTTGAAAGACAATACAATTAAAGAGATAAATGACATCAAGAAGACATTGAGTGAATGCAAAGAAGAACTTGGAATCCTGAACAGAAAAGTAACAGAGCTCATGGGAATGAAAGACACAATAGGTGAGCTCAAAAACACATTTGAGGGAAGCGGCTGTGGCTCAATCAGTAAGGGCTCCCGTTTACCATATGGGAGGCCCCGGGTTCGGTTCCCGGGGCCTCCTGGTGAAGGCAAGCCCGCCCACACGGCGTGGTTAGCTGACCCGGCGAGCACAAGCAGCAAGGGGGGGATAAATGAATAAATAAATAAAATCTTTAAAAAAACAAAACAAAACACATTCGAGGCATACAACAGCAGACTTGAAATGATAGAAGAAAGAATAAGTGACACTGAAGACAGAGCAGCTAAAATTGAAGAGAAGAAAGAATAGAGAGAGAAAAGAATGGAAAAAAATGAGCAGGGGCTCAGAGAGTTCAATGACAACACAAAACACAACATACGTGTCATGGGAGTTCCAGAAGGAGAAGAAAAGGGAAAGGGGGCAGAAAGAGTATTTGAGGATATAATAGCTGAAAATTTCTGAACTCTCATGAAATAAATGAACTTACATGTTCAAGAAGCACACCGTATACCCCAGTCAGAATAAATACAAAGAGACCTGCTCCAAGACACATATTACGCAGAATGTCAAAAGTAAAAGATAAAGAGAAAATTCTCAGAGCAGCAAGAGAGAAGCAAGCAATCATGTACAAGGGACGTTGAGTAAGACTTAGCGCAGATGTCTTTTCAGAAACCACAGAGGCAAGAAGACAGTGGTATGATACAGTTAGGAAACTGAAAGAGAAAAAGTGCCAGCTGAGAATTCTTTATCCAGCAAAACTGTCCTTCAAATATGACGGTGAGTATAAAATATTCATAAACAAAAGAACCTAAGAGAGCTTTCAAAAAAGAATCCACCTTTGCAGGAAATATTAAAGGAAACCTTAGAACCTGAAAGAAAAAGACAGGAGAGAGAGGCTTGGAGGAGAGTATAGAAGAAAGAATAGCAGAAAGGATAACCAAAAGAGTAAAAAGACAGACAAAAACAAGATGACATATGAAAACCAAAGAATAAAATGGAGGGAGTAAATAGTGCATTTACAGTAATATCATTGAATGTGAATGGATTAAACTCCCCAATCAAAAGATACAAGCTGATAGAATGGATTAAAAAAATATGAGCCATCCATATGCTGCTTATAAGAAACTCACCTTAGACCCAGGGATACAAACCTGCTGAAAGTAAAAGGTTGGAAAAAGATAATCCACGTGAATAGTAAACAGAAAGGAGCAGGGGTAGCTATACTAATATCAGACAGACTTTAAATGCAAAAAAGTTATAAGAGATACAGAAGGCCATTATATATCAATAAAAGGGATGATCCACCAGGAAGATGTAACAGTCATAAATATCTACGCACCTAACCAGGGTGCCCCAAAATATATGAGACAAACTCTGGCAAAACTGAAGGGAGAAATAGACATTTCTACAATAATCGTTGGAGACTTCAACACGCCTCTCACATCATTAGATAGAACAACTAGACAGAAGATCAACAAGGAAACAGAGAACTTGAACAATATGATAAACAAGTTAGACCTAACAGACATATACAGAACACTGCATCCAAACTCAGTGGGTTATATATTCTTCTCAAGTGCCCATGGATCTTTCTCCAGGATAGATCACATGTTAGGTCACAATACAGCTCTCAATAAATATAAAAAGATTGAAATTATACAAAGCACCTTCTCAGATCATAATGGAATGAAACTAGAAATCAATAACAGACCAGAAAAAAGTAAATTTGCAAATGTGTGGAGACTGAACAACACATTCCTAAACATTCAGTGGGTCAAAGAAGAAATTGCAAGTGAAATCAGTAAATATATTGAGACAAATGAAAATGAAAATGAGAACACAACGTATCAAAACTTATGGGATAGGGAAGCGGCTGTGGCTCAATCAGTAGGGCTCCCGTTTACCATATGGGAGGCCCTGGGTTCGGTTCCCGGGGCCTCCTGGTGAAGGCAAGCCCGCCCACACGGCGTGGTTAGCTGACCCAGCGAGCACAAGCAGCAAGGGGGGGGGATAAATGAATAAATAAATAAAATCTTTAAAAATAAAAATAAAATAAAAAAAATCCTAAAGACTGCCTTCGCTATATCCCACAAGTTTTTTTTTTTTTTAAGATTTTATTTATTCATTTATCCCCCCCTTGCTGCTTGTGCTCGCTGGGTCAGCCAACCACGCCGTGTGGGCGGGCCTGCCCCCACCAGGAGGCCCCGGGAACCGAACCCGGGGCCTCCCATATGGTAAACGGGAGCCCTTACTGATTGAGCCACAGCCGCTTCCCAATGAAGGCAGTCTTGAGAGGGAAATTTATAGCCCTAAATGCCTATATTAAAAAACAAGAAAGAGCTAAACTCAAAGATTTAACTGAACAACTTGAGAAACTAGAAAAAGAACAGCAAACCAATCCCAAAGCAAAAAGAAAGATAGAAATAATAAAGATTAGAACAGAAATAAATGAAAATGAAAACAGAAAAACAAGAGAAAGTCAACAAAACCAAAAGCTGGTTCTTTCAGAAGATCAATAAAATTGACAAACCCCTCGCTAGACTAACAAAGAAAATGAGAGAAGATGCAAATAAATACAATCAGAAATGAAAGGGGGGAAGTTACAAATGACCCCACAGAAATAAAAGGAATCATAAGAGGGTATTATGAGAAATTATATGCCAACAAACTAGACAACCAAGATGAAATGGACAAATTTCTAGAAATGCACAACCAACCTACACTGACGCTACAACAAATACAAGAACTTAACAAACCAATCACATTTAAGGAGATTGGATTTGTCATGAAAAATCTCCCAGCAAAGAAAAGTCCAGGACAAGATGGCTTCACAGGTGAATTCTACCAATCATTTCAAAAAGAATTAACACCAATCCTGTTTAAACTCTTCCAAAAATTGAAGAGGACGGAAAATTACCCAACACATTTTATGAAGCCAACATCACCCTAATACCAAAGCCAGATAAAGATTCCACAAGGAAAGAAAATTACAGACCAATCTCTCTAATGAACATAGATGCAAAAATTCTCAACAAAATACTTGCAAATTGAATCCAACAGCATATCAAAAGACTTATACATCATGACCAAGTGGGATTTATTCCTGGTATGCAAGGCTGGTTCAACATAAGAAAATCAATCAATGTAATACACCACATTAACAAATTGAAGGAAAGAAAATACAGGATCATTTCTTTTTTTGATTAAAAAAAAAATTATATGTATCCAGTACATTTAATTGAGAAATGTATATATTTATTCATCTGTGGCAAAAAAAAAAGTTGATGGCTTAAAAAAAAAAAAAGCATTTAATTTTGAAAAGGTCCCATTGATCTATATTTTCTTTTGTTTGGGTGTAAGGTCCAAGAAACCACCACAAGGCCTTTAAGATGTTTCCATACCTTTCCTTCCTATAGTTTTATGGTCCTGGCTTTTATATTTAGGTCTTTGATCCATTTTGAGTTGATTCTTGTATAGGGAGTGAGATACAAGTACGCTTTCATTCTTTTAGTTATGATAATCCAGTTCTCCCAGCACCGTTTATTGAAGAGTCTGTTTTCTTCCATTAACATGGCTTTGGTAGGTTTGTCAAAAACCATTTGGCTTAGAGGTAAGGGTTTATTTCTGGACTCTCAATTCTATTCCACTCATTGATGTGTCTATTTTATACCAATACCATGCTGTTTTCACCACTGTAGCTTTGTAATATGTTTCAAGGTCAGGTAGTAAAATTCTTCCCATATCATTTGCCTTTTTTTAGAATGCTTTTGGCACTTCAGATGCACTTTCCCTTCCAAATGAATTTGGTAATTGCCTTTTCTAAATCTGTAAAGTAAAGTGTTGGGATTTTGATTGATATTGCATTGATGGGGCAGATGTGGCACAAATGGTTGGGCATCCATCTCCCATATGGAGGGACCTGGGTTCGATCCCTGGGACCTCCTGGTAAAAATAAAGAAAAATATAGAAGCTGCGGGGGGCGCTAGGCCCTGTGAGCGAGTGTGCTGCTAGGCCCCATGCGCGGGTGCGCTTTCAGGCCCTAAGAGTGGGTGCATCGTCAGGCCCCACGCAGCAAGATGATGACATAACAGGAGAGTGACACAAGGGAGAGCCAAGACGAGATGTGCCAAAAAAAAAACCAAAACAAAAACAGGAACTAAGGTGGCGCAGTTGGTAGGATGCCTCTCTTCCACATTGGAGGTTCCCAGGATTGAATCCTGGTGAAGACAGGAGAAGGATGAGAAGCGAGGAAACAGACACAGAGAGTTGTCCAGTGAATGGACACAAAAACAGCAAAAATGGTGTGTGTGTGTGTGTGTGTGTGTAAAAATGAGTAAAGGTAAATAAATAAATCAATAAATCTTAAAAAAAAAAAAAGATATTGCATTGAATCTTGTGGCAGTTTGATGTAATTATGAATTCCAAAAATATAATTGAATAATGCTTGTAAACTGATCTGTTAATCTGGGCATGATTAGGTTAGGATTAGGGTGTTGAGCCCCAACCCTTGGTGGGTGGGGAATCAAATATAAAAGGCAAGGCAAAGGACAGTTGAAGCAGTCATTTGAGAAGAAGTTTTGATGTGAGAAAGAAGGCCCCAGGAGAAGAGAAGCAAGCTGTTTGCCTGATCGTCTACAGCTGACCTTGTGGAGGAAACAGGAGCTAAGCCCGGAGAGAAACGCAGCCCCGGGAAGAGAGGAACCCCAGAAGCCTGAACCGTGGCAAACGCCGGCTGTCTTGCTCTAACACGTGGCAATGGACTGTGGTGAGAGAAGAAACTTAATGCTTTATGGCCTGGTCTCTGTGGACTTCTACCCCAAATAAATGCCCTTTATAAAGACCAAACCATTTTTGGTATTTTACATTAGCACCCCTTTGGCTGACTAATATAAATCTCTAAATCAGTTTGGGTATGATTGATATCGTCATGATATTTAGTCTTCCAATCCATGAACACAGAATGTCTTTCCATTTGTTTAGGTCTTTGTTGATTTATTTTAGCATTGTTTTGTGCTTTTCTGCTTATAGGTCCTGTACTTCTTTGGCTAAATTGACTCCTAGGTATTTGAGTCTTTTTGTTGGTATTGTGAATGGAATTTTTTTCCTGATTTCTTCCTCATATTGTTCAATTCTAGTGTACAGAAATATTACAGATTTTTTGGTGTTGATCTTGTATCCTGCCAGTTTGCTGAACTTGTTTATTAGCTCAAGTAGCTTTGTTGTATATATTTCAGAATTTTTTTAAGTATAGGATCATGTCATCCATGAATAGTGAGAGTTTTACTTCTTTTCCTATTTGGATGCCTTCTATTTTTTTTTCTTGTCTAATTTCTCTAGCTAGAACTTCTAGCACAGTATTGAATAACAATGGTGACAGTGGGCATCCTTGTCTTGTTCCCAATCTTAGAGGGAAAGCTTTCAACATTTCCCCATTGAGTACAATGTTGGCTGTTGGTTTTTCATCATATTGAGGAATTTTCCTTCTATTCCTATCTTTCAAAGTGTTCCCCACCCCCAAGATGGCTCCTCATCTGTTTCCTCATTGTTTTTGCTTGTTTTTTGTGCTTGTTGTTTGTGCTCATCCTTTGTGCTCGTCCTTTGTGCTCATTGTCTGCTTGTGGTTTTTTTCCCCTCCTTGTCTGCTCATTGTCTGTTTTTCTCTTTAGAAAGCACCAGGAACTGAACCTGGGACCTCCCATGTGGGAGGTGGCACTCAACTGCTTAAGGCACATCCACTCCCTCCCCGTTTGTTTTTGCTCATTGCCTGCTCATTGTCTTGCTCCTTGTTTTGGCTCATTGTCTGCTCATTGTTTTTTTTTTTTTTAATTTATTTTGTATTTTTTAAATCTTTTAACTTCTTTATTCATCTCTTGGTGATCATATAAATCTTCTGTTTCTCTCAACAACGTAAAAACATTTTTTTCCATTGAGAAACATATTTTTTCCAGACTTCCTTAGAAATATTTTTAAAGAGAAGTACCCCCAGAAACCACTATCTCAAAATCTAAATCACTTAAAAATGTCTTCCATTTAAAATTTTCTACCTACTTCACCAAAGCATTCTTTTTTTTAACTTTATTTTGTACATTTAATAATTGAAAATATAAACAAAATTAAAAACTAGAAAGTAAACACAGATGAATAAATATATACATTTCTCAATTAAATGTAATGGATACATATAAATTTTTTTTTTTAATCAAACAATATATTACACAATATATTTGGTTCATAGTAACGCATTCATACAGTATTTGTCCTTTTGTGTCTGGCTTGCTTCACTCAACAAAATGTCCTCCAGGTTCATCCATGTTGCCATATGCTTTATGACTTCATTTCTTCTTACAGCTGCATAATATTCCATTGTGTGAATAGACCACAGTTTGTTTATCCATTCATCTGTTGATGGACGCTTGGGTTGTTTCCAACTTTTGGCAATGGTGAATAATGTTGCTATGAACATCGGTGTGCAGATGTCTGTTCGTGTCACTGCTCTCAGTTCTTCTGGGTATATACCCAGTAGTGGTATTGCAGGGTCACGTGGCAAGTCTATATTCAACTTCTTTAGGAACTGCCAAACAGTCCTCCATAGTGGTTGTACCATCCTGCATTCCCACCAACAATGAAGAAGTGTTCCTATCTCTCCACATCCTCTCCAACACTTGTAGTTCACTGTCTTTTTAATAGTGGCCATTCTGATAGGTGTGAAATGATATCTCATTGTAGTTTTGATTTTCATTTCCCTAATCATGAGTGATATTGAGCATTTTTTCATGTGTTTTTTTGCCATTTGTATTTCTTCTTCGGAGAAATGTCTATTCGAGTCTTTGGCCCATTTTTTAATTGGGTCATTTGTCTTTTTATTGTTGAGTTGTAACATCTCTTTATATATCCTGGATATCAAACCCTTATCAGATATGTGATTTCCAAATATTTTTTCCCATTGAATTGGCTGCCTTTTCACCCTTATCACAAAGTCCTGTGAGGTGCAAAAGTGTTTAATTTTGAGGAGGTCCCATTTATCTACTTTTTCTTTTGTTTCACGTGCTTTGGGTGTAAGGTCCAAGAAACCACCACCTACTACAAGGTCTTGAAGATGTTTCCCTA
>JAKSZT010037198.1:7530799-7551006 GCA_026826555.1 Tolypeutes matacus
GTCCAAGAAACCACCACCTACTACAAGGTCTTGAAGATGTTTCCCTACATTTTCTTCTAGTAGTTTTATGGTCCTGGCTTTTATATTTAGATCTTTGATCCATTTTGAGTTGATTCTTGTATAGGGGGTGAGATAGGGGTCCTCTTTCATTCTTTTGGTTATAGATATCCAGTTCTCCCAACACCATTTGTTGAAGAGACTGTTTTTTCCCATCAGCGTGGGCTTGGTAGGTTTGTCAAAAACCAGTTGACTGTATAGGTGAGGGTTTATTTCTGGATTCTCAATTCTATTCCACTGATCGATATGTCTATCTTTATGCCAGTACCATGCTGTTTTGACCACTGTAGCTTTGTAATATGTTTCAAGGTCAGGCAG
Organism: Tolypeutes matacus; assembly: GCA_026826555.1. Classification (NCBI taxonomy): domain Eukaryota; kingdom Metazoa; phylum Chordata; class Mammalia; order Cingulata; family Chlamyphoridae; genus Tolypeutes; species Tolypeutes matacus. The sequence continues at coordinate 7,531,175 of JAKSZT010037198.1, forward strand.
TGAAATTCCTCCCACATTGCTTTTCTTTTTTAGGATACTTTTGGCTATTCGGGTGCACTTACACTTCCAGATGAATTTGGTAATTGCCTTCTCTAATTCTGTAAAGTAAGCTGTTGGGATTTTGATTGGTATTGCATTGAATCTATAAATCAGTTTGGGCAAGATTGACATCTTCATGATATTTATTCTTCCAATCCATGAACACGGAATGTCTTTCCATTTGTTTAGGTCTTTTTAAATTTCTTTTAGCATTGTTTTATAGTTTTCTGCATATAGGTCCTGTACTTCCTTGGTTAAATTAACTCCTAGGTATTTGAGTCTTTTTGTTGCTATTGAAAAAGGAATTTTCTTCCTGATTTCCTCCTCAGATTGTTCAGTACTAGTGTACAAAAACATTACTGATTTTTGCGTGTTGATCTTATGTCCTGCCACTTTGCTGAACTCATTTGTTAGTTCAAGTAGCTTTGTTGTGGATACTTGAGGATTTTCTAAATACAGGATCATGTCATCCGCAAACAGTGAGAGTTTTACTTCTTCTTTTCCTATTTGGACGCCTTTAATTTTTTTGTCTTGTCTAATTGCCCTAGCTAGAAGTTCTAGTACAATGTTGAATAACAATGGTGACAGTGGCATCCTTGTCTTGTTCCTGATCTTAGGGGGAAAGCTTTCAACCTTTCCCCATTGAGTATGATGTTGGCTGTGGGTTTTTCATATATGCCTTTTATCATATTGAGGAATTTTCCTTTTATTCCTATCTTTTGAAGTATTTTTATCAAAAAAGGATGTTGGATTTTGTCGAATGCCTTTTCTGCATCTATTGAGATGATCATGTGTTTTTTTTCCTTCAATTTGTTAATGTGGTGTATTACATTGATTGATTTTCTTGTGTTGAACCAGCCTTACATACCAGGAATAAATCCCACTTGGCCGTGTTGTATAAGTGTTTTGCTATGCTGTTGGATTCGATTTGCAAGTATTTTGTTGAGAATTTTTGCATCTGTGTTCATTAGAGAGATTGGTCTTTAATTTTCTTTTCTTGTGGAATCTTTATCTGGCTTTGGTATTAGGGTGATGTTGGCTTCATAAAATGTGTTGGGTAATTTTCCGTCCTCTTCAATTTTTGGAAGAGTTTAAACAGGATTGGTGTTAATTCTTTTTGAAATGATTGGTAGAATTCACCTGTGAAGCCATCTTGTCCTGGACTTTTCTTTGCTGGGAGATTTTTGATGACGGATTCAATCTCCTTAATTGTGAGTGGTTTGTTAAGTTTTTGTATTTCTTGTTGTGTCAGTGTAGGTTCGTTATGAGTTTCTAGAAATTTGTCCATTTCATCTTGGTTGTCTAGTTTGTTGGCATATAATTTCTCATAATATCCTCTTATGATTCTTTTTATTTCTGTGAGGTCATTTGTAATTTACCCCTTTCATTTCTGATTGTATTTATTTGCATCTTCTCTCATTTTCTTTGTTAGTCTAGCGAGGGGTTTGTCAATTTTAATGATCTTCTGAAAGAACCAGCTTTTGGTTTTGTTGATTTTCTCTTGTTTTTCTGTTTTCATTTTCATTTATTTCTGTTCTAATCTTTATTATTTCTTTCTTTCTTTTTGCTTTGGGATTGATTTGCTGTTCTTTTTCTAGTTTCTCAAGTTGTTCAGTTAAATCTTTGAGTTTAGCTCTTTCTTGTTTTTTAATATAGGCATTTAGGGCTATAAATTTCCCTCTCAAGACTGCCTTCGCTGTATCCCATAAGTTTTGATACGTTGTGTTCTCATTTTCATTTGTCTCAATATATTTACTGATTTCACTTGCAATTTCTTCTTTGACCCACTGAATGTTTAGGAGTGTGTTGTTCAGTCTCCACACATTTGCAAATTTACTTTTTTTCTGGTCTGTTATTGATTTCTAGTTTCATTCCATTATGATCTGAGAAGGTGCTTTGTATAATTTCAATCTTTTTATATTTATTGAGAGTTGTATTGTGACCTAACATGTGGTCTATCCTGGAGAAAGATCCATGGGCACTTGAGAAGAATATATAACCCACTGAGTTTGGATGCAGTGTTCTGTATATGTCTGTTAGGTCTAACTTGTTTATCATATTGTTCAAGTTCTTTGTTTCCTTGTTGATCTTCTGTCTAGTTGTTCTATCTAATGATGTGAGAGGCGTGTTGAAGTCTCCAACGATTATTGTAGAAATGTCTATTTCTCCCTTCAGTTTTGCCAGAGTTTGTCTCATATATTTTGGGGCACCCTGGTTAGGTGCGTAGATATTTATGACCGTTATATCTTCCTGGAGGATCGTCCCTTTTATTAATATATAATGGCCTTCCGCATCTCTTATCACTGTTTTGCATTTGAAGTCTGTTTTGTCTGATATTAGTATCGCTACCCCTGCTCTTTTCTGTTTACTATTCGCATGGAGTATCTTTTTCCAACCTTTTACTCTCAGCCAGTTTGTATCCTTGGGTCTGAGGTGAGTTTCTTGTAAGCAGCATATGGATGGCTCATGTTTTTTTATCCATTCTGTCAGCCTGTATCTTTTGATTGGGGAATTTAATCCATTCACATTCAATGATATTACTCAAAATGCACTATTTATTTCCTCCATTTTATTCTTTGGTTTTCATATGTCATCTTATTTTTGTCTGTCTTTTTACTCTTTTGGTTATCCTTTCTGCTATTCTTTCTTCTATACTCTCCTCCAAGCCTCTCTCTCCTGTCTTTTTCTTTCAGGTTCTAAGGCTTCCTTTAATATTTCCTGCAAAGGTGGATTCTTTTTTGCAAACTCTCTTAGTTTCTGTTTGTTTGTGAATAATTTATATTCACCTTCATATTTGAAGGACAGTTTTGCTGGATAAAGAATTCTCGGCTGGCAGTTTTTCTCTTTCAGTTTCCTAATGGTATCATACCACTGTCTTCTCGCCTCCATGGTTTCTGGAGAGAAATCTGCACTAAGTCTTACTGGACGTCCTTTGTACGTGATTGTTTGCTTCTCTCTTGCTGCTCTGAGAATTTTCTCTTTATCTTTTACATTTGACATTCTGAATAATATGTGTCTTGGTGCAGGTCTATTTGGATTTATTCTTTTTTTTTTTTTTTTAAAGATTTTATTTATTTATTCATTTACCCCCCCCCTTGCTGCCTGTGCTCACTGGGTCAGCCAACCACACCGCGCGGGCAGGCCCGCCCTCACCAGGAGGCCCTGGGAACTGAACCCGGGGCCTCCCATATGGTAAACAGGAGCCCCACTGATTGAGCCACAACCGCTTCCCTATTTGGATTTATTCTGATTGGGGTACCATGTGCTTCTTTGACATGTAAGTTCATTTATTTCGTGAGAGTTGGGAAATTTTCAGGTATTATTTCCTCAAATACTCTTTCTGCCCCCTTTCCCTTCTCTTCCCCTTCTGGAACTCCCATGACATGTATGTTGTTGCATTTTGTGTTGTCATTCAACTCTCTGTGCCCCTGCTCAATTTTTTCCATTCTTTTCTCTCTCTGTTCTTTTCTCTCTTCAATTTAGCTGCTCTGTCTTTGGTATCACTTATTCTTTCTTCTATCATTTGGAGTCTGCTGTTGTATGCCTCAAATGTGTTTTTGACTTCACCTGTTGTGTCTTTCATTCCCATGAACTCCGTTACTTTTCTGTTCAGGATTTCAAATTCTTCTTTGCGTTCACTCAATGTCTTCTTGATGTCATTCATCTTTTTAACTATATTGTCTTTCATCTCATTAATTTGATTTTGGAAATTTGTGCTCATTTCACTGATTAGTTCTCTCAAATTCTGCATCTCTTCTGGGACTTTGATGTATTCCTTTTCTTGGGCCATGTCTTCTATTTTCTTCATATGGCTCGTAATTTTTTTGCTGGTGTTTAGGCATCTGGCTAGGATGTAGTTTACTTAGATGCTCAATCTCTTTCTCTTTTATAGGGATTTAGTGGCAGGAAGCTGTGAGTTACCACAGCTCTTTGAAATTTGGCTCAATCTTGATTGTTAGGATTGTCCTTCTGGTTGCTCAAAACTGGGCACTGGACCCAGTAATTGGTTGTAGAATCGCTTCCTATGGCCTTTGGCAGGGAGGGTCTAGAGGCCAGAAAAGCCTCTCCTATTTATTTTTAATTTTCTTATGTGCACTTCTTTGGTCTGCCAGGAGATGGTGCTCATTGGCAGCTCTCAATTCAATGCCTGTGCTCATTGTTTTTTGCTTAATGTCTACTTGTTGTCTGCTTGTTGTTTGTTTGTCTTCTTTAGGAGGCACCGGGAACCGAACCTGGGACCTCCCATGTAGGAGGTGGGTGCTCAGCTACTTAAGCCACATTACTCCCCCTTTGAAGTGTTTTTTTTTTTTTTTTTTTTTTTTTTTTAAATCAAGAAAGGATGCTGGATTTTGTCAATTTTCTTTTCTGCATCGAATGAGATGATCATATGTTTTTTTTTTTTTTTTTTTTCCAATTAGTTAATGTGTTGTATTACGTTATTTGATTTTCTTATATTGAACCACTCTTGCATACACTTGGGTGTGGTGTGTAAGTCATTTGATATGCTCTTGGATTCTATTTGCAAGTATTTTGTTTAGAATTTTTGTATCTATGTTTATTTGAGAGACTGGTGTGTAATTTTCTTTTCTTGTAGTGTTTTTATCTGGCTTTGGTATTAGGGGGATGTTGGCTTCATAAAATGTGTTGGGTAATTTTGCCTTCTCTTAAATTATTTAGAAGAGCTTAAACAGGATTTGTGTTAATTCTTCTCAAAATGTTTGGTAGAATTCACCTGTGAAGCCTTCTGGTCCTGGGCTTTTTTTTCATTGGGAGATATTTGATGATGGAATCAATCTCTTTAAATGTGATTGGTTTGGTAAGTTCTTGTATTACTTTAGCAATGGTGTAGGGTGCTTGTGCATTTATAGGATTTTGCCCATTTCTTCTAGGTTGTCTAGTTTGTAGGCATACAGTTTCTCATAATATCCTCTTATGATTCTTTATTTCTGTGGGATCAGTCATAACTTCCCCCTTTCATTTCTGATTTTATTTAATTGCATCTCCTCTCTTTTGTTTTCTTTGTTCATCTAGGTAGGGGTTTGTCAATTTTACTGATCTCAAAAAACCAGCCCTTGGTTTTGTTGATTTTCTCTATTGGTTTTTTTTTGTTGTTGTTGTTGTTCTCAATTTCATTTATTTCTGCTGTCATCTTTATTATTACTTTCTTTCTGCTTGCTGTTTGCTGTTCGGTTTGCTGTTCTTTTTCTAGTTTCTCCAATTGTTCAATTATATCTTTGAGTTTAACTCTTTCTTCTTTTTTAATATAGGCATTTAGGGCTATGAATTTCCCTCTCAGGACTGCCTTAACTATATCCCATAAGTTTTGGTAAGTTGTGTTCTCATTTTCATTTGTCTTAATACATTTACAAATTTTACTTAAAATTTCTTCTTTGATCCTACTGATAATTTAGGAGTGTTGTTTAGCCTCCACACATTTGTGAATTTACCTCTTTCCTGTCTATTATTGATTTCCAGTTTTCATTCCATTATGATCTGAGAAGATTAAATATAAATCTTTTTATATTTGAGACTTGCATTTTGACCTAACTTGTAGTCTATCCTGGAGAAAGATCCATGAGCTCTTGAGACAAATGTATAAACTGCTGAGTTTGGGTGTAATGTTCTGTATATGTCTGTTAGGTCTAACTCGTTTATCATATTTTTCAAGTTCTCTGTTTCCTTGTTGATCTTCTGTCTAGTTTTCTATCTAATGATGTGATTGGTGTTTTAAAGTCTCCAACAATTATTCTAGAGATGTCTATTTCTCCTTTCAGTTTTTTTTTTTTTTTTTAACCGGGAGGTACTGGGGATCGAACCCCGGTCTCTCCATATGGTAGACGGATGCCGAACCTCTTGAGCCACATCCGTTTCCCAGTCTCCTTTCAGTTTTGTCAGTTTGTCTCATGTATTTTGGGGCACCCTGTTAGGTACATAGTTATTTATGACTGTTTCTTCCTGGTGGATTGTCCCTTTTATTAATATATAATGGACTCCTGTATCGCTTATAAGTTTTTTGCATTTAAAGTCTGTTTTGTCCAATATTAGTATAGCTATCTCTGCCCTTTTTTAGGTTATTGTTCGCATGGAGTATCTTCTTCCAATCTTTTATTTTCAGCTGGTTTGTATCCCTGTGTCTAAGGTGAGTCTCTTGTAGGCAGCATATGGATGGCTCATGTTTTTTTAATCCATTCTGTCAGTCTATATCTTTTGATGGGGGAGTTTAATTCATTCACATTCCATGATATTATTGTAAATGCATTATTTACTTCCACCATTTTATTCTTTGCCTTTCATATACCATATCTTATTTTAATCTGTCCTTTTACTTGTTGAGTTATCCTTTATGCTACTCTTTCTTCTATACTCTCTTTCAGGTCTCTCTCTCCTGTCCTTTTCTTTCAGTCTTTAAGGTTTCCTTTTTATTTCCTCAAAAGGTAGATTCTTTTTTATGAACATTTTTTATTACTTTTGTTTGTGAATATTTTAAACTACCTTCATATTTGAAGGAAAATTTTGCTGGATAAAGAATTCTCAGCTGGCAGTTTTTCTTTTTCAGTATCCTAATTGTATCATATCACTGTCTTCTTGCCTCCATGGTTTCTGATGAGAAATCACACTAAGCCTTACTGGAAATCCCTTGTATGTGATGGTTTGCTTCTCCTTTGCTGCTCTCAGAATTTTTATTTTATCTTTGGCATTTGACATTCTGAGTAGTATATGTCTTGGAGTAGGTCTATTTGGATTTATTCTGATTGGGGTACATTGTGCTTCTCAGACTTCTAAGTTCATTTCTTTCTTGAGAGTTGGGAAATTTCAGGTATTATTTCCTCAAATACTCTTTCTGTCCTGTTTCCCTTCTTTTCTCCTTCTGGGACTCCCACAACATACATGTTATTGCATTTCTTGTTGTCCTTCAACTCCCTGATCTTGTGTTCAATTTTTTCCATTCTTTTCTCTCTTCAATTTCAGCTGTTCTGTCTTCTGTATCACTTATTCTTTCTTCTATCATTTCGAGTCTGCTGTTGTATGCCTCTAATGTGTTTTTGATCTCATCTATCGTGTCTTTCATTCCCATGAGCTCTGTTACTTTTCTATTCAGGTTTTCAGATTCTTCTTTGTTCTCACTTAATGTCTTCTTGATGTCCTTTATCTTTTAGCCATATTGTCTTTCAACTCATTAATTTGATTTTGGAAATTTGTGTGCATCTCATTGATTAGTTGTCTCAAATCCTGTGTCTTCCTGGGGCTTTGATATCCCTTTTCTTGGGACATTATTTCCATTTTCTTAGTATGGCTTGTAATTTTTTGCTGATGTTTAGGCATCTGATTAGGATGGTGAGTTTACTCAGATGCTCAATTTCTCTCTCTTTCAAAGGGATTTAGTGGTGGGAGATTGTGTGTTACTGTTACTCTTTGTTTCTTGGTTCAACCTTTTCTGGGTCTTTAGAATTGTCTCTGTTAGTTGCTCAAACCTGGATCCTGGACCCAGTAGTGGTTTGCACACCTGCTTCCTAGGGAGAATGTAAAGGCTGGAAAAAGCCTCTCTTACTTATTTACTTTTTTTTTTTTTTTTTAAGATTTATTTATTTACTTTATTTTTCTTTATTTAATCCCCTTCCTCTAGGTGGTTCTCTCATTTGCTCATTGTTTGCTTGCCTTCTCCAGGAGGCACCAGGAACTGAACCCAGGACCTCCCACATGAGAGGCGAGTACCCAATGGCCTGAGCCACATCCGCTCCCCATGAGCTGCAGTGTCTGCTGGCTTGTGGCATTTGCTCATTGAGGCAGGGGTGGTGGTATCTACCTCGTTGCGGCAGGGGTGGTGTGTAGCTTGTTGCAGCAGGGGCAATGTCTAGCTCGTTGAGGCAGGGGTGCTGTCTTTTCATCTTCTTTTAGGAGGCACTGGGACCTGAACCTGGTACCTCCCATGTGGTAGGCAGGCACCCAACTGATTGAGCCACATCTGCTTCCCACTTATTTACTTTTTTTTTTTTTTTTTCACTTTTATGAAGTTTATTGAGCTAAGCCTGTAGGTGCCTGCAGCACCACTTATTTACTTTTAATTTCCTTACATGCACTTCCTTGTTATGCCAGCAGATGGTGCTCTTTGGCAGTCTGCTCAGTGTAATGCCTGGTTGGAGTGTGCTTGATGCAACACAGACAGGATCAATGTGATAGAGGATCCTGCCTGGTGGCTAAGAGCCTCGTAATTCAAACTTTCTCAGAGGCAGCTCTTCAACCTTTGCTGGCTGCCCCCTCCCTTTTCCTGGGTAGGAAATAATTCTATTCCCCTCTGTATACTCAACAACCCATCCGGGTCAGTAGGGAGGGAGATTGAAAGAGTCAGATCTCTTTAGTCCCAGATCTGTTTAGGGCCAAGCGACTCCCAAAGCAAACAATGGTGTGGCCCCACCTGGTCTGAAAGGGCTCATGGGACACAGCAGACCAAATTTGTGGGTCAAAAGCTGAGTCAGCCTTAGGCTGTATCCCTTTCCTGGGAGGGTGGATCCGTGGGCCCCTTTGTCTATAGCCACTGGCTCCAAGGCCTGAGAATTCAAATGTGTCTATAATGTGGGGGAGGGCTCCGGGCAGTTGCAGCTGCCATTTTTAACTCACTGTTTTTTTTAAGAATAGTTTTATTTATTTATTTTTAAACTTTATTTTGTACATTTAATAATTGGATATATAAACAATTAAAAACTAAAAAGTAAAAACAGATGAATAAATACATACATTTCTCAATTAAATATACTGGATACATATAAGTTTTTTTTGGAATCAAACAATATGTTACACAATATATTTGGTTCATAATAATGCAATCATACGGTATTTGTCCTTTTGTGTCTGGCTTGCTTCACTCAACATAATGTCCTCCAGGTTCATCCATGTTGTCATATGCTTTACCACGTCATTTCTTCTTATAGCTGCATAATATTCCATCGTTTGAATAGCCCACAGTTTATTTATCTGTTCGTCTGTTGATGGACACTTGGGTTGTTTCCAACTTTTGGCAATCGTGAATAATGTTGCTATGAACATCGGTGTGTAGATGTCTGTTCGTGTCACTGTTTTCAGTTCTTCTGGGTATATATCCAGTAGTGGTATTGCTGGGTCACATGTCTATGTTCAACTTCTTTAGGAACTGCCAAACAGTCCTGCACAGTGTCTGTACCATTCTGCATTCCCACCAACAGTGAATAAGTGTTCCTATCTCTCCACATCCTCTCCAACACTTGTAGTTTTCTGTCTTTTTAAAAGTGGCCATTCTGACATGTTTGAAATGATATCTCATTATAGTTTTGCTTTTCCCTAAGCATTAGTGATGTTGATCATTTCTTCATGTGTTTTTTTTTTGCCATTTGTATTTCTTCTTTGGACGAATATCTATTCAAGTCTTTTGCCCATTTTTTAATTGGCTCATTTGTCTTTTTACTGTTGTTTAACTCAGTTTTGCCATCACAATTCTTTTCCTTTGTTCCTCTCTCTTCTGGGCAGTATCTAGCCTTCCTTTGTGTCCTAAACCCTAGAAGAATTTTTTTCCAGGCCATTTCTGCCTTTCTTCTGCTATTTTTCTGGGTGAGAAGAGGGTCCTATTTCTTTCTAGTCTGTCATCTTCCCAGAAGTCAGTATACTCTTCTAATCCTTTCTATTTATGTGGGTTGGTAGTAATGAACTTTTTATTTATTTATTTATTTTTTTTAAGTCATTCTGTCAGTTTTAGCAGACTTTTTTTTTTTTTTTACTGGAAGGTCCCAGGGATCAAACCCCGGTCCCTCCATATGGTCGATGGACTGTGAACCTCTTGAGCCACATCCGTTTCTCTCATTTCTGATTTTAGTTATTTGCATCCTTTTTTCTTTCTTTTTTTTCCTTCAGTCTAGCTAAATGTTTGCCAATTTTCTTTATCTTTTCAGAAAACTAACTTTTGGTTTTGTTGATTCTCCCTATTATTTTTTTTTGTTCTTTATTTCATTTATTTTTGCTCTAATGTTTGTTTTTTCCTTCCATTTGTTTACCATTATTTTTCTAGATACTCTAGTTATGAGATTAGGTCTCAGATTTGAGATATTTCTTCTTTTTAATGTGAGCAGTACTGCTTTTGCTGCATCCCATATGTTTTAATATGTTGTGTTTTCATTTTCATTCTCCTTAAGATATTTACTTACTTCTTTTGTGATTTCTTCTTTGACCCATTTGGTTGTTTAAGGGTGTGTTGTTTAACTGCCACATATTTGTTAGTTTTCCAGTTCTCCCTCTATTGTTGTTTTCTAGCCTCATTCCATTGTGTTTGGAGAAGGTACATTGTATGGTAACAATATTTTGAATTTATTAAGACTTCTTTTGTGATCTAACATATGCTCTATCCTGGAGAATGACCTATGTGCCCTAGGGAAGAATGTGTACTCTGCTGCTGTTGGGTGAAGTGTTCTATGTATGTCCATTAGGTCTAGTTGGTTTATAGTATCATTGAAGTCATCTATTTTCTTATTGATTGTATGTCTAGATGTTCTATCCATTATTGAAAGTGGTGTGTTGAAGTCTCCTACTATTAATGTAGAACTGTCTATTTTCCCTTTTAAATCTGTCAATATTTGCTTTATGTATTTAGGGACTCTGTAATTAGGTGCATATAAATTTATAATTGTTATGTCTTCTTGTTGAGTTGACCTTTTTATGAGCATATAATGACTTTTTTTATCCCACATAACAATTTTTGACTTAAAGTCTATTTTATCTGATGTAGTGTAGCTACCTCAGCTCTTTTTTGCTTACTATTTTAATGGTATATACTTATTTCCGTCTTTTCACTTTTAGCCTACTTGTGTCTTTGTTTTTTTTTTTTTTTTGTTTTTTTTTTTTTTACCGGGAGGTACCGGGGATCGAACCCCGGTCTCTCCATATGGTAGACGGACCCCGAACCTCTTGAGCCACATCCGTTTCCCTGTGTCTTTGAATTTAAGGTGGGTCTCTTGTAAAGAGCCTACAGTTAGGTCATGCTTTTTTATCCACTCTTCTAATCTTTTTAGCTGGCTGTAATGTGTTCTTGAAACCCTCTAGGAATTTTTTTTGTTTGTTTGTTTAGGAGGTACTGGGTGTTGAACCCAGGACCTCATACATGGGAAGCAGGTTCTCATCCACTGAGCTACATCTGCTCTCCAATAAGAGTTGGTTTTCTTGTTTGTTTGTTTGTTTGTTTTTAGGATGTAGCAGAGAAGCAGGTGTTCAGCCACTTGAGCTACATCTGCTCCCCCCCAGGAATTTTTGATTTCAGTTATTGTTGTCTTCTTTTCCAGTATTTTTATCTAGTTCCTTTTCAAAATGTCTATCTCTTTATTGATATTCTCAAATTGTTCACAATTGTTTCCTGATATCTTTTAGTTCTCTCTATCTCCTTGAGCCTACTGAGGATCAAAATTTTAAAAAATCAAATGAATTTTATTGATACATATTAATAAAGCATAGATACATCCAAAGTGTACAATCAATGGTATTTGGTATAATCACATAGTTATACATTCATCACTTCAATCATTACTAGAACACTTTTTCTTTTTCTTCCTATCTGATTGTGTCATCATCTTTTTGGTGTACCATGTGGGGGCCTGTGCCTCACTGCACAGGTCTGGGACACCTTTTTTCTTTTTTTACCGGAGGTCCTGGGGATCGAACCTGGTTCCTCCATATGGTAAATGGGAGCTCAAGTCCTTGAGCCACAGTAGCTTCCCTAGAACACTTTTATATTCCAATAATAATGATAATAATAATAATCAAACAGACAAAGAACTCATCACTTCTCACTCTCTCCATGCTTCCCTGCCATACATAACTGCTATTCTGTTTCCATCTCTCTAATTGATTTGTATTTATATTTTGTAAAAAACTGTCCTATATATGCAATATTACCCATATTCATATTTCACATGAGGTTTCACTATGTTATACAGTCTCATGTTACATTTTTTAGCTTTCCTTCTAGAAATATACATGTCTTTAGGCTTTCCCTTTCAACCACTGTCATTCCCATATAATAGCTCTGCTAGTTACAAACACTATGATGTGCTTTCACCATTTCCATTCATTTTCAAAGATTTACAAACAAGATTTTTACCAATTTTGCACAGATTAACCCTCAGCTTTCCATTCTTTACCCTCATTCTATTTTTCTGGGGACCCATATTCTAATTATTAACTCCATGAGTTTAAGGATCAAATTTATAAAGTGTCCGGTGTGTCCAAAGTCTGGTCTTCTTCATTGATAGTTTCTGGAGTTTTATCTTATTCCTTTGGTTGGGTCATCATTTCCTGTTTCTTTGTCTGTTTTGTAATCTTTTGTTGCACTTTGTACTTTTTAATTTTTAAAAATTTAGTGCCTGAGCTGTGTTCCTTAAGTTTGTATCCAGCTAGTGATACGATAGATTTCTTTGAGTACTAGGAGCAAACAAAAACAGAACAATGCAAAAATGTCTTTCACAGTATTTGCAAGTTGGCTCTGCATTCACTGGTGCTCTCCTTCAGAATTTAGCCCTCCTATCAAGAGGATCAGCCTGAGGTGAATGCCAAGTACAGGGTTCTCTGTCTTCTCAGAGTCTAAATCTTTTCCTGGGCTTGTGCTTACCCATGGCCTTAGGAATTCCTCCATTTATAGGAATTTTAATGTCCCCCCCTACTCCCTATGAAATAGACTTTCTTCCCCTCCTGGGTGCTCTAGTGTATTATGTAAAGCAGATAAGCCTTTTCCCTAGGGTGCTGACTTAATTCTTTCTTATACTGCTTTAGTTGTTAGCAAGTGGATACTGCCTGCTGGCCATATTCTGGGAAAGTGAGCCAGAGAGGATTTTCTGGCAGTGCAGTCAGTATACACATAGATGTTCTTCTGCTCCCTCTGGGACAGGGACAGGGACCCACAATGGGAGGGCAGATTGGCTTCATATCACACCAAGGAAGTGTTTGGGGGAGGGGCCACGAGCATCTCCTACCATTTTTTAAAGCTGTGTTTTCTTGATTTGGCACTTTTCCAGTTACTACAACCCACTAACTGTTTTCTAGACTTCTGAGGAAGATGGCTCTGCCAGTTTTTGCTAGCTGTTCAAAGATTCTGAGGGGGAATGCCACCTGGAGCATCTTACACTGCCATCTTTAGTGACAGGAAGCACAGTGGTGTCTTCTTTTATTCTGACATAATTGTTGTTAAGTCTCAATGGTTATCTATTAGAGGAAGCACTGTCAAAGCAAGATGAATGACATACTATGAAGGTAAAGGGCTGTGTGTGTATTTTTCATGAACCATTCTCTCCAAAACCCCCTTCTGATATAAAACCTAGTTTCACTTCTGCTCTCCAGCTCCTCCAAGGCTTCTGTTTACTGAGCCAGTATAAAAAATGTCCTATCCCAAATAGTACCAGAATATTAGAGCTGAAAGAGACTTTACAAACAAAGCTTCCTGACATTTTGAGGGAGTTGCAGACTGAAATTTGGTGAAAGCTGGGACCCTCTCCTCACACATTTAGCATGAAATTTCAAGGGAAGCCCCTCCCCCCTACAAAACCAATCATTCATGTATGCCCTAAAGGCAGAGGGTCTCAACTGGTATATGTGTGGGTGTGTGTGGCAGGTGGGAAGGAGGGTATACCCCCTGGACTTTGATTATTTTGAGTCCTCTGGTAGGATTTTTCCCCAAACCAAACACAGAAAGTCACTCTGCTACTGATGGGGAAGACTTCTAATCCTGTAGGTGAGTTGGGGCTGGCAGATGTTTAATCTCTTGCCTCAGGAATCTGTAAAAGCTCTCTAATCTGGTAACCTGTGATGTTCCATTGGGATAGGGGGAGGCTAGAATACAGAAGTGATTGTTATAACATCAGTGTCAAAACTTAAGTCTTTACTAAACATTAAGAGTGCTTACATTTCCAAATTCATGCTGGGAGAAAATATACCAAAATATGAATTAGTGGTCCTTTCCGGATGGTGAAAATATGAGTAATTTAAAATTTGTCACTCTGCTGTACATATTGTTAATGCATTTGGGAATGTGGAAAAATCCTAAGTTTTATTTTTTAAAAAGTAATAGGTCACGGGGGGCGGCTGTGGCTCAATCAGTGGGGCTCCCGTTTGCCGTGTGGGAGGCCCGGGGTTCAGTTCCCGGGGCCTCCTGGTGGGGGTGGGCCCGCCTGCACGGCGTGGTTGGCTGACCCGGCGAGCGCAGGCAGCAAGGGAGGGGATAAATGAATAAATAAATAAAATCTTTAAAAAAAAAAAAAAAAAAAAAAAGTAATAGGTCAGAAAACCAGCAAGATTGTGGCAGAATAAGGTGCTCTTAGAGTCAGCTCATGCTACAGGGCAGTTAGTAATCACCCAGAGCTATCTAAAGCACCTGTCTGGGGGTTCCAGGACACCAGAAGAGCATCCTGCAACATCCTTGAAAGAATGGAAGGATGACACTGCCCATTTGCAGACAGGATTCATGAGTAGAGCCCTCCACACCACAGAGGCCAGTGCCCATCCTCCACTGGCAGCACAAGCCGATTTGGGAGCTATTCTGTGGCTGGAATTTGAAGTTCCACTTTCCAGAATGGGGAAGGACGAGATGGTTGGGCACCAACTTCAGCTACTGACTAGTAAATTCAGCGAGCTAAGGTATAATCCTAAGAACAGCTCAAGTTTGAACCTGTCCAAATCAGAAAGAGGCAAGTAGCCACCATTCTGACTCCACCCTGGGCACAAGGGGAAGTGGGGTGGACTGAAAATCACAGTGCTAGTAGGGATCGACTTCTTTCCATCCAGATGAGACTGCAGCTCTAGCATAAGCCCCAGTCCCACCTCCGGCAGGGAGGAAGCTGGGGGAACCTGCAACCAGCCTCCCTGGGAAAATACAGGCCACGCCATGGAGGCTGGTGATCATCCTACTCTGGTGGCACAAGCTCCCTCAGGAGCTGTTCTGTGTCTGGAATTGGAAGCTCCATTTCTCAAAAACAGGGGAGGAAGAGATGGTTGGCCACCGATTTCAGCTACTGATTAGTAAATTTGGCAGACTAAAGTATAACTCTAAGAACAGCTAAAGTTTGAACTTGTCCAAATTGGAAAGAGGCTGGTAGCTGCCATTTTAACTCCACCCCCAGCATGAGGGGAAGCCAGGCGGACTGAAAATCACAGTGAAGGTAGAGACTGGTTTCTTTCACCCAGATTGGCCTGCATCCCTAGTCTAGGCTTCAGCCCCACCTCTAGCAGGGAGGAAGCTGGCAGGTCTTGCACCAGCCTCTCTGGGTAACTTCAGGTACATTCTTCTGGCACAGACTGATTAGTTGGAAGTGAACCAGGGAAACTGCAGTCATTCTGACCTGCAAAGCATAGATTGCTGCTCACACATGCAGCTCCATCCCCACCCCAGGCAGGGGAGAAAGGGGGGTGATGCTTCATTGATCTTTCTGGGCAACTACAGTCTAGGCCTGCATGAGTTGGATTATTCCACACAGCTGTGGCTCTGTCTCTACCCCTGGCAAAGGAGAAAGTTGAGAGAAGCTTCATCTGTCCCTGTGACAATGAGGGCAGCTTGAGCCTCCACAGCTTATAGCACCAACTACATCCTTGGCTTCTACTATTCCACCAGCAAGGGAGAAAGGCAAGAAAGCCCTAAACTAAAGAGAGAAACTGCACCCAGAATAAATACTCTAGTAAGCCAGATGCCAAGACACCAACAAAAAATTACAATTTGCACTAAGAAACAGAAAGATATGGCCCAGTTAAAGGAACAAGATAAGCCTCCAGATGACATAAAGGAGTTGAGACAACCAATCATAGGTGTTCAAACAAATCTCCTTAATAAATTCAATGAGATGGCTAAAGAGATTAAAGGGTATTAAGACATTGGATAAGCACAAAGAATAATTTGAAAGCATATATAGAAAAATAGCAGATCTAATGGGAATGAAAGACACAATAAGTGAAATTAAAAATACACTGGAATCATATAATAGCAGATTTGAGGAGGCAGAAGAAAAGATTGGTGAGCTTGAAGAAATGGCCTCTGAAAGCAAACATACAAAAGAACAGATGAAGAAAAGAATGGAAAAAATTGAACAAGTTTTCAGGGAACTAAATGACAGCAGGAGATGTGCAAACATATGTGTCATGAGTGTCCCAGAAGGAGAAAAGAAGGGAAAAGGGGCAGAAGGAATATTTGAAGAAATAATGGTAGAAAATTTCCCAACCCTATTAAAGGACATAGATATTCCTGTCCAAGAAGCACAGCATACTCCCATCTGAATAAATCCAAATAGACCAACTCTGATACACATACTAATCAGAATGTCAAATGCCAAAGATAAAGAGAGAATTCTGAGAGCAGCAAGAGAAAAGCAATGCATAACATATAAAGGATGCCCAATATGATTAAATGCCAATTTCTCATCAGAAACCATGGAGGCAAGAAGGCAGTGGTATGATATATTTAAGATACTGCAAGAGAAAAACTCCCAGCCAAAAATCTTATATCCAGCAAGACTGTCTTTCAAAAATGAGGGCAAGTTTAGAATATTCACAGATAAACAGAAACTGAAGAGTTTGTAACCAAGACACCGATTTTGCAGGAAATACTAAAGGGTGTGCTACAGCCTGAAAAGAAAAGACAGGAGAGAGAGGTCTGGAAGAGAATCTAGAAATGAAGATTATATCAATAAAAGTAATTAAAATGTTAAAAGAGTGGTGAAAATAAAATATGACTGATAAAACCCAAAGATTCAGGAATAACCTTAGCCAACAATGTAAAGCACTTATATTTGCTGCAGTATCATTATCCCAAACCCACTTCCAGATTTGGGGAGAAATGAGCAAGGGCAGCTACCACCAGTTTTAAGCATGAAAAATCAGTTCTTTGTAGAAAACATGACTGAATTTTCACAATTTGGAAAGAACTTGTCACAGTGTGTGATCTGCCCAGAGGCACTCCCAAACACTGCAAAATTCTCCAGGAATCTTTTCGCGGTTTTGAAACTCCTGTTTGCATTTCCAGGCACCAGGCTGACTTGCTGCAAAGAGTTTGTTTTTCAGTTGTTGGTAGTGGGAGGAACACTGGAGCCACATCTTTTCCAGAAAGAGATGGGAACTCATTCCTGAAAGGTAGATGGTCATAGAGAGGTTTAGGCTGCCCAGGTGTGTGAATGAGCAGTGAGGATGGAGAGGTCTTCGGGGACAAAAGGAATTCCTATGGCAGGTTTGCGAAGAGAAATAGGAACTGTTCCCTTCAAGATGAGATTTCCACCCCCTCCCTGCCTCCTGGGGCTTAGGAAATATGGTCTGCTGAATGCAGAGGCACAAAATCAACAGTACAGAGGCTTACTTTGTGCCAGTCACCAAGCCTGGTAGCGGTCCGTTACGGTGGGTCGCTTTAGTTTCCTTTGCTTGAGTAATTTATGACTCAGAATGGTTATGCCACAGGCCAAGGTAGGAGGTGGAGGATCCGGAAATCAGGAGGTAGAACAAACCCTTCCCACATGCCAAGTGCCCCCCCCCCCCCCACCGCACCCACATATAACATCTTTCTAAGTAACATTGGTTACTGAGCTTTGAATTTCTGTCAAAGTATGTTAGAAGGAAGTTGAGAATGACCAAACCCCACTGAGCTGAAGAGAATGACCCTGAAGGCTGGGAAATGTTATTTGGAAAACCTTACCTCAGTACCCTTCATAAAAGCAGTTGTGCAGAAGGAACTGCCTCCCTCTCCATCTGGAAGGTGATGGTCCAGTTTTAATCATGTTAGGAGAGAAAGGTGAAAATATAGCTAGGAAATGATGTACTCTAGTAACATCTCTGCTGCCACTGAGCCAGGAGAGATGGAAAGGGCAGGAGTCCAGAGAGACTGTGGAGGCTTGGCTGCTTGGATCCCTCTTTGTAAAACCAGAGCTAATGTTCGGCTGATGTAAGAAGTATTTGAATTAAAGTATCGGAAGTGCCTGGAACAGGCCCGGCCCAGTGCATTTTAATTTCCTCCTCTCTCCCGGGCAAGGGAAGCAGTGATGAGGATGAGGTGAAGTGGACTGGTCTGCTTGGGAAAAGGTGACGGGGTGGGGATGGGGTGGTGGGCTGACTGGAGGCCGGGAGGGAACAAGGGGCTGAGGTTTCAGCCAGCTACGAAGCTCTTGCCCGCCTGCTCCCTTCCCTTCCCTCCGTAGAGAGGAGCCGAGCAAGCTGCACTGAGCGCGGGGAAGAAGCTGCTGGAGCCGCACCCTGAGAACGCCTGCGGGGTGCTGCGGGTTTCCCGGCGCAGGAGGCTGCCCAATGGGGCGCTGGCCGGGGGTTGGGGAGGGGGTACAGGGGAAGTGGTGACCGGGAGTCCTGGGTCCCCTATTGCTGAGGATAGAGGAAAGTAAGCCACAGGCCTTTCCCCCAGGTGCCCGCCAGGGGGCTTCGAGGCACCTTTGAGGGCAGCGAGCCCGATGGGACCTCGCCAGAGTTTGTGCCAGGGACCGGCTTCGGGCGTGGAAGGCCGCTGGGGTGGCGACCTTCCCAGGCCTTGAAGTCGGCTTTGGATGCTCCGCGCCCTCCGGCCGCTGCTGCTGGGCTCAGAGAGGCTCTGGCCCAGCAGGCGCTGCTCGTCCCGGACCACGGCAACACGCTCGACTGAGGGGGTGAGTGCGCGCCCCGCTCCCGGCCCCGGCTCGGGGCAATTCGCTGGGGGATTTGCCTCTGCTCTCTGCGTCCTTCTATTGTATACTGCGTGTTCACAGGCTAGGCGTGAGAAATTGGCCCCCAAACTTCCTCGCAGCTTCAGGGCGGCCAGTCTAAAAGTGGGTTTTCTATAGCCTTGTGGCGAAATATCTGTGCCTTTTTAAATCACCATCGGCAAATGTTGATTTTTCTTAGTCTCTTATTAACCAAAGAGATTAACCAAATCCCACCCCAGATTACAGCCACACTAGAAGCTTTGGAGTCACTGGGTTCGCATCCCGGTAAAATCTGTCACTTGGCAGCGGTGTAACATTTGGCCAATTTTAACTTCTCTGATCGTCGGATTTCTCACCTATAAAACAGGGACACTGTAATACCATTTACCTTGTAGAATTATTGGGAAAATTAAATGAAACAATGGGGATAAAACACTTGGTAGGCAGTCATTGCATATCTATGATGCTTATGGCCAGGAGTTGTTTTCAAAGAAACTTTGAAATAAAAAAAAAACCAAATAATTATTTTCCAACATAAGGCACTACCCAACAGTGAGCAGGTTTAAGAAAGGATTCGTTTTGGTAGTTGCAAAATATGCACAAATAAAAATCGTTGACAAAACAAATAATTTTTCATTAATTTTCAGAAAGGAAATAATTTAGTTCCTCCTTCAAAGGATAAAAACTTGCAATGATAGTTTCTGTATTAATTAATAAACTATGTTTTTAAAGTAGAAAAATAATTGACAGTTGACAGGTTGAGGTGACTTCTCTTCACAAGTATTTGAAGCAACAGTTAATTTCAAGATCAATGCCTGGATTTCCTTCCCAACTCATTTGTTGTGCCTGTATGGAAATGCTTTAATTTTGTATAATTATAAACACCTGTTATCATAGTGTCTACACTCTGGATCCTTTCCTATTGTTTCCCACACGTACTAGCCCCACAAAATTTCTAAGGCCTTAAACCAAAGTGGCTAAGAGCAAAATGGTCATCAGGTCATCCCCTCTCCTTCTGTGGCTCATTTCTTCCTTCCTTTCCTTCCTTCCTTTCCTTCCTTCCTTTCCTTCCTTTCCTTCCTTTCCTTTCCTTCCTTCCTTCCTTCCTTCCTTCCTTCCTTCCTTCCTTCCTTC
>JAKSZT010037198.1:7551016-7674041 GCA_026826555.1 Tolypeutes matacus
CCTTCCTTCCTTCCTTCCTTCCTTCCTTCCTTCCTTCCTTCCTTCCTCCTCCCTCCCTGTCTTCCTTCTTTCCCCTCTTTCTTTCTTTTCTTTCTTTCCAGCTTGAAACTTTATTTCTAATATTTCTAAAAAAGCATAATTAGAAACTTAAAAAAAGATTTATTTTATTGATTTATTTTTCCCCACCCCCTCATTGTTTGCACTTGCTGTGTCTGTTTGGATTCCTTGTTTCTTTAGGATGCACCAGGAACTGAATCCCCTGGGTCCTCTGATATGGGAGGGAGGCGCCTAATCACTTGAGCCACCCCCTTCCCTGCTTTGTTGTGTCTCTCACTATGTTTTTCGTCTTGTGTCTCTTGTTATGTCAGTTTGCTGTGCCTGCTCGTCACGCCAGCTTGTTGTCTTCTATAGGAGGTACCGAGACCTGAACCCAGACCTTCTATGTGGTAGGTGGGAGCTCATTTGCTTGAGCCACATCCGCTTCCCTAAAAACTTTCAATACACTAGTAATCTTAGCAAACCATTTAAAAGTTTTGTTGTTTGACAGGAAATTTCACATCAGATCTGCCAGGTCCAGCCCTGTGAGTCCCCCTCGCCCCCTTGCCCCATTCACGTTTGTAACACCCAGCGGGGCAGGCACACCAGCATCACCCAAAACACCCCACCACCCTGGGTGTGGACATCCAGTTGCCAGGAGCCACGGGGGTTTCTAGCCTGGGCTCGAAGGCTTCCAGGATGCCTCTTATTGCTTGAATTTGCAAGCACTCCCACAGGGGCTTCACCTGAATGCTAAGGTCAGAGTCAAGCATGCCCACCCAACCCTACAGGAGCCTTAGTTCCATGCCACCCCCCACTCCCCAGGACCCACGGGTCCCCAGGCCAGTCCTGAGGATGGAGGCCAGGCTTTCCCCAGGGCACCAGTCTTCCACCCACCCAGCTTCCCCTCACGCTCCCCCATCCTGCAGGCCTCTTACATAGAACCACCTGCTTTCGGCAGTTTGGAGAAGTGGAGAAACGGGTCAGAAGAAACTCCCGGTTTTTATTGGTTAAAAACCCATCCAACAGTGTTTACGTGGAAACTCTGCAGTGTGAGCTGTGATGTGATTGTCCATTCAGGACTTTGCCTGGAAACTGCCTAGGAAAGGAAATCTAATAAAATAAACAATGGTGGTAAAATAAATTATTCCCAGGTTATGTGATCCTCTGAGGGGAAATGTGAGTGAAGTGTCCCCATGGGAGAGGGAGCAGTCACCACGTGCAGGTGACTCTGGGGCACGACCTCTACCTGGCTGCCATTCCTTTCCACCTGCTTGCAACTCCTCGTGCTCCCTTTGAACTAACGAATCTGTCTGTGAGCCCAGGCTGCCAGCAGCCGGGCCAGAGGTATGGCTCCCATGTCCAGCAGACCCCGGCACCACCACCCACGTTCCCAGGTGTTCCCAGGTGTTCCCAGGAGTTCCTAGGAACTCCAATGGGAGACACTGGGCTGAACACAGAAGAGGGTGGGAGGCCCCTTCTGTGGCTCATTTCTTTATGTATGGGGCTGCTTTATAGATATAACATAATTGTGTTTTGCACATTATCTACTCCTTTATTTAAAACCCGTGGAGGAGTTATCAAAAAGAAAAGCAAAAGGCCTTTAAAAACGAACAATATAGGAAGGTTCTTTGCTCACAACCACATTTGAAGGTTCATCTAACAGGATTTTGTATTATGATTAAAACTGTTTCTGAATTGCTTTTCAGTTTCTCATCACTGTATTCATTATGGCTGCTGATTCTTGAGAGAAAAGCCTAATTTCTGTCTTATAGCAGAATTACATAATTGCACAGTCATTTTCAACCACACAAAAGGCAACATTAAAATGATCCAAGGGAAATAATATGACTTGCAGACTGGGAAGAGGTAAATGGTCTGATATGAAGTTCTTGTGCTTAAGGGGTTTAATTTGACATCAACAAAAAGCATTTTTCTGAAGAAGAAAATATCTTGTAATTTAATCCACACTGTGTTTAGCTATAGACAATTCTATTGACAGAATTTGTTTAATGTTTATCTGATATGTTTGGTACCTTACAAAGGGATTACTTTAGCTTTTGCATCTCTGTAATTTGTTGTAAAATTCGTTAATCTTAATTGTTATTGTCTAGTGAGATAAAACAAAATAATTATGAGTGAATTTAGTATATATGTATCAAAACTGGACGGCTCCAGGAGGCAAAAAAAAAAAAAAAAAAAAAAAATAAGTTAGGACATAAAGAAATTGAGCAATACAGAAAATAAACTTGTGTGTGTGCCTGTGTGTGCACCACTCTGTGTGCGGCATGCGTATGAACTTGTTTATAGGAGAGAATATCCTTTGAATAGAGAAGATACACTCACTCCCACCCCTCCTATGTTTACAGAACATTTAAAATAGTTGGTCTTATATTTGGCCACAAAGAAATTCTTAATATATTAAAAAAAAAAAAAAAAGAAGAGGTATATTATAAGGCACATTCTTTGATCATAATTAAAATTATAAATTAATAATTAAAAAGCTATCTAAAAATCTTGAACACTTAGAAAAATAAAGACTTGTGCTATGAGATAATTTTTGGGTTACTAAAAAAATCAATTCTGAAATTACACTCTAAATAAGCAATGAAAAAGCCATTTTATACAAAAATCTATAGATACAGAAAAGCCTGTTTTCAGAATAAAATGTATTGATTTAAAAGCTTTCACTACAGTCAAGATTGTAAAGATAATTTACACTCATCTTAAGAAATTAGAAAAATAGAAATAAAATTAAGAGAAACTAGAAAAAGTTACAAAATTAAAGCTGAAATTAATAAATGGAAAATAAAAATGGTATTTTAAAAGGTTAAATAAATTCAAAAGTTGGGTTTTTGAAAAAAACCTATCACTAACCAGATTAAAAAAAAAAGAAAGCACAACTATGTACTTTGGATGAGAAAAGAGACAGAAATGGAAGACATTAAAATGATTTTGAGACTATTAACTGCAACTGTATGGTAATTATTTGGAAACCTCGAGGAAATGGAAGATTTCCTAGCAAAATATAACTGAGCAAAAAGTGACATAGGGAGAGGTAGAAAATTTGAACAGACATTACCACAAAGGAGACAGAGAAAGTGATTAAAGCTTGATCATTAAAAAAGCGTGGGCTCCAGCTGATCTCGCAGCTGACTTCTTCCTGACTTTTAAAGAACAGGAAACACAGTGCTATTTAAACCAGTGCTTCTCAGACTTTACTGTGCTTAGGAATCACCTGGAGAATCTTAAAACGCAGATTCTGACTCCGTAGGTCTGGGCTGGAGCCTGAAGTTCTTTAGTCCTAGCGAGCTGCCAGGTGATGGTGATGCTGCTGGTCCATGGACCACCCTTTGAGTAGCGAGGATTTAAACTGCTCAGGGCTATAGAGAAAGAGGGAAAGCTCCCTGATTCATTTAATAAAGCCAGCATAGCTTTCATAGGAAAACCAGGTACTGGTAATGCAAAGACAGGACACTCTAGACCAATCTTACTCGTTCAAGCATTCAATAAATGTTTATTGAGCATTTACCATGGGTGTCAGATACTGTCCTAGGGCAGGGAGTATAGCTGGGATCTAACAGATAAGTTCCTGCTCTTTTGAGATTACTAATGATTATAGATGAACATTTCTAAATAAAATATGAACACAAAGAATCAAGTACCCAAAAAAATAATATACTGATATGGAACAGAGTTTATTTCAGGTATGGGAGGCTGGTTCATTAGCAAGATATCTATTACCAATAATTATATTAAAAAAGGAAAAACCATATGATCATAATATATGCTGAAGAAATATTTGATAAAATTTAATGGCCATTCCTAATAAAAACTCTAAGTAAGAATACAAGGAAACTGCTTTTTTAAGGAAGAAAAAAAACCAACTGTCTTCAAAACCAGTAGCAAACATTGTTTTAAACAGCAAACTCTAAAATCATTTCATGGAAATCATGAATTAGATAGGGACACCTACTTACCATTATTATGCTACTTTGTTGTAAATGTCTAGTAAGACAAGAAAATGAGAAAATTGTCATGAACATTGGAAAAGAAGAGATAAAGCTATTTACTTTTGCCTATGACTTGATTATTTGCCTAGAAAATCCAAGACTGTGGTAATAAACTACTAGAATTACACGTGATTTAGGAAAAATGTACAGATTCAAGATAAATACACAAAAAGTATTAACTTTTCTCTATATTAGTAGGAAGAAAATTAGAAAAGGAAATTAGAAAGTTATTTTAGTTACAGTAGTCACAAAAATCATAAAATACTTAAGGATATAATTTGAAAATACCAAATATATGCAAAAACAGGGAGAATACTACCATCCAGCTTTAACAATTGTCAATATTCTGCCATTCTAGTTTTACCCTGTCTTGTCCTTCCTCTTTTTTGCTACAGTATTTTATTTATGACTTTTTTTCTGTAGTATTTTAAAGCAAATTATTTTACCTTAGTAGTAAATTTAATAAGGTATAGGGGGCGGCTATGGCTCAAATGGTTGGGCGTCCGTCTCCCATATGGAGGGTCCTGGGTTCGATCCCCGGGACCTCCCGGTAAAAAAAAAAAAAAAAAAAAAAAAAATTAATAAGGTATAGATCCATTTCAATAAAAACATAAAGGCTCAATGAAGGATATAAATAAAATCTGAGCAAATGGAAAGACATACCATGTTCTTAGAAGACCTAGTATCATAAAATGTCAATTGTTCTTAAATTAACCTATAAATTTAATGAAATTACTGTTATAATCCTCACAGGATATATTTTGGAACTGAATAATATAATCTTAAATTTCATATTTTCCCATTTAAGAAGAATAAATGTCTGAGAAACCCAAGAAAAGTATGAAAAAGAGTAAGAGTAATGTCTAGCTTTAGAATATGCTATAATATGACTGTAATTCATTAAATATGGTATTGGTATAGGAATAGGAAAATAGATATGTGGAACAGAAGATATTTTTGAGTATTTAGCATATAAAAAGTGAGTTTTCAATTAAATCAGAAAATTGTGATTTATTTAAACAATAGTGCTTGAACAAATAACTATCCATCTGGAAGAAGAGTTGAATTCATCTCCTACTACAAATAAAAGTAAATTCCATGGTAATATAATGATTAATAGATTATTTAATTGTCTCGGGAAATATGTACTTGAAGAATACTCATGACCATATATGTGCTTTGTTTAATTTTCACTTCATTATTCATAGAGAAAAATAAAATTTAGGAAATTCAATTAAAAAAAAAATTCAAGGTGGATAAAATGTTAAAATATCTACCTGTAAAAAAAGAAAATACAAAAATTCTAGAAGAAAACCTAAAGAATTAATGTTCAAGCTAAGGATAGGAGAGACCTTCTTAAGACAGGAATCACAGAAGTGATTTAAAAAAAAACATATTTGACTGAATAAAAATTTAAAACATTTGTACATCAAAAGGTAATATAAACAAAGTTAAAAAGCAAAAGATGGGGTTAGGAAAAATTTGTAACAAATGACAGTTATAAGGTTAACCTTTATAACATACAAAGAACTCTTATAAATTGACAAGAATAATCTAATTTAAAAAATGGGCAAAAGATAGATAATTCACAGATAAACAAATACAAATAACCCCTAAACCTAGAGAAAATGCTCAAACTCAGTAGTTAGGAAAGTGCATATTAAATAATAATGCCATTATATCCATCAGATTTTCAAAATATAAAAAGAAGAATACTACCACTGTGGGGAAGGGGAGGGGTTTCTTGTTTATTGCTTATAGGAATATGAATAATTGTAGTCTTTTGGGAAAGCAATTTGGCAACATTTACTAAAATTAAACCATTCATACACCTTGATCCAGCAATCCTACACCTGAGACTCTATCGCATAGAAACAAAAGTACTCGTAATTAAGAATATATATTCAAGTCCATATTCATAATTACAAAAACCTGGAAACAATGATTTCCCATCAGTTGATCTTGTATTTACTCAATGGAATTTTATATAGTGTTTAATTAGAGTGAAACCAGTTAACTAGGATGAATTTCCATGAGGTATTTCTGAGTGAAGAAAGTAAGTGATGGGTACCATATGATTCTATTTAATAATTCAAACAGCCCTGTAAGAGTTTGGCATTGTTTATGAATTCCAAAAATAGTTCTTGGATTATGTTTGTAAACTGGTCTGTCAGAGGTATCAGTTTTAATTGATTGAATTAGGATTAGGACTTTGATTGGGCCATGTCAGTAGGGAGTTGAGTCCCTGCCTCTTGGTGGGTGGGGACTTACAGAGAAAAGACATAGCAAAGGACAGAGTTGGAGTTTTGAGCTGGAGCCTGGGAAGTGAACACACAGGAAAAGAACACAGAGGAATAGAGATGGTTCCTTAGACATGGCAGAAATCTTGGGGAAAGAAACAGAGCCGTTCGCCTGAGAGCCTACAGCTGGCCTTGTGGAGCAAGCACAGCAACTGAGCCTGGAGAGAAACGGAGCCCTGGGAAGAGAGGCCCCCAAGAAGCCTGAACCCTCACAGACGTCGGCAGCCATCTTTCCTCAACATGTGGCAATAGACTTTAGTGAGGGAAATAACTTATGCTTTATGGCCTGGTAACTATAAGCTTTTACCCCAAAATAAATACCCTTTATAAAAGCCAACAGATTTCTGGTATTTTGCATTAGCACCCTTTTGGCTGACTAATACAAGCCCCAAACTCCCTATCTATGAATGTGAGTATGTTTGTATGTGACTATATGGTCATGGAAAGAAGTACAAGACATAAGCCAGATTAACAAGAGTTATCTAGATTGGAGGAGTGATGCAGAAGAAGGGGAGGAAACAGTGGATGTGATGAGGATAGAGAGAGGGAGGAGGGAGAAAAGAAAAAAGAAAAAAGAAAAAAAAAGAAAAAATAGGTGTTGTGTCCCTAGAATTTTCCAGTATGTGTGAAATGATCTCATTTATGTTGAAACATATGTTTGTGCATGTGTATATACACACACACACATCTACATAACAAGAAATTAGGAAAAAATATTAGTTGTATATTTTCTGACCAAGGGGTGTTTATTCTATCTCAAGTAAAAAATGTCCATTAGCTTTTAGAGTATTGTATATAATTATATATTTTGGTCAAAACAAGCAACTTTCCCCCTTTATAGTTTGTTTACCAATATTTATATGTTGTATGGGCATGGAAAAGCTGAACAAGGGGACTCAACCTGGCTATTAATACAGGTTAATAGGTTAAGAAGGGGTAGGGTTTAGAGGATGTGGGGTGTAGGTGGGGGGTGACTATCTTTTTAAAAAAATCGTAGTTGTAGTGTTTCATTTTTTGCAACAATTGTGTATTGCTGTTACAATACAATGAAATCCTACACCAAATAAAGACAAAATTTAAAAATGTATTTGCTTTAACTCCAATGTCTTGAACAGTGTTTGGTACTGTTCAAACAGCCCTGTAACAAATGATACTCAAAAGTTGGATGCATAAATAAATGAATTTGTTAACATTTATTGAGTACCAACTATGTGCTAAGCCCTGGATAGCAGGTATTGTCCTGTAGCTATGTGGTATAAAACCATTTGAGTTAAATGGTGTGGCAGTTTGAGATTATTTTATGAATTCTTTGAAAACAAGAAAGATTATGTTTGTAAACTAATCTCTTCCTGTGGGTGTGATACCCTTTGAATGCATTAAATTCAGTTGAGGGGCCTTTGATTAGATTACCTGTTAAGATTGCTTTAGGGCTTTTGATTCTGACTCAGGTTGAGTTCCCGCCCTCTCACTGGGTTTGTTATAAATGGCCTCACAGGGACAGACAGACACAGAAAGTGAGAGCTCTGTCATTTTTGATCCTGCCATGTGACAGAAAGGAGAAGGCTCAAACAGCTGAGGCCCTGGGGAGAGACGAGCCATTTGCCTGATAGCTTACAGATGAAATTGGGAAGCAAGTGAAAGAGCCAAGACTATAAGAGGCCTGGAAGGAGACAGCCCTATGCTAGCTTGCTGCTGAAATCAGGAAGAAAGCGGAGCAGCTGAGCCTGAGAGGAAACCGGGAGGGGAAAACAGAGACCAGGCAGAGATCGCCTGCCATCTTGCTTCAACAAGTGGCAGATGACTTTGGTGAGAAAGCACCTCTTATGGTGCCTCGAGATGGGCTTTTCATGGCCTTGGCACTGTAAGCTTTTACCCCAAATAAATCCCTTTTATAAAAACCAACAGATTTCTGATACTTTGCATTGGTACCGCTTTGGCAAGCTAAGACAAATGGATTTTGGTATACCACAGAGCAAACCATGTGCCCTCTAACGTAACTAATAGATAAAACATCTGCAATCATTCTTTCAGCCCATGACAGGGTCTACGTCTGTTCTCCACCTGCACCATAAGGGATTTCACTGAAGTTGCTTATTTCATACCTTTGAAATACACTTCAGGTGCACATCTTCTGCATTTTAATAATTTGCAGGGTGGATGGGGGTGATAACGGTATATGGAGTAAGGATAGCTTTCTGACACTGACCATGATGAATGCACACTGACATCCTTTCCAGTTTTACCAAGAATAATTCTTCAATCTCAGAGCACACTGGCTCAGTTGTCTGTTTTCTTATGATTATTTTTTACTTACTATCTAAATATGTTTTTTTTTCCATTTAAAAAATATGTCTTCCCTCTTTTCAAAATGCTAACTCAAAGGCGTTGGGGTTCTGTTGTAATTGCTGACTTAATTGTGATAGGCATACCCTCTTTAAATATTACTGGCTATAATGTGCACTCATTTTTTATGACATTTTCAAGGAAGCAAGGAGAAGGAAGAGCTCATAACTGGATTTGACTTTTCAAGTCATGTGATGAAGAAACCACTCGTCTCCTATCAGGTATTTGTCTGCAATTTGGAAACGTTTGCTGCCCATAGGCAAAATTAGCAATATTAAGGATAGTGCATTTTTCTACCCAATAATATGTCATGCATTTCAATTAACAATAGGCAAAATAATTGGATGTCCATGTATTTCACCTCTGTTTTGTTTTTTAAAAATGATCACTTATTGAGGGCTTACTATGTGCTGGGTACTGAACAAAGCTGTTTTTGTAAATTATTCTTTTAACCCTCATAAGAATCTTATGAGCTAGGTGTGATGAAGAAATCAAGGCTATGTGAAGACAAGTACTAAAACTAGTAATAAAAATTCTCTTTGGCTCTAAAGTCTGTGTTCTTAACCACTTTGCTACATTTCCCCTATCTATTGCATGGTCATTTTCTGGAACTTGCCATCTTCCAGAACAGTGCTATCTTAGAAGACTCAAGCAAAACTTGGGTATCCTGATCCCTGAGACTCCAGACCCCAGCTTTTTCATAGCCTTATTCCCACTATATTAATAAATAGCTTGATAATATTCTTCAACATTAAGACTTTCAGTCTCTTGCCCCTTCTACTTCCTCTCAGTTTAGCATCTTGGGCTTTCTTTCTTTCCTCTCCGTGAACCTCATGGTTAATTATCTGGAATATTTTCCCACCAAAACCCCTTTTACTTCTGTCCTACTGCCAGACCCACCCTAAGATATCCCGACCCTAAATCAATGCCACACTTTGCTTCCTTGACTCCAATCTTCAGAATAGCCAATCAATCCTGAAAAATATCAATGCAAACCTTGCAATAAATATTGCAGATTAGTACCACCACACATTCATGACCTTAAACCATTGCTGGGCTCTCAGCACTCCTCTTTAATTCTGTGGCTTGGCTGTGGTCTGGTTCTTCCTTCATTTCCCTCAACAACTATGCTGTGTCTATACCATTTCTCTTATATTCTCACCTCCCTTAGTCTTAGCAGATCTGGTTATCTCCTACTTCATTCCCAAAATCGAGGCCATTGGGCATTCATTATCTTGCTCAACTTTCCATCCCCCTTAGAGCCACTCATCTACATGCATCCCATTCTTGACTTTCTTTCCCTTCCTGTTCAGATCCAACTGCTCAGGTTATGTCCTTAACTCTGTTTTCTACCTCTTTCACTTGAAACTTGATTCATAGTTTTCCCTTTCCTCCCTGCCATGTTTTTCTATCTCTCCCTCTTCTGGCTATTTCCTTTTGGTCTATGAACATGTTCAGGTCCCTTTCATCCTAAACAGCAATAACAATAACAACAAATACCCCTCATTCAAAGCTCTTTGACCCATGACCCACTCTAGCTAACACTCAATCTCTCTCTTACTCTTTTCTTTTTGATATTTTGAAAGAGTAAGTCTACGGTGCCCTCCTTCCATTCACTTTTCAACCTATTGCAGGCTGGCTTCTGCATCCTTCATTGCCCTGAAACTGTTCCCACTGGGAATGGCTTCATCCAGTGGATATTTTTAGTCCCTTATCTCTCTGATCCACTTGTCACTTTTACTTATTCCCTTTTGAAATTTTCTACTTCCTCAGTTTCTGTGACATTGCATCCCCTTGCCAATCCTTGAAACTTGACTGCTTCTTTTCCTTTCATTATCTGGGCTTCTTTTCCCCACTTACAGGGTTTCTTAATCTGTGACTTTTTAAAAAATTTTACACACTTCCTCTGTCTCATCATATTCACCCACACTGTGATGGAACTCAAGTCTATGTCTTCAGCCTGGGCCTCACCCACGAGACACAGGTCCATGTCCTCAACCTGTTAGGCATTTCCATGTATATGTCCCACAAGTATCTCAACTTTAAGTCTCTCCATACCTGACTCATCATCTTCTCCACTACACTTGCTTTTACTCTTGTATTTTCTCTCTTGATTTGGTGGTTCCACTATCCCCCCAGCCACACCCATGCTAGAAACCTGTTGAGCAGATTAGATGAGATAATGCATGTAAAGGATGTAACCTGGTGCTGCCCTGTGGTTATTGTTCAGAAAATGTTAGCTATTTCCTACCAGTGCTTCTGACTACCAGTTCATGGTCTTATCCCTTTCCTGAACTATTTCCTCAGCCTCCTATCTGGCCTTTTTGTCTTATTTCCTCATCAAATCTACACTCTCTACAGTTTCCAGAATCTTTTTTTTTTTTTTTTTTTTTAAATGCAAACCAAAGCATGTATAGAGACATCTTCTGCACCTTTAGGGTTTCTCTCGGCTTTATCTATGTCCTAGACCCTTTCCTTGCTCTGTGCAGACCCCTGCAATTCCTCTTGAGGCAGACCAGTCACACACTGGGAGTTCCCGTCTCCTCCCACTACTTTTGGGTGAAGAGGCTCAGTGAGGCAACCCAAAGGTACAGAGAAGTGAACTCCCTGGGGGCAACTCTGACCTGGGAGATAGGAGACTGGAGGGAGCCAGCAGATAAAGTCCTTTTGCATTCTTCTGTGATCTTATCTGAGGTAAGATTTTCCCATACAACCTGTCCAGGGATATCCCTTTAAAGTGTTTGGCTGTGTATATTTGTGGTTTGTCATAAAGCAGTGACTAGTTGAATTTGCTTCCAGTTCTTCCCTGTCTCACTTTCCTTTTACTACACTACTCTGGGATTGTACTTCCCAATAAAAATTCAGTTCCTTAATGCTAGCCTTAGGCTCTGTTTTCTAGGGAATCTGGGCTAAGATAACGTGACTCCCCTGCTTGAAAATCTTTCCTTGGTTTCCTAATGCCTACAGAAGTGTTATAGAGATGGGGGAGCAGTTTGAAAATTAGTGGGACTTTTCTGTGGCATTTTGGTGTTACTGTGCCTAAGCAGTTACATTTTTTTAAATTAATTTTTTTATTGTGAAAGAAGCTTTAGGTTACATAAATTTTACATAAAAAATATAAGGGGAAGCAGATGTGGCGCAACCAGTTGGGTGCCTGCCTACCACATGGGAGGTCCCAGTGTCTCCTAAAGAAGACGAGCCAATGCTGCACCTGTTGCAACGAGCTAGACACCATACCTGCTGTGATGAGCTAGATGCTGCACTCGCAGCAAGGAGCAGATGCCTGAACGAGGAGATGCCACAAGCCAGCAGATGCTGCAGCCTGCGGGGAGCAGATGGGGTTCAGGCCATTGGGCACTCACCTCCCATGTGGAAGGTCCTGGGTTCGGTTCCCAGTGCTTTCTGGAGAAGTTGAGCAAACAATAAGCAGACAGATGAGAGAACCATCTGAGGGAGGGTGGGGATGAAAAAAAATCTTAAAAAAAAAAAAAAAAAAAAAAAAATATATATATATATATATATATATATATATATATATGGGATTCCCATATGCCCCACTCCTTCCCCCTCCCCCACTTTCCCACATTAAGAACATCCTTCATTTATGTGGTACATTTGTTAAAACCATATTGAAGTATTGCTACTAACCAGGGACTACAGTTTACATTATAGTTTACACTTTGTCCCGTATAATTTTGTAAGTTATGACAAAATATACAATGGCCTGTAGCCGTCACTGCAATGTCATGCAGGACAAATCCAATGTCCTGAAAATGCCCCCATATTACACCTGTGCTTCCCTCTCCTATCCCTCAGAACCTCTGGTAGCCACTGCCTTTACATCAATGATAAGAGTTCTTCTGTTGCTAGAATAATAATAATTCTATAGGAGAATAATAAGTCTACTTTAATCCATTGTTTATTCCCCAATCTTGAGGATTTTGGGATGGTGATCCCACTCTGCTTCTAATTGAGAGGGGGCTTAGATCCCATGGGGCAGATGGATGGAACTCTCTTGCTTGCAGCTGCAGACACTCTCTGTTCCTTGGGATGGGTGTTGTCCATCATCATCTCCTTGTTAGTTGTCTTGGGTGAGTCCAGTGAACTGGAGAGTAGGTGTTGCAACTCTGCTGAAATTAGGGCTCAACTGGCACATGGACGGATCAAAGATTTAAGTCTATGGGACATATATTTATCAAGTATACTGCTAATTATGATTTCACATAAAAGGGGCAGAAGAGCCATGTATAGAGAACCTATAAATGAGTCTAACTCTGTTACACTGGGGAGCATAAATTCCAAAGTAAGGCCCACTGACAGGGTGCCGTATTCCTGAGCTGTCTTCCCTGTTTATAGTTTTTGGATATCTCTAGAACCTTCAGGAGCCCCGCTATTTGAGGCACTGTTTACTGTGGCAGTCAATGAGATCCTGCTGAGACTTGCATAAGCGTAACCTCTGGAATGACCTCCTGACTCACTTTGAAATCTCTTAGCCATAAAAACCTATTTGCATTTACCATTTTCCTCTTTTGGTCATGGTGTTTTTCCAGGTGCATTGCTAGTTGGCACTTGGTAATAATCCCTCAGTACCCGGGAGGCTTATCCCCGGGAGTCATGGCCCACTCCAGGGGGAAGGTATGTTTATATGCTGAGTTTGGCTTAGAAAGAGGCCACATTTGAGCAACAAGGAGGCCCTCAGGAGGTAATTCTTAGGCAGTATATAATACTAGACTAAGTTTCAATTTCACAAGAAAAGGTTCATAAATACAATCATCAATATTAAGGGCCTGGTGAATGCAAGGGCAATGTCTAGTGAAGGAAGACAGACCATTATAAGCAATTACATTTTAAGCATATTATTTTACTTTAAATATCTTTGCTTTTTTGTTTTTCCTTTATATTATAGTTAAGATATATTGATTTTAAAAAATGAGGTATGGTGGTAGGTTATATTATTCATGATTCTCATTTCAGGACAGTAAAAGGCAAGTTAAAAAATATTTGAGTAGAAAGGGCCATTGGGTGTAATGGGGTTGATATTGTTGGTTGCAGGATATAGTTCAAAATTTTTAGTTTGACATATCTGTTTTCCATGGTCTATTATTGTCCCCTCTCCAGCCTCATATCCTATCATGTCCTTCCTCCACACAATACCAAACCACTCTTAGTTGCCTCCTTACATCATTCTACTTATCATTTTTCTGCATTTGCTAGTGCAATGCCACTTGTCGGGAAGGCCCTTCCTTCCCTTTTCATTGGCTAACTTCTGTCCTAGATGTTACACCTCTAGGAAGTTGTTCTTCATCCTTCCTCCCTGTGGCAGTTTGGTATTGTTTATGAATTCCAAAAATAGATATTGGATTATGTTTATAAACTGGTCTGTTCCTCTGGGCATATTAGATTGTATTAGATTCAGAGGTTTCACTTTTACTTTATTAAATTAAGATTAGGACTTTTATTTGACCATGTCATTATGGTGATTCAGTTTGAGTCTCCACAGGGAAGTAAATACATGGAGAAGAAAAATGCAGAGAGTTTAGTTTTGGATGCTGGAGCCCCGGGGAGAAAGCTGAGCCATTCACCTGATAATTTGCAGCTGAAGAGACCAGAGCCCTGAACAGTTGAGAAAGCCCTGAAAGAAATGAGCCCTGGGGAGAGAGATGATCCCTATGCTAGCCTACAGCTGAGATCAGAAGAAGTTGGGATCACAGAGCCTAAGGAGGAAGAGGAAGGCTGAACCCTCACAGAAACTGGCAGCCATCTTGCTCCAACACACAGCAACAGACTTTGGTGAGGGAAGTAACTTACTCTTTATGGCTTTGTGACCGTAAGCTTCTACCCCAGATAAATTCCCTTTATAAAAGTCAACAGATCTCTGATATTTTGCATCAGCACCCCTTTGGCTGACTAATACACTCCCCTTATCTGGGTTTGAAGCCCCTCCTATAGTCTGCAACAATATACTGTACCTAGTTTTGTATTGCATTGATCTGTTTAGGTGTATTTCTTCTCCCACTAGATTGAAAGATTCTTGAAGGCACAGACTGGTCTTGATTATCTTTGCATCCCCAATGCTTAGTCTAGCACAGGGTTTGGGTATAGTGGTTTCTCAATAAATGTTATTGTTTTAGTTTCCTGGCTACTAAAACAAATACCATGGAATGTGTTAGCTTAACAATGGGAATTTATTGACTTATGTTTTTGAGGCTATGAGAAGTCCAAAATTGAGGCATCAGCAGGGCGATACTTTCTCCCTGAAGAAACTGTGGCACTCTGGGGCTGCCTACCGGCAATCCTTAGTCCTTGGTTTTTCTGTCACATGGCAATGCAAATGGTCACATCTTCTCCTTTCTCTTCCAGATTATGTTGACTTCCCATGGTTTCTCTTTCTGTGGTCTTCTCTATAAGGACTTCAGTAATAGGATTAAGACCCATCCTGGTTCAGCTGGGCCACACTGTAGCTGAAGTAACCTCATCAAAAGATCCTATTTACAATAAGTTCATACACACAAGGATAGATTAAGATGAAGAACATGTTTTTCTGGGGCACATAACTCCAAGTCACCAGTTATGAATTCAGGTTACTTTCTTCAGTCTACTATCAAAGAAGTTACAGATGGTTCTTTCCATCATTTGACTTTCCATTTGGGAAAAGATGTTTGCTTACACCTTATATCAGTTAGAAATGCTTTTAGTTGCAAGCAACAAAATTAAGAGTGGCTTAATCACATTTATAATTTACTTAACATTTATAGTTTCTTCATTCCAATTGTCCGATGGTGGGCAATACCTGGGTTGGTTTTGTGGCCCTGAAATGTTATCAAGGACCTAGACACCTTTAACTCCTCTGCTTTGCCATACTTGTGTATTTTTTTGCATAAAAATTTGGGTGAGTGACTCAGCGGAGGTGTGATGTTCCATGATTTTGGGGACTTAGGCTTCTTCCATTTTGTTGCCTTCACCTTGCATGGACCTTGATCTCAAGGTCCAAGATGGAAGTTTCTGAATTTTGGGCAGCAAGATGGAGGAAGAGACAACAAATGGGGTCAAAGGTGTACACATGCAATTTCTTAAGAAGGTTCCTGGCAGCCGCATTGCTCCTTACATCTTCATGGCCAGAATTTAGTTTGAAGGGAGCCTGAGAAATGTAACCTTTGGGCAGGTATGGCTCTATTTAAATTTTTATTATTGTGGAAGGACAGAATGAAAATTGGAAATATTAAAGTCTTTGCCAAAGTTCTATTACACATTAAAAAATTGAGTAGCCTCTCTTTTTCTTCCTGACTTGTCATATTGCAAATATTTTACAAATATTGTCTTTTAACTTTGCTCATGGTGTCTCGCATCATAGAGAAGTTTAAAATGATTATGTAGTCATGTCAGGCTTTCTTTCTTCTTTCTTCATGGTTTCTGGATTTTATGTTTTACTTAAGCAGGACTTCCCTGTCCATATGCTCTCATATTTTCTTCTGTTACTTTTATACTTTTGATTTTTTCACTTTGGCTCTTTATTATATCTGAAATTTTATTTTTGGTATAGTGTGAAGTAGGGATCTTTTTATTTTTCAATTTTCAGCTAATTATTCCAACCGATTTTTAAAATTCCCTTCATTTCTTACTCACATGAAATGTTACATTTATGGTGAACTAGATTCCAAAACATACACAAGTCTATTGTGGACTCCCTATTCCAGTTCTATTGAACTCTCTACTACTAAACTCATACCAAGTTTTCTTTAAAAAAAAAATTTTTTTAGGAGGTACTGGGAATTGAACCTGGAACCTCGTACATGGGAGGCAGGTGCTCATCCACTGAGCCACATCCACACCCTGACACAATTTTAATTACTATAATTTTGTAGTATGTTTTTATTCTTTTTTTCCTCCTTCCCCGCCCCCACTCTTTCTTCCTTTCCTTACTTCCGTTTCACCTAGCCAAGCTAGTATGATCCTGTCACAAAGATGAGATAAACTATGCCCTTCAATCTCTATTTACTTAATCATAGATTCTTTAATCTCTTTTTTACTCACCTCTTACTCATTTCTTTGCTATCAAATGTCACACCTTTCAGGTCTTTCATTGCTTGGGAATGCTGGGATTAGAAGGATTGCCATGTATACTTAAGGCTTTCTCTTTACACTTCTCTTTTTGATCCTTTGGACTCTATGTGAGTAAAATCTTTTATTTCTCTTTATTTATGGACTTTTAAGCTTTTCTCTAGATTCTCTAAAGATGTAAAAGCATCATTGACCCCAGTGTTTGCACCTCTTCCTATATTTCCTCTTTTATTTATCTTCTTTGACTGCTTGGTTTCTTCAGGATGGATGAAACTCTTCTCTGAATTACTGAGTAGATGACTCTCAGCATCATGTAACTCATGAATGAGTTACAGTGTACTCATTGATCCCACATGGCCTTTGACTTGCTGCTCAAAGTTCTGGTTGAACTTATCCTGTGTGGCTCAGCGTGATGATAAATAGGCACACCTCTCTCTAGGACTCTATCTTCTCGGGCTCTTGGGGCTACTCTGCAGCCACCTACCATGGCTTCCTCTAATGTCGTGCCTGACCAGTGATATTCTTCTTCAACATTTTATTGTTTTTTATACAGTTAGTCTTCTAGATGAACTTACACTTTAACTTGTCAGGTTCTGTAGAAAAATCTCATTGGGATTTTTGATTTTAGGTTTATCAATTAATGGGAGGGTTATTAACCACACTAAAGGTGTTGAATCATAAGAATAGATTCTGATGACAGGAACTGGGCTTTGGTGGGTTTATTGAATGTGTGTGTGTGGGTATATGTGTATAGAACACTGTGTGGGTGAGGTAAGCATGGAGGGCTTTCCTTTACAGTGTCATTTCAATGAAAATTTTAGAGGGAGAAGTAAATTTGCTGATTCATTAAGCCATCTTGTACTAGAAATTCAAATAAATTTTACAACCAGATGAAACAATCTATATTTCAAAAGGAATCAAAGCCAAATAAGCCCAAACAGTTTCATTTACATTAAAATGTTAATGTACTATGAAGTCATTGAATGCATGCTGGAAGGTTGCCATAGTAATAGTTATTTTCAGGAATTGATTTTAGATACTAGATTCTTGAGTGATGGCATGCCTAGTTGTTTGCTTTAAGGCATCTTTAGTTCTCTCTTTTGTCTCTTGGGGGAAATGAAAATGGGAAGGAGACTGTATCTGATACAATTTTTTAATTGAAAGCAATGGAAATTCATTTTGGCTCACTTAAGTAAAATATATATTTATTGGTAGGATTTTGGAGTGGTTCATATAGTTGAAGGAAAAGTGGAAGAGGGGGACTTCAGAAGGGTCAGCAATATGGAGCAACTCTGAGAATCTGGGGAGCACTAATCATGGCCTTTTCTATGTAACCATAAATTTGAGTGAGCGCTTACCATTTTCAGTTTTGTGTCGCTATGTTCAAAGTTGAAATTCCAGGGAGATTCTTACCCACCTGATTAGAATAAAAAATGCTTCATATACACACACACACACACACACACTTTTTTTTTCCTTGCAGAGCGTATTCTTGTAGAGAGATTCTCATAGGGGTTCACAACATCTTTTGGATTATAAATCTTAAATCATAGGTGATTAGAATAGGGATGGCTATGTTAAAAAAATGTCAGTTCATCATGGAAAAATACATTATGCTTGAACAGCTTCAATTCCCTTTGAAGTTTTCTTAAAACTTTTTTTCCTCTGGGGTTTTCTTTTACCATTTATTTATCTATGTCTTCCTGCTAGCTTATCTTGTTTTTCTTCATTTCTGAATTTTCATCAGGGAATTTCATTCATGAAGGGTGATCTGTTTATCTTGTTCTTGCCATGGATCTCTACTGTGGCTGCTCCCTTAGTCGTTCCTCCATCCTGGGCTAATGTCCAATATGCTACACATTTTCAGAGCCCACTTTTACCACTTCCTCCTGTCCTATTTCTTTTGTGTCATCCTTTTAAGACCAGCTAAATGTGAAACAGAAATATTACTGTATTATTGGTACCAGAGAGCTAGTGTTATTTTGGAAGATTGCATTATTGTTCCCAATTCTTTAGCTCTCCCTGTATCCCCACCCTTTGGCATGGGACTTTTGCATGTACTCCCAATAGAGATGGAGTGTATTTCCTTGTCTCATTGATGTTGAGCTTGGCCATGTGACTTGCTTTGGCAAATGGAATGATAGTGGACATGAGGCAGGCAAAGGCTTCAAATATGTTTGTGGGTTTTGGCTTGCCTTGTTGTGCTTCTACATTGTCATGAGAAGAACACATCTGGTTGTCCACTGGTCCCAGAAAAATGAATGACACATAGAGCTGCCTTAGTCATGGTCAAACCACAGACCCTTAGCTGGAAGCTGAACTGTTCCCAGCAGACCTGCAGACCCATGAGCATGAGAATAAATGCTTCTTGTTGCATGCCCTGAGGCTTTTTAAAAATTGTGATAAAATATATAGAAAATATAAATTTTTGCCATTTTAATGATTTGTAGGTATACAATTCACTGGCATTAATTACTTTTGCAATGCTGTGGTACTATCACCACCATCTATTACTTAAAATTTTTTATCACCCAAACAGAAACTCCTTACCCATTAAGTAATCACTCCCCATTTCCTCTTCCTCCAGCCCCTGGTAACCTCTAATCCACTTTCTATCTCTATGGATTTATTCATTCTTCACATTTCGTATAAGTGGAATCATATATTAGTTGTTCTTTTATGTCTGGTTATTTTACTTAGCGTGTTTTCAAGGTTTATCCATGTTATAGTGTGGTCAGAATTTCATTTCTTTTTATGGTTGAATAGTATTCCCTTGTATAGTTGAATAGTATACCGCCTTTTGTTTACCCATTCATCTGCTAATACACACATGAATGGGTTGTTTCTACCTTTTAGCTATTGTGAATAATGCTGCTGTGTACAAATATCTGTTGAGTTCCTGCTTTCAGTTCTTTGGGGGTATATACCTAGGAGTGAAATTGCCAAATCATATGGTAGTTTTTTGTTTAAATTTTCGAGGAACTGTCAAAATGTTTTCCACATCGGCTGCACCATTTTACATTCCCACCAGCAATGCTGGGTCCCTATTTTTCCACATCCTGTCCAATACTTATAATTTTCCTTTTAAAAAAATAGCCATCCTAATGAGTGTGAAATGGTATCCCATTATGGTTTTATTTGCATTTCCTTAATGGCTAGTGTAAGCATTTTTCACGTGCTTTTTGGCCATTTATATATTTTCTTTGGAGAAAGATCTATTCAAATCTTTTGTCAGTTTTTAAATTGAGTTGTGTTTTTCTTGTTGAGTTGTAGGAGTTCTTTATGTATTCTAGATATTAAACGCTTATCAGATATATGATTTTAAAATATTTTCTCCCATTCTTAGGTTGCCTTTTCACTTTCTTGATAATGTCCTTTTGATGCACAAAAGTTTTAGGTTTAAACAATGAAGTCCAATTTATCTATTTTTTTTTTTTTTTGTTGCTCATGCTTTTAGTGTCATTTTAAAGAATCTGTTGCCTAATACAAGTCCTGAGGTTTTCACTGATGCTTTCTTCTAAGATTTTTATGGTTTCAGCTCTTATTAGATAGTGTTCCTTGGTTTTGGTGTGATCTGTGTATTAATCAGCCAAAGGGGTGCTGATCCAAAGTACCAAAAAACTGTTGGCTTTTATAAAGGGTATTTGTTTGGGGTAAAAGCTTACAGTTACAAGGCCCTAAAGAGTCCAACTCAAGGTTGCCTTCTCACCGAAGATGGTTGCTGATCTCTGCAAGGGTTCAGGCCTCTCTCTCAGCTACAGGCTGGCGTAGGGCTTGTTTCTTTCAGGGCTCAGCTGCAATCAGGCAAATGACTCATCTCCCTTCTCAGGGCCGCAGGATCAAAGTTCGCTCCTCTACTGTGTCTGTGGAGCTCTCGCTCTCTTCCTGTGTCTTCTTCTCTGTCTTCTTGAGTGAGTGCCCATTTATATCAGCCCACTGAGGGGAGTGGGGACTTAACCTGAGTTATACCCTACTGATGTAGTCAAATCAAAGCCCTTATCTTAACATAATTTAATCAAAGACATCTTGGCTGAATCTAATACAATCAAAGGGTATCATGCCCAGAGGAACAGACCAGTTTACAAACATAATCCTTATCTTTTTTGAGTTCACAAATAATCTCAAACTGCCACAGTCGGTTAAGCAGCATTTTTGTGGCAATAGTAAACTGATACATTCCTTTGACCAGTGAATGTATTTTCATTTAAACCATGGTGTTCTGGACTTCATGACTTATTCCATGCTCATGTTTTATAAATTCACGCAGAGTGCTGGGCAGAAGTGTCTTGTGGGATCCTGTAGTATACACTAGGAGGCAAAAACCTTCTAGGTATATATTGACTTTGTATACTAAATAATCAGTGTTTTCATTAGAAAAGTAAATAGATTCTGAAAAGCCTTTCCAACACAGTATAGTTATTTAGAATTCTTTCCCAGCTAAGTATATTTTCATTGTAATTCCAGCATAGGTTAGTGTGTGGCTCTGGTTATTAAAAGCTTGCCAGGGCTTTGATGGACTCTTGAAACTCTGCTTAATATGGTATCAAGCAGGTTTCCAGGCAGAAGTCTTCCAAGAAGAAGTCATCAACATATTCCTGGGACTTGCTCTTTCTATGAGATTGACTCTGAGTTCAGTACTCTAGTATATATATCTTTGTCTATAAAATCAGTGTTTTTAAAAGAGGCCTCTGATTTGAGGCAGTAGGAAGCATATAGAGTAGTGCTCATCTGTCATCCATATCTTCCAGGAGCTTATGCTCTGAGAAGACAACATGAGTTGTATTTTTTGTTGTATTTATTATTTTTATGCTTGCAAAATAATACCTGATTCTTAAAAAAGAGTTAAACATTATGTAAATAAATGACAATGAAAGTAAAATTTCTCAGTAATCCCATACTTAAGAGATAACTAACTGCCAATTCCTTCAGATTTTTAAAAATATATATACAAACATATGTATTTTATTTTTACAAAATTGGGATTACACTATATATACTATTTTGCAGCTTGCTTTTTTCTACATAACAATGTATTTCAAACCTCTTTCCTTTTTTGTCAATATTCTAGTTTTATTATTTTTAAAAATTTTCTCCAGGGATAGAACTATTTACAAAGTGTTTCTCTGTGAGGTAAATTTTATTTTTTTTCTTTTCTAGGATCATACCATAAGCCAACATAACTGTTTATATACTACTACTGAAAACAATAAAAATTTGGAAGGAAAAATTAAAAAGCATATTGAATAAACAAAATCAACACTAAAAAGCTTAGGGGATAAAAATTCATGCTCCTTACTCAGTTTCTGTCCTTTTTTTACTTTTACTTTAGACACAATTCTTATACCTTAATATAAATACTCTTAGGAGAAGCAAGACATTAAAGGGGGAAAAGAATTGCCAGAAGCCTACATGATGACGGCACCAAGAAGTGACAGATGCTGTGACAGATGCTGTTCTCACTCTGAGGAAAGATTCAGGAAAAAAAATTCAAAAGAAAGACCCAAGGTTGTTTTTTTTTTTTTTTTTAAATAGCAAGTCAGGACCTTTTAGTGTAAAGGCAGGACCAACAATTCCCCAAGAGTTCCTGAAGGGGATCCCAGCAAGAGACCTGATATTCATAATGGTGGTCTTGAGCCATAGGAAGAGGTTATTGCCTACTCTATTGAAGCAGGAAAATTTAATGCAGTTTAGGAAAAGTTTATCAAAATGCGTAAAATTAAAAAAATAAGTGTTTAAAGGGCAAGCTCCAGTTAATGAAGAAGATAAATGGGCAGCTCCCTCTTGGCCCACTGAATAAACCCAAATTGTCCATTGAATTGTAGATTGAATTATGTACTGTTCTTAAGCTTGATCCCACTCCCATGGGTGTGAACCTCTTTGTAAATAGGACCTTTTGAAGATGTTATTTTTAGTGAAGGTGTGGTATCAGGATGAGTCTTAATCCTCTTACTGGAGGCCTAATAAAGAGAAAGCCCGTGTGGGAAGGAGGCAGAAACTGAAAGTCAGTGGGAACCTGCAAGAGAAAGGAGAGGACATGGCCTTATGATGGGAAAGCCAAGGAACCCAAGGACTGCTGGCTAGCCAGAATGCTACTGACTCTGGGACGAAGCAAGCTTTCCAGCCTCTGAAACTGAGCCAATAAATTCCTGTTGTTCAGCCAACCCATTGTGTGGTATTTGTCTTAGCAGCCTGGAAACTAAAAGAGGGTCTGAGTGGGCCTATGTGGACTTCATTTGTACCAATTCTTGACATCCCTGGAG
This sequence comes from Tolypeutes matacus, assembly GCA_026826555.1. NCBI lineage: Eukaryota > Metazoa > Chordata > Mammalia > Cingulata > Chlamyphoridae > Tolypeutes > Tolypeutes matacus. The sequence continues at coordinate 7,574,027 of JAKSZT010037198.1, forward strand.
ATGGATTCAAATCTTTCTTTAGGTCTTGCAGCATAGTTTTGTAGTTCCCTCTCAAGCTGTCTCCGCCATGTTTCTTGCTTATTCCTAAGTGGTAATTCTTCCTATATAAAGAGATTCTATTGCCATTGGAGTAAGATTTATATTTTTCATCATATTTTTTGGCTTATTGCTTATATATAAGAAAGTTAGTGATTTAGGTAATTTATTTTATAACTAGCCATTTTAATGAATGTTCTAATAAATTCTGATAGTTTAGCGGTTGATTCCTTGAAGTTTTTTTTAAAATAGCAATTTTATTGAGATATATTCATATACCATACAAAAGTTTTTAGGTAGACTATCATGTTATAATTCCTTCTCCTTTCTAATAGTCAAACTTTATTTCTTTTTATTGCCTTTCCTCCCCACTTGCTAAAATATTTGGGACAAGGTTAAATAATAGTTGTGATGTTGGATATCCTTGCTTTGATCCTAGAACTTACATCTACATTTGTAAGGGCTTGGTTTATTATTTTCTGTTTTTTTTCATGCAGGGTTATGTGAATTTTGTTAAATGAAGTCAATTGTACTCATAAATTTAATGCTCTGGAATGAATTACAGAGCATGGAAATTATCTGTACCTTGAAATATGTTATTTTCAAATTATGTCAACTGGTATGTGGAAGAAAAGAAAAGAAAGAAATCCTTCTCTATAAAGAAAATACTAAGGACAGAAATACATTTTTCTCTTTAAGAATGGAAATCAGCTTATCAGTAAAGTGCTTGTTAGGTAGATTGTGAAGGTTCAAGAAAAGTCTCCAAGACAAATGCCTTTGCTTTGATTGAACTGACTGTTCTCCAGCTTCTGACACCCAAGGAGAAGATAAGAACTTTTTTTATACTAAACAATTCTGTTAATTCTGTTCCTGTGGCACACAATAGAACTTTTGTTTAATTTACTTGTTTCAAACACTTATGAAATTGGATTTAGAGAAATTATATTATTTTTATAGTGGTTATTATGAAGATGAATAATGAATGGCTCAAATGTTGTTTAGTGGATGCAAATGATTCACAATAAACTTCTAAGACTGTCCTTAAAGGTGGATTGTAATTAACATTTATATAAAAACATACACCTGATTTCTTTACAATAGTGGATTTTCAAAAATAAAAACTAGATAATTCTTGAGAGTTTTGCCCCATGAAACCTAAACACAGTGCAATAAGAATTGGGGTGAGATAATTATGCAGTCATACACCCCATATTTACACAGCTAATGAAACCTTTTAAGGCAGTGTATATAATGGATTTAATGTAAACTTATTTGGCACATATTACCTCTGGAACTAGGTACACACTTATCGGTTATGTGCATCACCCACCTTCCTCAGCCGGATGCTCCTCTCTTCTCCCTTCTCCCCCTTTGAGAAATCCATTAATGGAGGGACTCACTCAGCCTTCCTTTCCTGACTTCCTTCTTTTCCTCTCCTTATTCAGTCTCCCCATCTCTAATCTTGAAGGCAGTTGAAGCCACTTGCAGGTGAGCATCAGATTGGCTGTGTGGGGTCCTCTCTCCTTGCAGGGGAGGGGAGCCCAGCTCGGAACCACCGGCCAACCTGCCTGCCCTGCGTCAGCCCATTCTCCCACCCTCCACCCTCACTTCATCCTACGCCCCAAGCTCACCATGTCAGTACATGGAACGAGGCAGAGTAGAGGGAGGGGTCTGGGCGGTCAGCCTCCAGCCTCTCTGGGTTACCTCCCCTGTCCCTGAAAGGTGACATGCCACGTGACTCTAGTTGATGGACTGGACACAGGGTGGTGTGAGGGCAGGGGGAGCTGGAGCTGCAGGGCTCCTGGCGCCAGTCCTTGCTATATGCAGACTTGAAATGCTGGGAAGCTGCCTCGTGTGGGCTCCATTGTGGCTGGGCCAGTCCATGCAGCCCCATACGTGAGACACTACGGGCTGCCCCTCTACTGGGGTGGAGGATGGCCATTCCACACTGGAGAGCATGCTGTGTGGCCACCTGAAGTTTAGATGTTCACCCGCTGGTCACAGTAATTAAGGAAAAATTTCCCCCACAAATTCATTATTATTATTTCTTAATGAAATCAATCCAATGCTTGTTAACCTCGCCCTGGATAATTCAGATTTTTTTTTTTTAATTTTTTATTTATTTTTATTGTGGGTAAAAATCAAAATTCTCACAATACATACAAACATTTGCAAAATGATATATAAATATATATGCATATATGTGTATTTGCTTACAAAAATGTTATTTATATATATATACATATATTTTAAGAGGTGCTTAGATTACCCAAAATATTACACGGAACCCACTGGGATTCCCATGTTGCCCACCTCCCACACCTCCCACCACATCCCACACAAACATCTCCCACCAGTGTGGCCCACCACCCTCAATGAACTTACACATCCTGGAGCCTTGCCACCAACCATAGACCACAGTTTACACCGTAGACCACACTCTCTCCCACTCAGTTCTGAGTGGTGTGTGCTGATTTAAAATAATTCAGATTTTGATCTCTGTGTGTGCATGTGTGCATTTTAAAAATGTATCTGATGTCTTCTTTTACAAAATAGCAATATTTAAATTATTTAAACTTACTTCTATGTTTATAGAATTGTAATGCCCACTGCAGTCTTTTTCTTCTATGAATCCCCATGCTTTGCCATTGACTGGAGACCATGTGGAGTTTCTCAGGAAGGTTCTGTGGCTGGTGTAGCTCTGAGGCCTTTGCACACCTGAGCATGCCCATGTTGCCTTCCACGTGAAAGACAGCTTGACAGGAGTAGAATTTTTGGATGACAATTTTTTCCCCCCTTAAAATTCTGGTTTATGTGTTGTGGTGAAGGTTAGACTGACTTTTCTTTGATTTTACTTGTTTGATGTTTCTGGGATTATTTTCTTATTGTGAAATTCATTATTTGCATCCTTTTATGTTCCTCTGTTGGTCTTTTCTTGTTAATTCCCCCTGGCTCCTAATGAGCCCTTTTTGTCTGAGGATACCATTCTTTCTTTTTTCAATTCAGGAAATTAAAAAAAAAAATAAAAGATTATTACTTCTTTTCTATTTGTTCTGGTACTTTCGTCAGGCATATAAATTATTCATATATTGGATCGCTGATTTCTACTCTCAATGTCTTTTATATTCTTTCTCCTAATTTTATCTCTGTTCCCTTTTCTTTAGCTTTCCAGGAAAGTGTCTCAAATTTGTCCAAATATTATTGATTTAATTTTTTTGCTGTGTTGATTCTGCTCTGCATTGCTCCAAATTCTCTTTAAGCTTCTGTCATCACATATTTAGCATGAAAACATTCTTTTCTGTTCTCATCTAAGTCTTTTTATGCCTGCCTGGGTCTCATCCAGATTCCTCTCCAACTCAGACTATTGCCGTCACACCTATTCTCAGGCATGTCCATCCAAGCCTGCCCTGCCCACAGCCACTTATAGTGGACCCTGGAAGGGCAGTCAACGTGCCAGAGAGGACGTCCTCCCTATCTGGCCATGGCTAATTGGACCATTGGTGGACATTTGAACTAAATAGGTTTCATCTAAGGAATTTTAATAAAGAGTCATAGAGAAAAGTAGGCAATTTGTTTGGGCACTTTTGTTTCATAGAATCCATCAAAAAAAAAAAAAAAACTTATTGAAAACACAAAAACAAATGTATAGTGGGTACTTAATCAAGTATGCAAGAAACATCACACTTAATCTCTGTGCTTTGCCTTAATCTTGACTCTGGCCCCAATCTCACCAGATTGGTAGAGAATTCAACTTCACTTTGTAATGGCCTTTTCCACCTCATGGTGGTAGAAAGGGAGTCTTAGAAAGCTTTAGGACATTGAGTTATGGGTCTGCACTGGTTATCACTGTGCCCTCAGGTCCTGGGTTTTCCTGTTTCTGTGCCAGACCTGGAGCATGGAGCCTTTTTGATATGACTGGGAACCTCTCAGCTGTTACCCTCAGATGTCTTCTCATTTCCCAGGCTCTGCCAGGGAGAGGGCTCTGGGCTCTACTACACACAGAATCACTGGACTCCTGTTCCCCTGGAGGCTTCTGGGGATCTATTCTTGGTCTCAGGGAACATACTCGCCATTCCTTCATGTCCTTTCAGAGCATCTCTTTTCCCTCTAGGACAGCTGGCACAATCTCCCAACTGCCCTAGGCTTTTGGAACAGCAGCCAGGAAAAGCAGTGCAGCATCTTCTACTTTCTACCCTGCAATAGCTTCCAGAGGGAGGGAAGCATAGAGTTGTCTACTGCTTGAAAGAGCAATGAGAAATGGAGGAAAAATAAATTTATATGACATGATATTGTATTATTTTAATGCCTTGATACTTCTATGTTCTTCTTCAATGTCTTTTAAAAATAGACCCATTTTATAGTTATTGTTGTTTTTAAATTTTTAAAAAATTATTTATTTGTTGTTTTTATTTTCTCAAACTTGATCTTCGAGAATTATCTTCAAGATTGATGTTTATCCTCAAAATAGGGTAGGTGTGTTTTTCTTGGGCATTCTCACATTCCACTTGGATATCTTAGTATCTTCCTCTCAACCTGGAGCTGGAAGGCTGTTTATCTGCTCAGCAACAGGAGCCCGAGGGAATTGTCCAGTTTGCCAAGCCTTGGTAAGTAATGGTGGGAAATATGACACAGCTGTCTCTGTTTGAGGAAATGACTGTGCAGGTACCAGACTCAGTGGGGCTGGGCTGCTTCTGTCCACTGTATCAGGGAAGAGGCCTGCTCTTCTCAGGTAATCCCCCTGATTCTTGCCCATTCTCTGCTGGGCATTGCTCTTGGTGGTCTCAGGGCTGATCCTTGCTGTGTCATCTCCTTCCAGCAGTGGTGATGTTCTGGTGTGGAGCTTCTGCCCTTAGGTCCCAGCCCTCCTGTCTTCTTAGTCCATTAATCTGAAGTTACTCCAAGGAGGGGTGACCCAAATTAGGGGATGTTTAAGGGGTTCAGGTTCATTTCTACTTCCTTTTGAGTCAAACTAAGTTCTCCAGGAAGTGAGTTGGACATTGGCTCTTGCCATCTTTCTCTCTTTCTTTCTTCCTCCCTCCCTCCCTCCCTCCCTCCCTCCCTCCCTCCCTCCCTCCCTCCCTTCCTTCCTTCCTTCCTTTTTTTAACACATAATTACACCAAATGTTGTATTGTGCTAATCATGAGTTGTTATCTGTCCCACTTTTAAAAAAATATTTTTTTAAAAATTTAAAGATAGATTACACAAATGTTACACAACAAATATAGGGATTCCCATATGCCCCACTCCTCATACCTCCCACACCCTCCCAAATAAACAACATCCTTCATTGGTGTGGCACATTCATTAAAATTGATAAACGCATCCTGGGGCATTGCCATTGAGCATGAACCATAGTTCACGTTGTAGTTTACACTTTCTCCCACACAATTCTAAAGGTTATGGGAAGATATATAATGACATATATCTGTCACTACAATGCCATTCAGGATGATCCCAAGTCTTGAAAAAGCCCCCGCATTACACCTTTCTTTCCCTCCCCCAACCCCCAGAGCCTCCAGTGACCACTGCCTCCACATCAATGCTGTAATTTTTTCCATTGCTAGAATCACAACAAGCCTATTGTAGAATATCAGTAAGTCCACTCTAGTCCATAGTTCATTCCTCAATCCTGAGGATTCTGGGATGGTGATGTCCACTCCACCTCTAATTGAGAGGGCACTTTGATCCCATACAGCCGATGGATGGGACTCTCTTGTTTGCAGTTGTAGGCGCTCTTGTTTCCTTGGTATGGTGGTTATCAATCCTCACCTTGTTAGTTGTCCTGGGTGAGTCCAATGAACTGGAGAGTAGGTGTTGCAACTTTGCTGAGGCTCAGGGCCCAACTTTGCCATCTTTCTTCAACCCCCTCTGGCTCATGGGTGGCGCCTTTCCTTAATTTTAAGCACCAGTGAGCTGCATCCCAATTTCCCATTTCCTTAGTCATTTTAGATACCTATGCCCCAATCTCCATGTGGTTTTTGAGTTGAAAATCTTTTTTAAAATAGATTTTTAGCACGTTGTAAATATTCACAAATGACTTTCATCAGATCCATGTTCATACTTGGAGGCCCAAAGTGGACATGTTAATTCTCTTTGAGTTATATATTCATTTATGTATTAGTTTTGAAATCACAGAGCTAGCACAGTGCGCACATGTATTCTGGGCTGAATGAACATCGATTATGGCACTGTGCTTCATATTGTGGTTTTTAAAGGTGAACTAGATGATATTTCTGACTTCAGCTTTAAAACCTCCCAAGGAAATCATATTCTTATTTTGGTGATTTCAAGGATGAACTGTGAAGTTTTCCTGCAAGGAGTGCTGTTGAAGTAATTGCTCTCCAGAGATCACATTTGCTGTAAAGAAACTTTACTTTAAAAAGGGAATTGATTGTGATCAATGGAAAAATCCCCTGGGCCAGTAATACTAACCGTTTAACAAATTGTGGAAACTGGGGTGGTACTTGGAGGAGGAGTTTTGGGTATCAGGAAATGTGGTCTTGCCTGGCCTCCTCACCACACCTAACAAGACATATTTCTGAGAGTAAATTAATGGTACCCTTACATTTATGGAACGAGGATGGCACTGATATTTGGAGTAACACTACACATTCAGTGGTTATTATATAGAATCTTATTAAAAACTCTCCTTTCTCAAAACCTGATTATTCTGTTCTGGTGTATCCTGTGAAATAAAGCATCCTCTCTGGCTCAACTTTCTTTCCAGGCTTAGAGATAGCCTGGGTCCAGATGCCCCCACCCCAAAGAGAGTGCACTCATTGGGGACCCTTCGGCGTGACCTGTGCAGTCTCTGATTCAATGGCTTTTACACCTACGCTGTCAGGACTGAGATCCTCCCCCCAGGTGTGGTTACTCAGAGCCTCTCTGACTATCTTGTTTACTTGTGCTCCGCCAGTACAAATCTTCTGTTAGTGAAAGAATGACCCACTTATAGAAATGAAGTGTGGGTTTCCCCCACAAGGCTGAATTGCTCCTGTGCATTCAGAGAACCTTGGGCGAGTAGTGGGAGTTCAGGGCAAGCAGAGAAAATGGTGTGAACAGGGCCCTCTCTTTATCCTTGGTTATGAGGATGATTTATTAGCAGTGATTATAATCAACGTTTATAAGTGCTTACTCTGTGCACTACTTGAATTATTTTCTTTACTCCTAATAATTAAAAAATTGGTACTATTATTATCCCCATTGTGTGGATGAGGCTTAAGAGGTTGAGCAAGTGGACCAAAGTCCGGTAGCCAGTAAGTGGACAGCAGAACCTGGAATCGAGCCCAGGCAGTCAGACGAAGAAACTTCATTCTTAGCCACTAGGCCATACCAGGCACATGTCATCCTAACATCATTCTATTTATTTGGCCTTCAGCATTCTGTCCTCTGACTTAAAACTATACCTAAGGTCTGGTTTTCTCATTACCTATTTGCATATGATCTTTGACCTTTTGTTTCCTATTTCCTTATAAATTGAGACTCTGCTGCTCAATCTCTATTCTCCTTTCTAAGACTGAGATTCTATGGTCTTTGCACACTCAACATCACTCTCCAGGTGTAGGGTGTCTTTAAAATTGCTACTGAGAACATCAATAAACTTTAGGCTTGCAAAAACAAAGAAGTCTGAATGGTTACTCAACAAAATATTACCCAGGGTTATTTCTGGGTGGTGGGATGTTTGTCATTTAAAAAAAGATTATATGTCTTTTTTTTCTGCTTTTCTTTGTTTTCTAATTTTTCTCCAATATTTATTTGTGTAATAAAGAAATATTAAAAGTTGAAAAAATTATGATCCTTTATTGTGGACTGCTAGCTGAAATTCAGCCCTTGTCTTTGATGAGTGATAAAGAATGAAATACCGTATTAGTCCCCTAGAAATAAGGTTAAAAGCTTTTTTTTTCTTTTAAATTTGGTCTGGGCCCAGTTCAGAAAAAAGAAGCACATCTATGTGGTTTGTCTGCGTATACACTGGCTCTCTGGGAGTCCTCACATGAACCTCATTTAAATGATCGCTGGGATGTGGTAACATGCCCAGCGCCTCAATGGCACTTACTGTGAGTGAAGTCATAACCTACATTTTGAATGGTATGATAGTTTGCATAGAAAATGAGTAACAGTATAAAAATCAAATTGAAAAAAGATTTTTGAAATAACTTAATCAAATATTTTAAATTATCCATGAACAATTAGGTCGTATTCACACTATGCCACATAGCCTATAAATCTATCAAACTTGTTGTGCCAGATATTCTCTTTAGGTAAAGAAAGCACAGATATTTTTAAAAACTTTTTATTTTGAAATAATTTTATTTTACAGAAGATAGTTGGAGAATTTTTGTATATTCTTCACCCAGATTCCTTTAATGTTGGCATCTTATATAACCATGGTACGTTTGTCAAAACTAATAAATTAACGATGGTACAATACTATTAACTAAAGTACAGAATTTAGTTGGATTTTACCAGTTTTTCATCTAATGTGGCATATTAGTCAGGGTTCTCTAGGGAAACAGAACCAACAGGAGATATATGTAAATCGAATTTATAAAATTGTCTTCCGAGACCATGAGGATGTAGAAGTCCAAATTCCTGCAATCCAGGGACTCCAGTGAAGGTCCTCAATGAGTTCCCCAGGAGACACTGCTGTCTGAAGTAGAGATGGAAATTCTCTCCCTGAATGCTGAAATCACTTCTCCTTTTAAGGCCTTCAACTGATTGAATGAGACATCCACTCATTGCTGGTGGCAATCTCCTCAATTGATTGTAGATGTAATCAGCCATCTGTGTAATCAACTCACTGATGATTAAAGTGCATGAAATGTCCTTGTATTACAGTTAGCCCAGTGCTTGCTTGACCAAACAACTGGGCACCATTACCTGGCTGAGTTGACACATGTGAATTTCTGCTCCAGGAGCCAATCCAGGATACCAGGTTCCATTTAGCCATAAAAAATTTTAATTAGAGGTATAAAAGGAATACAGTATAGGCTGTTGAGTCTGAGAGTGTTTTTCAGTGTACACAAGGCAGTGCTGGCCAGGGCAAATTTAAAAATCTTTTTTTTAAGCTGGTGCCCAGCACAGTTCTTCCCAATTCTATGAGAATCCTGTCTTTGGCGTGATGTAGGCAGTCAAAGGAGCCCCAAGTTAGCAAAGGCTGGGAAGGGGTTGATTCACCCAAATGGCTTCTCTTCTATCATTGAAATTCTTCTCACATATCAATCTGGCTATTTTCTTTTACATTTGCAAAAAGTGTCTATGGCATGAGTCACAGTAAGAAACTCATCATAAGAATGTGGCAGATCGCAAAATAGACTTCCTTTCCCCCCTAATGGCAGATCCAAGATTTTAAAATTGCAGTGTTTCAGTAAGCTTAAGCAATTCAATAAGCTTAAAAGAATGATTTTTGAAGCCCCATACCTTTTTTTGGCTAATATAAAATGCATTTTTGACCATAAAAATTAACTAAAATTGTCGCTTAATTCAGGCATTCTCAATTTGAAGACAGTTGCCCCTACAGAGATGTGTTCTTTAAATTGAAAATGAAAGGAACAATTATACCATAATTGGATGCAGGGAGGGGATGACAAGAAGTGGCAGCACATGCCACTTTATTATTCAAAGGCTTAGTATATGTATTGAGTGTGTGTCTGTGGTTTGTGTGGTGTTTAGTGTGTGTGTGTATATATGGTGACTGGTGTGTGGTTGTGTGTCAGGTGTATATTGTGTGTTGGGTATTTATATGTATGCAAATGTGTGTGGTGTATGTGTGTTTGTTATGGTGTGTTTATTTGTGTTGAATATGTGTGTGCTCGATGTGGGTGTGGGTGTGCGTATTGGGTGTGTGAAATGTATGATGTGTGGGTTATGTGTGTGTTTGTGATGTATGTATGTTGTGTGTATAGGTTGTCTGATGACTATCTGGTGTGTGTGGTGTGTGGGTTGTATGTTGTATAATGCCCATTGAGTGGTGCATGTGTGTTGGGTTTTGTGCAGAGCTAAGATCCAGAGCTCAGAGTTTTTGTTTTAAAAAAACAGCTCTGCCTTGAAATCAGTTGGTAAAATCTTTTGAAATGTTTCATCCCTGCACAAATCATTTGGTAGGTGTTTTTGGAAACCCAAATGCTTGGTTTTTAGGAGAAAACTTCAAATATTAAAAACTAGATCAAAGTGAAAGTGATTGCTCCAACACTGTAATTTTAGCAAAGCTACTTATTTTCAGTTATTATACTCAGTGCAGCAGAGCCCATCTTCTGCATCAGATGTGTAAATCCATTTCTCCTGGCCAGCTGCAACCATTTCTTGCTCTTCAGAGGTGGTAGAGTGGGACCATGTGTCTCATTTTGGCATCTCCCACATCAGGCTCTGAGTCATTTTGAGGTAGGTTAGCTGACAGGCTATAAAAGTGGGGCCTCTCGACTCAGACCGTCTGGGACCGCCTGGGTCCATCTGTGATGGCGTAACAGATGGTTTCCTCATCTATGAAATGGGGGTATTAGTGGTACTACTGTGCTGGAGGAACTACCTCGCAGGGCTGTTGGGAGACTTACTTGAGATGATGATGTGATAGTGCATGGAACATAGTATGTATTCAATGAACACACGCTTGGATGACAGTCAGGATCTTGTATGGATATGACTGTGCCTTGGACCATTTCTTCCAAAATTTATTGTGAATTTATTCAATTTGACCTGCCTATGTGGACTAGATACATGAGGGCCCTCTCCTGGTGTCAATGTAGCCTGCCTGGGTTGGTGGGGTAAATAATGTGTCGCTTAATAAATGCTTACAAGGGGTTTTGCAGATGTTAGTGGGGCTAGGCCTGGACCACTGTTAGGGCAAAAGTGCTCTCCTTTACACGTCAAAACTGGTCCTACCATCTGTTTCCTGCTCAGCGATGGAGAACTGTCCTCTGAGAGCATTAAAAAAGTCTGGCATATTATATAAGTCACTCTGACTAACATGCGGTTATTTGGCACAATTTTCAGATGAAACTTCACATTTTGTCCCTGCTATTTCTGGGCCTCTCTGTGGACATTGATGTCTGACTAAAATGTCCATTAGAAGGCCTGGGTGCCGAAGCGGAGGTTGTGGATGTGGGGTGTCTGCTGTGACTATGTTCATTTGTTTTTACTTTTCTGTCCTGTTTAAGGACGATCTTGAGGCCCTTTCCTGGTTTGAGGAATGCAATTTGTGAATTCAAGGGGTGTGTGGGGGTTGGGGAAACACCTACAGAAACTCAAAGCCTTGCACTTGCTAGCACTGCAGCTGCTGCAGAAGTTTTGTGAGGATGTGGCGTGCCCGGCCAGCTGGAAAGAAGCCAGTGGGGACAACTGCTGCATCTACCACACAACATGCACTCCTGCCCGCTGGCTTTCATGGTTCCTGCTAGTCTTTAAAATCTCTTCTGGGCTTTTTGCTGAGTGTCAAGAATAAACAGAACAATATGAAGATTCTTAAAAAAAAAAAAAAAAAAAAGAAAAAAAAAGAAAAAAGAAAATAGAAAAAACAGTGAGAGGGCAGTCCTGCCAGATTTTTGTTAGAATTCACCTCTTTTTTTTTTTGTCTTATCTGCTCTAACCTCAGTCCAAGCCTTACAGGTAGGTTAAAGGTGCGTCTTCAGGGTCTCTACCTCCTGTTGGTCTGTACTCAGTGTTAATGACAAAGGCTTCCTACTGTAACGATCCCTTTAATCCCAAATTTATCCCACCTCTTCTCATCCCACCCACTTTGCCAAGAGCTTGTCATTATTTCTTCAGCAAGGTCTGGATCAATATCTTCCCCTGACATCAAGGCTCCCCTCCAGGCAGCCTCAAATTGCTTTCCCTCCCTTGTTTCACTTTCTCTCCATTAGTTTTCCCAGGGACATTTTCTTGCCGAACCTTCATGCCTTCTAGGTTTTCTGCTGCTAAACCATGTGTCAGGCTTAGCTGTGCCTGCAATGTCCTCCTCATCCAGCTCATTGGTTAAGTTCTCCTTCTTATGCAGATAACTCCTGCCTTCTCGTTGTCTAACAAAATTTTGTCAAATTCTTGAGATAACAATTTTCTTTAGAATCTGGCTCAAATGTAGTTATGCTGTTGGTCAATCAATCATTCAATGAAAAAATCAGTAAGTTAATAAGAATGTTATTGAGTGAATGTAATAATTTCTGCCCCTTAATATGTGCTTGGATGGGATATGCAGGGTTGTTATACATAGGCCTGTTTTCTAGCTTACAGTCTTGTTAGAGAGGCAAGAGTAACATACGAATCAATAAAAGAGCAGAAAATGCCAAGTATATATATATCTTCATAGTCTGCCAACAGCAAGGAATTGAGGAGGTTTACAATAAAAGAGAACTATATAGAACACTACAATAATGATAAAAGACCAGGAGCTATGTAATAGGGAGGGAGATCATTAAAAAGGCAATCCAGTTTAAGGTAAATTGTTGGGTATGAGTACAAAATTTAGAATTGAACTTCCTGGAAGTTAAGAAAAAAGAGAAAACATGATGAGTTATATAATTTCCATCTCATGAAAGGGCTGTGGAAGGATGAGCGAGGAAGAGACAACTCTGATGGGGCAGTGGGTGGTGGTCAGTGAAGGATTCACAGGGGGGAGGGGTGACATTTAAACCAATTCATGAAGGTAGACCGGGGTTTTGCTAGGTGGAGCAGGATACAGAGGAGTAGCACATAGAGAAAGGCATTGAAGTATGGGGGTCTGAAGAGTCTAGGCAAGAGTGAGTTCAGTGTGACTGGTATGTAGGGTGCATGGGCTGGTGTGGAGGGAATCAAGCCAGTGAGGCCCAGAGGGTGAATGACCTTGTCTTTTTGCCTGTGGATCTTGGACTCTCTCCTGCAGTCCAGTGGTTCTCCACTTTTCATAGGCACAAAAATCACGTGGAGGGGGGGACATTAAAAATGGGGATTCCTAGGCCTCCTCTTCAAGGAGATGTATTCAGTACTTTCGGGGCTCAGTAGCTGACAAGCTAATGGGCTCTCAGCTGATTCCATTGCTGCTGGTTCACAGACCACACCATTACTGTGGGCAATGAAGTCTTTTAAGAACAGGAGGGATATGACCCACTTATTTTTAGGGAAGAGAATCCTGCCAAGTGTGTGGAAGATGGATTGACCTCACTGATGGGGAAAATGTATAGGAAGTTGCTACAGGCATGCTGGGGAGGGATGGTGAGAACCTGGGACTACAGTGTGAGTGGGGGTGAAGAAAAGGGCAGAATACAGGTGAAAAGGGTTAGAACACAGGTGACTTGAGCAAGTGAAAGACTGAGAATTAAGGTGACTTCTTAAGTGTCTAGCTTGGAAGAATGAGTGGTCAAAAAAGCCTGGCATTTGGTAACAACTTGTTGAATGAATGGATGAATGAATGAATGAATAACAAATAATTTTAGAGCGAGAGGAGGTAGGGTGGTGGTAAGAAAATAAAATTCCATTTTAGGTGTGTAAATTTGAAGTCACTACAAAAACTCTTGATCTAGTATTTGTGAAGAAAGTTCATGTAGGGTTGGAGATAAGGATTTGGAAATTATCAGCAGAGAGATAGCTGTTGAAGCAATGGTAGAGTCTGAGATCACTCAGCAAGAATGTGTAAGTCTGAAAGAGAAGATCAGGAATAGGAACGTTTTAGGGGTATTTAAGGGACGAACAGTGGATAACTAACTGGCAGAGAGGGGAAGGTGGCCCAGAAGAAGGTAGAGGATTGAGAGAGAGATATATTTTGAAAATAAAGGGAAGAAAGAGTTTCAGGAAGTATGTGTGCATGTGTGAAGGAGTGCACACCGTGTGTGTTGGAGGGGTGTCTTGGGAGTATGTTGTCAATCTGAATGCTGAAACATGTTCTGCCAAAACTTCTTTCTAATGTAGTTTTCCAATAGATTCAGCTCCCTTTTAAGGTCATTCCTGAGTCATGATGGGAAAACCAGTCAACAGCATAAAAGAAGATGCCAGTCTTCCTATATGCTGTAGCTGGAAGGCAGTGCTCATTTCAAGTGGGGTGGGAGCTAGGACATATTACCCGCCCTTTCCTCCACCATTTATTTCTTTATTTTATTTAGGTTAGAATTAGCCCTGTCAGGCTCTTTTTCTTATCCCATTAAGCTTCTTGCACTCGTCTTTTAAAACAGTTTTTGAAGATATATTAATATTACTCTCACTAGCAGATATGAGGGCGTCCATCTCACTCTACTCTTAACAACATTATAAGTGAACATTTAAAATAAAATCTTTGCTAAATGTTTGCCAAAAACAGGTAACTCATTTTAATTTTTATTTCTACTATAGGCAAACACTTTTCAGATGGTTATTGGCATTTGTATTAATTTTTTTCCTGTAAATTCTGTTCAGGATCATTCCCATTTATATATTGGGGTCTTAGAGGTCTTTTGGATTGATATTTGTATGTTCCTTATATGCTAAGGTCATTAATAGCCCTTGGTTATTCTTTTTTTTTTTTTTTTTTTAAGATTTTTTATTTATTTATTCATCTATCCCCCCCCCCCCTGTTGCCTGTGCTCGCCGGGTCAGCCAACCACACCACGCGGGCGGCCCGCCTTCACCAGGAGGCCCCGGGAACCGAACCCGGGGCCTCCCACATGGTAAACGGGAGCCCCACTGATTGTTCTTGTTATAATAGTTATTCTTGTTATAATAGTTTTCCAAACAATCATCTATGCAGCAGGGCAGGGGTGGAAGGCAAGTGTTAACAGTCGTTAGAGCAGGCTCTACATCAAATTCTGTCCCTCTGAGACTCACCAGAAGCGACTGGGAGGTTCTTCAGCCAGGTCCAGGGAAGGTTTCCTTACAAGATAAGTGCTTCTTGAAACCAATCGGGGATGAGCTTGTGAATCGATCAGCTGTATGACCTAGATTCCTTTCTTCTCCCCAAGAACTCAGGCAAATATACCTGGAACTATTATGGCATCTGAAAGCCAGGAGATTTGTTTTGAAGGCCTGTCTAAAAGGAAGATATGTGTGTATTCATGTTTGTTGGATAAACAGGAGTCCAAATGTTTAAATATAGGCTTTCTCTTATGACCCCCTCCAGAAGTGTTAAATTCAGCATCAGATGGCTATTAGAAAAACGAATCGGTGCTCCACTGGGGGTGGGGTGGGCAGGTGAGAGCTATTATATCATTTTCAAATTGTTTATTTTTGATGTTTTACTTTTGTTGTATATTGACCTTGTTTACTGGTAAACTTGATAAATCTACTTTTATTTTAGTTGTTTATATATTTTCTTCTCTGAGAGGAGTTTTCTTAGTATTGGTGTTTTTTTCTTCCTTAAACGGAAGAGTTCATCAGCGAAATCAGCTGGATCAGGAGGTTCCTTTGTGGAACTATTTTAAGTTGTAGATTCAGTTTCTTTAATAGCTAAAGCACTTCTTCCATATTTTCTGTTTCTTCCTGAGTCAGTTTTGATGTTTTGTTTTTCTAAGAATTTGTGTATATCATCTAAATTTTCAAATTTATTGGCATAAAGTTGTTCTAACTATCTCATTAGTATCTCTTTAAAGCTTATAGGATCTGTAGTGAGATCCCCGTTTTTCCCTGTTATTGGTAATTTGTGCTTTTTTTTCTTTTTTCCTGATTAGTCTTGCTGGAGGATTGTCAGTTTTATTAGTTTTGAAGGGCAAAATCACTGTGTCCTTCTTCCTTAGGCTTCCCTTCTTCAGGAATTTTGGCTATTTAAGTCCTGGTGGCCTTGGTGGGCCCAAATTCCTTTTTTCCCTCCCCAGCCCCAAGAGATTGCTGACTTCTCTGCCTCTTGTCATCCACTCTCTGCCTTGTTTTTCAGCAGCCCCTGTCACTCCCCCCAGCCCCAATATCCTAAGAGTCATCAATGCCTTGAGGAAGAAATAGGTGCAAAGAATATTGGGCTCACCTTGCCATCTTTCCTTTTCTTCAGAATGTTGGCCCTTTAAATCCTGCTTATTTTGACACCTCTCTGATGTTTTAAACAGATGGTTAAAATATATTTTAACCAGAATTTTTTTAGTTGTTTTTGGTGGGAACATTAGTTTGCTTGGAGCTATTTCATTATTGCTGGAGGGAGGAAGTCTGAGCCTTTCTCTTTCATTTCTTTTAGATGAATATTTTGGGGTTTAACATCCTTACTAACATTACTTCTGAGTTTTCATTTTTAGACATTCTACATGGACTTCCTACTACTGAAGATGAAGATTTTGGTTTCTTTCTTCCTCTCAGTCCTTACCACATATGCCTATCTTTTCCATCCTTTATCCATTCCTCCAATATAGTAATATATTATAATTTTAGATAAATCAACAGTGGTGCTTACATTGTTACTATATATGTGCTAGTCACATCTGAGATATGTGGTACTATTACTTTTTCTTTGAGGCACAGCTTTTGTCTTTCCTGGACAAAATTTTTTTGTCTTTCCTGGACAAAAAATTAATCAACCGATTAATGCATAACTTTTAAGTGTGTTTCTGTTTAAAGATACCTTATTTAATATATTTTGTTGATTCATTAACATTGAATTCATGGCCAATAGCACTATAATTCATGCCTGAACAAAGCTTATCTAACACACATAGTTTCTCTGTAAGCCTTTTTTTTTTTTTTTTGCAGTGTTTTGTTATGCCTTTATTCATCCTTGTTCACTAAAAAGTCCTTGTTTTTAAGATCCTATAAATAAACAACCCATTAATGTGGGATAGAACTGACCCTTTGCAGCTTAGTATTTTTTTTTAAAGCAGTATTTCTTATAGGAATCTTATTGATCACACAGTACTTTACAAGAGTGTCAGATATAATGACATACACAGTCTAAACAAGACCGGCTGGTTGAGAATTTACATAATGTGGTAAAAATATACATATTCAAAGTCAGCAACGTGGACAGAGGCATGCGGCGAGGAGGCTGCGGATGCCTTCCAGGCTGGGCAACGAGCACCCACGGGAGCAAGACTGCTCCCCCCACGACGGCAGGCCACTGCTGCTAGAGATAGAAGCTGCGCACCCACGTGCAGATACACAGTGGAGGTGCTGACCTGCTCTGTAGACAGTCTAAACCAGGGGTTCTTAACAAGGGTCCATAAGCTTGAACTGAAATTCAAAAAATCATTATTCTTGTGGGGACGTGTTGGTGCAGGTGTGATCTATTTATTAAATAATACACAGTGTAGTGTGGACTTAGTAAGGGATCCATGGTTTTTACCTGACTGGCAAAGGGGTCCGTGGAACAAAAAACGTTAAGAATCCCTGGCTCTAAACCAACATGACTTCCCTGGTCGTCTAGTGGTTAGGAAAAAAAAAAAAAAAAAAAAAGAAAAAAAAAAATAAACCAACATGACTGTGATCGTTCTGTGGTACTTCCACGAAATAGTAAATTGTAAACCCCATGCAAGTAGCAGAAAGCATCAAGTCACTTATTCTAGGTGGAATTTGGAAGAGGTTTAATTCTTGACATTAATATTTGTAAAAGGCTATGTCTCCTTTTCTCCATTTTCTCCACAACTAATATGCATTGAAGAGTTGGGGGGATTTTGATGGTTGTTTCACCTAACAGTGGCCCTTTGTGCCAGCTCACTGTCTTTAGGAGGCACTGGGAACCTCTGCTCCCTGCTTTGTTTTGTCTCTCATTATGCTTTTCCTCTTATGTCTCTTGTTGTGTCTGCTTGCCGCACCTGCCCGTCACGCCAGCTGCCTGTCTTCTTTAGGAGGCATTGGGATCCGAACCAGCGACCTCCCACGTGGTAGGCAGGAGCCCAGTCACCTGAGCCACATCTGCTTCCCCCACCTGAATTTTAATGCTTGAGTTTTAGTTTCTACCACTGTCCTAATGAAAATAATGCAACTGCTTGTTTGTTCATTTACCAAATCAGGTACTAGTTTGAGTTCTCAGGGAAAATCCAAAATAAGAAATGCCACTCCTTTTTTCTCTTGGGCCTTTTTAGGAGATAGACCAAAAATCTAAGTTACTCAAGATTCCTGCAAAGCTGTGGTGTTTTTCTGCAAACCAAGCAGCAGCTTGGTGTTTTATAAACTTTCTAATGTTGCAGGAGCCCTGACTTGGTATTTGATCTACCAGGAATCGGGACCATGGAACGGAGCTCAGAATCAGAGCTGTTTTTATGCGCCCCCATGTATCCTGCTCTGCACTAACTATTATGACAAGTGATTTTCTTAGGGGTTAAGCTTGACAACACAAGCTTCAAGAGCCTCCCATGGAGATTTCTCTAACTGAGTGGAAACCCTTCTCTGAAAAGTTGGCAGGTTCTGTGACCCTTGGGAAGACAATATCTCTCTGAATGCCTGTAAGTTACTGTTCGAATTGCAAGTTCCTACTGGGGAAAATGCATTAAAATAACTCGAAGTTCTCTTTTATTGGCAAATTAAAATGCAGACTTTTATTTTAAAACTTCTAAAATTTGAACACAAGATGCTCTAGGTTAACTAATATAGTTTTCCAAAACTGAATGTGCTCATTTGGAGCTCAGTTTTTCTGCTTGAAACACAAAAACAACTTCTAAAGCTCCTAGGTGGGAACACAACTCTTTGATGACCTGTGATTAGATGACCAGTCAAGCTTAGTTGTAACATTCCTCCCCGGCCCCCGCCCCCCCCCCTTTTGCCTCAGTGTAAGGGCTTTAACAATTCTAGGGTAGATGCACCTGCCAGCCTTACACCAGCCACTTCATTCCAAATGTCTCCTGAGAGCCATATACCACATACAGGAACCCACCTTCATCCTTCTCGCTTTCACAGACCTCAGAAATAGGTGTGGAAACCTCCCCCTGCTGTGTCTGTTCACCAACAGGAAGAAGCCTTGATGAGCATTAGGCTGCAAGCGCCTTCTAATTATTTTGATTAGTTCATTTATGTTGACATGATCTGATACAAGGAACTTGGTTTTATCCAGCACAGAGAGCTGCTTCTCAACCTTGTATCTTTCTATTATCACCGGGATTTTGGTAGGATGCTGCTCTCGGATGTGTTGGACATCTTCTACTCTTTATTCGAAGGTGCGGCCCTGCTTAAAAGTCTTCTCAGATGGTGTGGTGGAGTGAGGGGTGCGAGGCGGTGATGCTGAGGGGCCCGGCTCTGGAGGCGGTGGTGGCGAAGGATCTGGCTCTGGCAATAACCACTCCCCTTGTCATCACAGCCTTCTTGCACTTAGGAAAACTAGACAGCACTTTATTGTTGTGCTTGGTGGCCATTTTCTTGTACATGGGAAGCAGGTGCTTAACCACTTGAGCTACATTGGCTCCCTATTTAATTTTATATCATTTTAATTTATTATTATTTTTAAATAAACAATTTATTGACGTATATCATTCATACATGAACATAAACTATAAGTGTTCAGTAAACAGTGTGAACTTACAAAACAAACATATGTAACATCATATAGGGCTTCCACACATCACCCCACCACAAATACTTTGCATTGTTGCCAAACATTTGTTAACAAATTATGAAAGAGCATTGTCAAAGCATTACTACTAACTATAGTTCGTATCTTATTCCCCTATACTCTTTTTCCCCAAGGATTTATTTATTTACTTTTATCCATTTTTACCGCGCCCCCCCACCATTTTTGCTGTTTTTGTGTGTTTGCCGGGCAACTCCCTGTGTCCGTTTCCTGCCCTCTCTTCTCATCCTTCTCCTCCTGTCTTCACTGGGATTCGATCCTCGGAACCTCTGATGTGGGAGAGAGGCGTCCTACTGCCTGTGCCACCTTAGTTTGTTGTTTTTCGGCGTGTCTTGTCTTGGCTCTCCCTTGTGTCACTCTCCTGTTATGTCATCATCTTGCTGCGTGGCTTGGGGGGCCTGGCGGTGCACCCACACATGGGGCCTGGCGGTGTACCCGCTTGTGGGGCCTGGTGGTGCACGCGGGGCCTGATGGCACAACCGCATATGGGACCTGGTGGCACACCTGCACGAGGGGCCTGACGGCGCACCCACACGCAGGGCCTAGTGGCCCATGTGCCTTCTATATTTTTCTTTTTTTAATTTTTACCGGGAGGTCCCAGGGATCGAACCCAGGTCCCTTCATATGGGAGACGGATGCCCAACCATTTGAGCCACATCTGTCCCCCTGCTGTATCTCTTAAGGTTGACCAAAGATACCTAGAGTTAAAGCCTTTTCTCATACAGGATGGTCATATAATAAATCAGGCTTAGTTTATCACCAGTATTCTAAAAACCAGACCTAGGGAGAAAAACTAGGTTTGGGGACACATGCGTGGTTTCTAATATAGCGAATGTTTAGCCTACCCTGATTATCACAAAATTAGGACAGCGAGAATATTCACATCCTATTTTATTTTTAAAGAAGCTTTGGATTACATAAATGTTACATGGAAAATATAGGGGATTCCCATATATTCCACCCCTTTGCCTCCCACACTGTTCCCCGTTAACAACATTTTTCATTAGTGTGGTACACTTGTTACAATTGAACATATAATGAAGCATTGCTACTAACCGTGGTCTATAGTTTACATTATGGTTTACACTTTGCACCACACAATTTTATAAGTTTTGACAAAATGTATAATGACCTGTATGCATTATTGCAATGTCATGCAGAACAATTCCAATGTCCCAAATATGTCCCATGTTACACTTATTCTTCCCTCTCTCTCCCCTCAGAACTTCTGGTGACCACTGCCTTTATATCAATATTACAAGTTCTTCCATTACTAGAATAATAATAAGTCTAATTTAGTCAATAGTTGCATTCTCCCCTTATGTTTGTTCATTCCTCAGTCTTGAGGATCTGGGGATGGTGATGCTCACTCTGCTTCTGATTGAGAGGGTGCTTAGATCCCATGGGGTGGATGGATGGACTGTCTCACTTGCAGTTGTAGATACTCTCTGTTTTTTTGGGATAGGTATTTTGCATCATCATCCTTTTGTTAGTTGTCATGGGTGAGTTTGATGAACTAGAGAGTAGTTCATTTGCAACTCTGCTGAGATTCAGGGCTCAACCAACATATGAACAGCTGGAAGGTTTAAGTCCCTGGGACACATATGTAATGGGTATAGTGCTAATTATAGGTTCAAATAAAGGGGGCAGAAGAACCATGTGTAGGAAGATTATAAATGAGTCTAACTTTGATACATTGGGGAGATAGGGTATCATATATTCCAAGGTAAGGCCCACTAATGGGGTGCCAATGTTCAGAGATTGTGTGCCCTGCCTATAGTGTCTAGATGGTTCTAGAGCCCTCAGGAGCACCCCTGTTTGAGGTACTGTTTACTGTGGTAGTCAGTGAGATCCTCCTGAGATGTGCATTAGTGTAACCTCTGGAATGACCTCCCGACTCACTTTGAAATCTCTTAGCCATAAAAACTCATTTGTATTTAATATTTACCCCTTTTGGTCAAGGTCTTTTTCCAAATGTATTTCTAGTTGGCACTTGGTAATAATCCCTCATTGCCAGGGAGGCTCATCCCCTGAAGTCATGTCCCACACCAGAGGGAAGGTAGTATGTTTATATGCTGAGTTTAGCAAAGAGAGGCCACATCTAGGCATCAAGGAGGCTTTCAGGAGGTAACTCTTAGGGAATATATAATACTAGATTAGGTTTCAATTTCACAAGAATAAGGTTGATAAGTACAATCATCAATATCAAGGGTCTGGCATATTGGTCTCTTGTCCTTCTCTAGACACTGGCCCCTCTAGAGATTCTTGCTGCTCTATTAGAGAATGTACCAGGATGCCCCAGGATGGAAATTCAATACTCTGTTGGTTATTGTGTGGGTCTCCACTCACCAAGATAATAACCCATGACCACTTGAACACATTCATTTTCCATAGAGACATGCCCCAGACACACCCCTCCCCACACAGCTCCCCACCACTGACACCCCACACTAGTGATCCTCCCCTACAACAGTTGCAACCCTTCTGCAATCCAAAACCTCCCCCCAAACAAAGCCAAAAATAAAAATAAAAAAAATTATAAAGAAATAATAAAAAACATTTTAAACAGCAAAATCACCAATAAAAAACACAAAAATGCAAAAATTGTGGCACTAAATATACCACAAAAAAGACACTTGTTTACAGTATGAGTGCTGAAACAAGAAGGCAGAGTGTCACCTTGATCGACCTCAGCTGGAAATGTGCATTTTGGGTGACTTAATCTTTTTGTTACTCTGTGCATTTCCATGAATGACTGCAAGGGTGTTGTGAGTATTGAGTTTGGGGTAACAAATTTTAGTGGGTAGGTGAGGTTACGAATACAGAATTTGCAAATAATAAGGATTGATTATATAAGATCATGTCCTCTGTACATAGAGATAGATTTACATCTTTGTTTGCAATTGAGATGCCCTTTATTTAATTTTCTTGCCTAATTTCCCTGGCTAGAACCTCCAGTACAACATTTAATAGAAGTGGTGGGAGCAGGCTTCTTTGTTTTGTTCCTTCTCTTAGGTGGAAAGCATCCAGTCTTTAAATGTAATGTTAGCTGTGTGTTTTTCATAGATGCCTTTTATCAGGTTGAGGAAGTTCCCTTCTATTCCTAGTTTGGCAAGTGTTTTTCAATCAGGAAAGGGAATTCAAATTTGTCAAATGATTTTTCTGTATCTACTGAGATGATTATGTGGTTTTGTTTTTTCATTCTATTGATATAGCATATTGCATTAATAGCTTTCCCGATGTTAAACTAACCTTGCATTCCTTTAATAAATTTTACTTGGTCATGGTGTATAAACTCTTTTAGATGTTTCTGGATTTCATTTTCTAATATTTTGTTGAGGCCATCTCCTTTCAAATTTCTACATTTCTGTTGTTATTTCCTTTCCAATTTCCTCACCCTCATGGATTTATGCCGGAAAGAAAAAATAAATCATTTTACTCTCATTTTATTGGGATTCCAGAAGCCAGGTATGTTCAGTTTGCTTTCTTGATGCAAAAGTCAGCTTTGTTAAGGAGCCATGGGTAGATCTCCCATACCATGCCCTTGTTGTCTTGACTTTCTCTAGTTAAAAGATTTTTCTTGTGGCTCTAGGAATGTGGTAGCAGCATTGTTCCCACTAATTCATTTTATTTTAAGTTTTTTCTTGTGTTCATATATATAAAACATAATATTTGCCATTTTCAAGTGTATAATTCAGTGGCATTAATTACATTCACGATTTTGTGCAACTATCACCACTACCTATTATCAATTTTTTTCATTTCATCAAACAAACTCTGTACCCATTAAGCAATAACTCCCTATTCTTCCTCCCCTTAGCCTTTAATAACCTCTATGAATTTCTTATTCTAGATATTTCATGTAAGTGGAATCATGGAATATTTGTCATTTTTTGCCTGGCTTGTTTTACTTAGCATATTTTCAAGGTTTATCCACGTAGTAGCATGTATCAAAACTTCATTTCATTTTTTGGTTGTAAAATGTTTCTCTGTATGTATAAGCCACAGTTTATTTATCTGTTCATTTATTGATGGACACTTGGGTTTCTTCCAACTTTTGGTTATTGTGAATAATGTTGCTATGGACATTGGTGTACATATATATATTTAAGTCCCTGATTTTAATTCTCTTAGGTATATATCAGGAGTGGAATTGCTGGGTTATGGTAATTCTGTGTTTAAGTTTTTAAGGAACTGCCAAATTTTTCTACAGTGGCAGTACCATTTTCATTCCCACCAGCAATGTAAGAGGGTTCCAACTTTTCCACATCTTGCTCTTATTTTCCTTTTTTTTTTTTCTTTCACTAGGTGTGACGTTCCCACCAATTCCTGGCTCTTCATTTGGGGAGAAATTTATTGCTCTTTTAGTATAGCTCTGTTTTCCCTAGTAGTTTAGTTGGAGAACCAGGGAGATCTATTCTTAGGGAACTGGAAGCATCTCCGTCTCCATTTTGGTGGTGAATGCAATGTAGATAGAGTGTAGAATTTCTTCTTCTAAGACATCCACTAAAAAGATTAAAGTAAATTAAAATGAATTTGATTTGAAACTTTTATGACATATGTTGAAAAAATTTGGGACTATATGAAATTGAGGCTACAGCCAGCCCTTGCTTTGCTAATAATGTGGGATCATAAAAATGACTGCATAAGCAGAAACCATGCAAAGTGATATTAATAATCAATGGAAAAATTAGGATTGTTCCATAAACTTTACAATTTTTGTCAAAACAGTAAAAATTCTCCTGTAAATGTATAGAAAAATGAATAAAATAGTAAAACCAATGTTTATTACATTAATAAAGTTAATGTAATTTAAAACATTAGGAACATTGAGAATTAGTGCTTTACTTCTTTGTAAAAAAACTTATCAAGCAGAGTTTGGACAAATTCGCTGGATTTAATTAATGCTATGCTGCTCGTCACCACCATCCATTACCAAAACTTTTCTATCAGCCCAAACAGAAACTCTGTACCCATTAAGCCTTACTCCCCATTTATTTATTTTTAAGTCATTTAAGTCCTAATTTATTGTTTTAAGTCAGATTTATTGAGGTGTACTTTGCATATACTAAAATTCATATTCTTGAAGAATTTTGACAAGTATAAACAAACTACCACCACAATCAAGACATAAACTAAAAAGCAATGTGGCGACTGAGCTCCCGCCTACTACATGGGAGATCCAGGTTCAGTTCCTGGTGCCTCCTGGAGAAGATGAGCAAGACAGTGAGCTGATGTGACAGGGTGGCATGGTGAGCAGATGCATCAAGGTGATGCAGCGAGATAATGCAACCAAGAGACACAGTGAGGAAACACAATGAGAGATGCAACAAAGCAGGGAGCGGAGGTGGCTCAGGCATCTCCCTCCCACATGGGAGGTCCTGGGTTCAGTTCCCGGTGCCTCCA
The DNA here is from genome assembly GCA_026826555.1 of Tolypeutes matacus. NCBI lineage: Eukaryota > Metazoa > Chordata > Mammalia > Cingulata > Chlamyphoridae > Tolypeutes > Tolypeutes matacus. Next base: position 7,598,878 of record JAKSZT010037198.1, read on the forward strand.
AAAAAAAAAAAAAAAAGAGAGAGAGAAGACCAGCACACAATAAACAGACACAACAAATGCAAACACAAGGGAGTGGGGAGAAATAAATAAATAAAACTTTTTTTTTTTTTTTTTTAAAAAAGACCTAAACTATTTCCATCGCATCAAAAACTTCCCTCACCCTTTTGTATCAATCCCCTTTTTCCAGCCCCAGTCCCTGGCAACCATTGATCTGATTTCTGTCTCTGGTTTTTTTTTCCAAATTAAAAAAAAAGGATTTAAATTAATTAATTTTATTTAATTAAAAATTTACTGCATGAGTTTTTTTTAATTAGAGAAGTTGTAGGTTTACAGAAAATTTTTGTTGCTTTGTCTTTCCTAGAATGCCATATAATGAATTAGGCAGTATGTAGCAGTTGTGACTAGCTTCTTTCACTGAGCATGTTTTTGAGATTCATTCATGTTGTTCATGCATTTATCAAAGCGATTCCTTTCTTATTATAGCTGAGTAGTATTCCAATTTATTTTGGCTTTCTCAAGAATTTGATTGTAATCCCACTTGTCATGTTATACCAAAGAAGCTTGTTATTGGTTTTCTCCAAAAGAAAACTCAACATCTGAGAAACAAGCTGTATTGAATCTCAAACAGGTTTGTGAAAAGTAAATATCCAAAACAAAACAAACAAAACAAAAGGAATAGTTTGAACAGTGTTTGCTTCCTTCTTGTTGTATTAGTTACAGTTCAGAGTGAGAATCTTTTCTATGCCTTTGTGAATTGTCATAATCATTTCTAAGTTTGGATCAGCTTCCAAATTTTATCCTTTATGATTTCAATGTTAAATATCTTGGAGAGTTCCTTTAACATGAAGTTTTTGCTAGGGTCACTTCCTCTAGGACATTTTGTCACTACCATTTTCATATTTGAGATCATCATAACTACTTGCCTTAGCAATTCCTTGGAATCTACGTTTGAATTTCACAGCAGCACCTTATTCGTGCTAGCTGCTTCATCAGACAGTTTAATCAATTCAGGCTGACTTCTGAAACAACGGAAACCAGTCTTTACTGGCAGTAAAAGGATTTTCTTTAGTCTCCCTGTAATTATTGTTTTCTTTCCATGTGGCAACTAACTTCAACACTTTGGCTTTAATTCTAAATTGGGATAATTTTAAAAATTGTAGCTTTTAATCCAAAGTAGAAGTGTTCCATTTCAACCATAAGAGGCTTTCTGTTCCTACCACAATTTAAACTAAAAGATGTTGCTGTGACTGTACCTTGGTTTTTAAAATATTCACTTAACACTGTCTATATAGTTTGTACTATAGCTTCATGAGAGACCAGGTCTTATCCTATCTTCACTTTGCTGTTGCCATTTTTCAAATCTTCTAATCATCCAATTTCACTTCCAGCATTATCACTTTTCATATTTTTTGGCTGCACCTTAATCCTTGATGGCTAATTCCCTCTTTGGATTATCCGTTTTTGGAAAATGTTACATAGGTTTCTGACTAGGAGACAAAAAGCCAACACAACTCTATGCTTTACTGTCTGTGAATAACAGATGGGCAGTGACCAGTGACTAAGAGACTTTGAAAGACGTGATTATACTTGGTCACTAATCAAGTTGTGCATCTGTTACCTACACAGTGATTTATGGACCGAAGAGTTAGCAGCAGAGTGATTACTTTATGTGATTACTCACAGTTGACAGACTGTAACTGAAATTCGAACTGTGTTGTTGGGGGACTTGTGTTATTTGACTAAATCATCATAACTGAAATTCATATTGGAACTGTACAAAGTGAGGACTGCCTATGATCTATTTCAATGAACCACTTTTCTTTAAACAGAATACAAATATCCAAACACACCCGCTCACTATACTCATCTAGTCAATAATGTTGGGTAGGAAACTAACTCTGCATAGTTTACTTGAGTCAGAGTCTTGGGGCCAGATCATTCTGGTCTTTGTGTTTAAAAGTTATGTGGCTGCTCTGATCCCTCTGCTTGTCTTCTCAAAATGAGGTCTCCTCCTTGCTCCCTACCTTCACTAATGAGGCCTTGAACAGCTCTTCCTATGATATATATCGTTTCCTTTCATAGACACAATAGCAAAGCCTTCTTTATCTCAGACTCTTTCTCCTATCCTCTCTCTTTTCTCTATGTTCCTGTGCTTTAGAACTGCCCTCCACAAACACGTGGCAGCCCACCCCTGGCTTTAGAGCTCTTCCCTTGCAGTCAGGATGAAAGTTTTGCCCTGACACTGCAGTCAGCTAGCGAGTCCCTGCTTTTCTAATGAATAACTCATAAACAGTGAAAGCACTTTTTCCTCTGAAAAATGCCTCATCGTAGCTGTTACAGCCTCTTTCAAACCTCAGGCCAGCCTGTTTTATTTTTTTCCTCTTTAAGAATCTAAGTTTTGAAAACCTTTCTGTAGTATTTTAACATGAGCTTTAAAGATTCACAAAGGAAAAAGTTTCCTGAAGAGGCTTTATTTCTCTTTTTTCGCCCAGAACCTTTGAGACATTTTCAATGTAATAAAATAGGTTTAAAATGGATCCAGTGAGATTCCTTATGATTCTTTTGTGCCTCCGAGCACGTAGAGTGTAGGAAGCATGTAATAAATGCTTGTTGCTTTATTGATTGAAATAACATCCTGCAGGCATACCTTGATTTACATGTAGATTTATTTATGTAAATTGATGTTTTTGGGAGGGGAAGAGGTAAGTGATACTGGATTTGGAGGAGGGGAAGAAAACTTGCTCTGAAAAGATTCCCTCTGTGGAAAGTGTGGGAGGAGGAGGGGGAGGGGGTGGAGCATATGGGAATCCCCTGTATTTTTTATATAACATTTAAGTAATCTAAAGCTTCTTTAAAAATAAAAAATTAAGAAAAGGAAGGTTAAATAAGTGAGGCAGCAGGTCCTCCACTCCCATTGCAAGAAAAGTAGCTCTGCTCTGTATATACTGGACCTCTACAGAAAATTTTTGAAAGAAAAAAGTTCCAAGTCTAATAAAAATGTTTAAGTCACACACACACACACACACACACACACACGATTCCCAATGTGGATCCTTTTAATAGACTGACAAATTCAGCCTTTTATTTTTATTTTTTTATTTTTATTATTTTTTAAAGATTTTATTTATTTATTCATTTATCCCCCCTTGCTGCTTGTGCTCGCTGGGTCAGCTAACCACGCTGTGCGGGCAGGCTTGCCTTCACCAGGAGGCCCTGGGAACCGAACCCGGGGCCTCCCATATGGTAAACGGGAGCCCTACTGATTGAGCCACAGCCACTTCCCCAGCCTTTTATTTTTAAATGAGAGTTGATTTTTTCATTTGTTTGTTTGTTTTGTTTTTAGGAGGTACTGGGGATTGAACCCAGGATCTCGTACATGGGAAGTAGGTACTCAACCACTGAGCTACATCCGCTCCCCTCAGCCTTCTTTCTGATGATACTTTTTGAAAAAACAAATCAATTTTATTGACATATATTAATAAAACATACAATTCATCCAAAGTATACAATCTATGGTATTTGGTATAATCACATAGTTGTGTGTTCATCACTTCAATCATTATTAGAGCATTTTCATTATTTCAATAATAATAATAAAAAAACAGACAAGAAAATTCCTCACCTCTCAATCTCTCTCTTTTTTAAAAATTTATTGAAATATATCACTCATACATAAACATACATAAACAATAAGTATATAGTTTGTTTTGTGAGCTTACAAAACAAACATACATAACATTATACAGGGCTCTCATACCTCACCTTACCACCAATACCTTGCATTGTGTGAAATGTTTTTAACTAATGATTAAAGAACATCCTCAAAATATTACTTCTAACCAAAGTATTTTCCCCCAACCCACCCTATTATACTTTTAAAAATATATTTTTATGACAAAAGTTGTAAACCTACAAAACAATCATGCACATGTGCAGATTTCCCAAACAACACCCCTCTATCAACACACCACACTGTGGTGGAACATTTGTTACAGATTATGAGATAATATTATCCGATCATTACCAGTTCCACAGCATACATTTGGCACACATTTTCCATACTCCCCCATTATCAACACAGTGCATCTTACATTATTACTGTTAACCACACTCCATAGGTCACTCCAGTTGTATTTTTCCCATGCTTCTCCACATTCCCACCACCCTGCAATATTGATGTACATCTGCTCTAGCTCACAAAGGACACTCTTGGCATATGTACCATCAACCACTGTTTTCATCCACCTCTGGGTTTACTGTGCATGCAGTCCCTAGATTATTCTCTAGCTTTCTGTCAATTGGCATTTACATCCCCAGACTACCATTTTCAGCCACATCCCCATTTATAAACCAGCTGTTACTCATTATAATGTGTTACCATCAACTCCGTACATTTCCACACTTGTACAGTAAAGCTAATTAAAAGTTCTACGTACATTAAATATCAGTAGTCCATCTCAGTCCTCCTCTTATCTCCTTTAAGAATCCACCATCTACCACCAGGACTTGAAGATATTTTCTTACATTTTCTTCTAGAAGCTTTAGGGTTCTTGCTTTTATAGTTAGGTTTTTTTTTTTTTTTTTTTTTTAAGATTTTATTTATTTATTCATTTATCCCCCCCTTGCTGCTTGTGCTCGCTGGGTCAGCTAACCACGACGTGCGGGCGGGCTTGCCTTCACCAGGAGGCCCTGGGAACTGAACCCGGGGCCTCCCATATGGTAAACGGGAGCCCTACTGATTGAGCCACAGCCGCTTCCCAGCTATAGTTAGGTTTTTGATTCATTTTGAGTTAATCTTTGTATAGGGGTCTTCTTTCCTTCTTTTGCTATGGATATCCAATTTTCTCAGCACCATTTGTTGAATGGACTGTTGTGCCCGACCTGGGTGTGTTTGACAGGCTAGTCAAAAATCACTTGACCATAAATGTGAGGGTCTGTTTTTTAACCATCAGTTTGGTTCCATTGGTCTATGTGTCTGTCTTTATGCCAGTACCATGCTGTTTTTACCACTGTAGCTAGGTAATACAACTTAAAGTCCGGAGATTAGAGTCCTTCAACTTTGCTTTTCCTTTTTAAGATGTTTCTGGCTATTCAGGACCCTTTACCTTTCCAAATAAATTTGACAATCATGTTTTCCATTTATTTAAAAAATGTGGTGGAGTTTTTATTGGGATTGCATTGAATCTGTATATCAATTTGAGTAGAATTGACATCTTAATGATATTTAGTCTTTCAATCCATGATTGAATGTTCTTCCAATTATTTGGTCTTTAAAAAATTTTTATTTTAATAATAAGTTGTAGTTTTCTGAGTATGAGTGCTTTACATTGTTGGTTAAGTTTATTCCTGAATCTTTGGGTTTTATCTGTCATATTTTATTTTCACTGCTCTTTTTGATATTTTAGTTACTTTTATTGATATAATCTTCATTTCTAGACTCTTTTCCAGACTTCTCTCTCCTGTCTTTTCTTTTCAGGCTGTAGCACAGCCTTTAGTATTTCCTGCAAAGGAGGTCTCTTGGTTACAAACTCTCTCAATTTCTGTTTATCTGTGAATTTTCTAAACTCACCTTCATTTTTGAAAGACAGTCTTGCCTGATATAAGATTCTTGGCTGGAAGTTTTTCTCTTGAAGTTTCCTAAATATATCATACCACTGTCTTCTTGCCTCCATGATTTCTGATGAGAGATCGGCACTTCATCTTATTGGGTATCCCTTATATGTTATGCATTGCTTTTCTCTTGCTGCTCTCAGAATTCTCTCTTTGTCTTTGGCATTTGACATTCTGATTAGTATGTGTCTCAGAGTTGGTCTATTCAGATTTTTTCAGATGGGAGTACGTTGGGCTTCTTGGACATGGATATCTATGTCTTTCAATAGGGTTGGGAATTTTTCTACCATTATTTCTTCAAATATTCCTTCTGCCCCTTTCCCTTCTTTTCTCCTTCTGGGACACCCATGACATGTATGTTTGCACGTCTCTTGCTGTCCTTTATTTCCCTGAGGCCTTGTTCAAGTTTTTCCAATCTTTTCTTCATCTGTTATTTTGTATGTTCACTTTCAGAGGCCACTTCTTCAAGCTCACCAATTTCTTCTGCCTCCTCAAATCTGCTATTATATGATTCCAGTGTATTTTTAATTTCACTTATTGTGTCTTTCATTCCCATAAGATCTGCTATTTTTCTATGTATATTTTCAAATTCTTCTTTGTGCTCATCCAATGTCTTCTTAATATCCTTAATCTCTTTAGCCATCTCATTGAATTTATTAAGGAGATTTGTTTGAACATCTATGATTAGTTGCCTAAACTCCTTTATGTCATCTGGAGGCTTATCTTTTTCCTTTAACTGGGCCATATCTTTCTGTTTCTTGGTGCGGATTGTAATTTTTTGTTGGTGTCTTGGCATCTGGCTTACTAGAGCATTTATTCTGGGTGCAGTTTTTCTCTTTAGTTTAGGGCTTCCTGCCCTTTCTCCCTTGCTGGTTGTGTAGTATAAGCCAAGGATGTAGTTGGTGCTATAAGCTGTGGGAGCTCAAGCTACCCTCATTGCCCCAAGGACCAATGAATCTTCTCACAACTTTCTCCTTTGTCAGGGGTAGGGACAGAGCCACAGCTGTGTAGAATAATCCAAATCATGCAGGCCTAGACTGTAGTTGCCCAGAGGGACTGATGAAGCTTCATATCCCTTTCTCCCCTGCCTGGGGCAGGGATGGAGCTGCAGATTTGGAGAGCAATCTATGCAGTGCAGGTCCAAGATGACCACAGTTGCCCCGATAGATTTCCGATTATTCAGTCTGTGCCAGCTAAATGTACCCGCAGTTACCTGGATAGGCTGGTGCAGGGCCTGTCAGCTTCCTCCCTGCTGGAGGTGGGGCTGAAGCCTAGGCTAGGGCTGAAGGCCAATCTGGGTGAAAGAAACCAGTCTCTACCATCACTGTGATTTCCAGTCAGCCTGGCTTCCCCTCATGCTGGGGGTAGAGTCAAAATGGCAGCTACCGGCCTCCTTCTGACTTGGATAGGCTCAAACTCTAGCTGTTCTTAGGGTTATACTTTAGTCAGCCGAATTGACTAATCAGTAGCTGAAATTGGTGGCCAACCGTCTCTTCCTTCCCTGTTTTTGGGAAGTGGAGTTTTCAATTCCAGCCGTGGAACAGCTCCTGAGGGGGCTTGTGCCTCCAGTGGAGGATGGGTACCAGCTTCCATGACGTGGAGGGCTCTGTTTATGAATCTTCTCTGCAGATGGGCAGTCTCCTTCTTCCATTATTTCAAGGATGTTGCAGGATGCACTTCTGCTCTCCTGCAGCCCCCAACTAAGTGCTCTAGATAGTTGTGAGTGATCACCAATTGCCCTGTAGCAGTAGCTGATTCTCGGAGCTCTTTACACTGCTGCCATCTTGCTGGTTGTCCCTCTGTCTCTCTTGAAGATACTTTTGATGACGGGTAGTTTTAGGTAATGTATCTTTTGTTTAAATCAGTATTTTAAATAGTTGCTTTAAATATGATAGCCATCTCTTAGTAGAAAATTTTTGCAGACAAAACAAAGGATTCATATATAAAAAGATACAGCAATGAGACTTGGGAAAAGGTATTTCATATAAGCATTCTTTTTTTTTTTTGCTTTTTTTGAATGGATGTTTGCTTTCTGACATCACAACAGATAGAACTAAAAATTTTTTTAATTAAAGAAGTTGTAGGTTTACAGAAAAATCTTGCATAAAGTACAGAATTTGCACATACTATCCAATTATTAACACCTTGCATTAGTGTGGTATGTTTGTTACACTTCATGAAAAAACACTTTAAAAAATCAGTTTTGTTCATACATATTCATAAAGCATACAATCCATCCAAAGTGTACAGTTGGTGGTATTTGGTATAATCACAGAGTTATACATTCATCATATCAATCAATATTAGAGCATTTTCATTATTCCAATAGTAATAATAAAAATAAAAAAAACAGGTAAACAAAAAACTGCTACCCCTTAATAATCACCTCTCAACCTCTATATCCTTCTCCTGCCATACATAGCTGGTCTTCTGTTTCTGTCTCTCTAATTATTTGTATTTATATTTTGTATAGATGGAGTCAAACACTATGTAGTACCGTGTGTCTAGTTTCTGTCACTTAGTATATTTCCTTTTTTTATTTAACCTTTAATGGAAGATTATTAGTTATATTACTATATACTACTGTTCACAGTTTGCTTTGGATGTATTTTTGCCTGAGATTAGCTTCTTGTAATATTAATGTACATTTGTTCTGTTTTAAAGAAAAAATCTTATATATGCAATATTACTTATACTCATATGTCACATGAGGTTTCGCTATGCTATATAGTCCCATGTTACATTTTTTAGCTTTCCTTCTAGTAATATACATGACCTTAGACTTTCCCTTTCAACCACTGTCATACCTGTATAATAGCACTGCTAGTCGCAAACACTAGGATGTGCTTTCACCATTTGTAATTTCCAAAGTTTACAAATAACCTTTTTACCAATTCTGCACAGATTAACCATCAGCTTTCCATTCTCTAACCTCATTCTATTTTCTGGTGACTTATATTCTAGTTATTAACTCCATGAATTTATACAATATATTTAGTTCATAACAGTACAATCATACAGTGCTTGTCCTTTTGTGTTTGGTTTGCTTCACTCAACATAATGTCCTCCAGGCTCATCCATGTGCTTCACAACTTCATTTCTTCTTACAGCTTAATAATATTCCATCATATGTATACACAATTTATTTATCCATTCATTGGTTGATGGTCACCTGGGTTGTTTCCATCTTTTGAAAATTGTGAATAACACAGTTATGAACACTGGTGTGCAGATGTCTGTTTCTGTCACTGCTCTCAGTTCTTCTGGGTATATACCTAGTAGTGATATTCCTGGGTCACATGGCAAATCTATACTCAGATTCCTTAGGAACTGCAAAACAGTCCTCCACAGTGGCTCTACTATTCTACATTCCCACCAACAGTGAATACGTGTTTCTATCTCTCCACAACCTCTCCAACACTTGTAGTTTTCTGACTTTTTAATAGTGGCCATTCTAATAGGTATGAAATGATATCTCATTGTAGCTTTGGTTTGCATTTCCCTAATTTCTAGTGATGTTGAGCATTTTTTTCATGTGTTTTTTTTAACCATTTGTATTTCTTCTTTGGATAAATGTCTATTCAAGTCTTTTGCCCATTTTAAAATCAGATCATTTGTCTTTTTGTTGTTGAGTTGTAGAATAACTTTATATATCATGGATATTATACCCTATCAGATATATGATTCCCAAATATTTTCTCCCATTGAGTTGGCTGCCTTTTCACCCTTTGACAAAGTCCTGTGAGGTGCAAAAGCATTGCATTTTGAGGAGGTCCCATTTATCTATTTTTTCTTTCATTGCTCAAAGTTTGGGTGTAAGATTTAAGAGACCTCCACTTACCACCAGATCTTGAAGATGTTTCCCTACATTATCTTCCAGTAGTTTTATGGTCCTGGCTTTTATATTTAGGTCTTTGATTGATTTTTAGTTTATTCTTATATAATGGTCCTCTTTCATTCTTTTGGTTATAAATATCCATTTCTCCCAGCACCATTTGTTGAAGAGACAGTTTTTTTTCCCCTGGTAACATGTACTTGGTAGGTTTGTCAAAAACCAGTTGGCTATAGAGGTGATGGTCTATTTCTGAACTCTCAATTCTATTCCATTAATCAATGTGTTTATCTCTGTGCTGTTTAAACACATTAATCAATGTGTTTATACTATGCTGTTTGGAAGACTGTAGCTTTGTAATAAGTTTCAAAGTCAGGTAGTGAGAGTCCTCCCACATTGCTCTTCATTTTTAGGATTTTTTGCCTATTCAGGTGCCCTTTCCCTTCCAAATAAATGTGGTAATTGCCTTTTCTATTTCTGTAAAGCAGGCTGTTAGAATTTTGATTGGTATTGCATTTGATCTATAAATCAGTTTGGGTAGGATTGACATCTTCATGATGTTTAGGCTTCTAATCTATGAACATGGTATGTCCTTACATTTGTTTTAGGTCTTCATTGATTTCTTTTAGCATTGTTTTGTAGTTTCCTGAATACAGGTCTTTTAAATCTTTGATTAAATTGATTCCTAGGTATTTGAGTCTTTTTTTTTTTTTTTAATATTTATTTATCCATCTCCCACCCCCTGCCCTTGCTGCTTGCACTCACTGTCTGCTCTCTGTGTCCATTCACTGTGCGTTATTCTGTGTCTGCTTGTCTCCCTTTGTTGTGTCATCTTGCTGTACCATCCATGGTCATGGGCCGTCAGCTCTCCGTGGGTGCAGGCCGTCAGCTCTCTGTGGGCGTGGGCCAGCTTGCCTTCACCAGAAGGCCCTGGGAATCGAACCCAGGGCCTCCCATATGGTAGATGGGAGCCAAATCAATTGAGCCACATCTGCTTCCCTTGAGTCTTTTTGTTGCTATTGCAAATGGGATTTCCCCCTTGATTTCTTCCTCAGATTGTTCAATAATAGTGTAAAGAAACATTAATGATTTTTGCATGTTGATCTTGTATCCTGTCACTTTGCTGAACTCATTAATTAGTTCTAGTAGCTTTGTCATAGACATTTCAGAATTTTCCGAATATAGAACCATGTCATCTGCAAATAGTGAGAGTTTACTTCCTCTTTTCCTATTTGGATGCCTTTTTTACTTGTCTAATTGCTCTAGCTAGAACTTCTAGCACAATGTTGAGTAACAATGGTGACAGTGGGCATTCTTGTCTTGTTCTTGATCTTAGAGGGAAAGCTTTCAACCTCTCCCTATTGATTACGATGTTGACTGTGAGTTTTTCTCATATGCCCTTTATCATATTGAGGAATTTTCCTTTTATTCCTATTTTTTGAAGTGTTTTTATTAAGAAAGATGCTGGATTTTGTCAAATGCCTTTTCTGTGTTAAGGTGATCATGTCATTTTTCCCTTCAGTTTGTTAATGTGGTATATTACATTAACTGATTTTTTTGTGTTGAACCACCCTTGCATACCAGGAAAAAATCCCACTTGATCATGGTGTATAATTCTTTTAAAAGGCTGTTGGATTCCATATGCATGTGTTTTGTTGAGAATTTTTGCATTTATGTTCATAAGAGAGATTGGTCAGTAATTTTCGTTTCTTGTAGTATCTTTATCTGGTTCTGGTATTAGGATGATGTTGGCTTCATAAAATGTGTTGGGTAATTTTCCCTCCTCTTACATTTTTTTGGAAGAGTTTAAACAGGATTTTTTTTTTTTTTTTTTTTTTAAGATTTTATTTATTTATTCATTTATCCCCCCCTTGCTGCTTGTGCTCGCTGGGTCAGCTAACCACGCCGTGCGGGCGGGCCTGCCTTCACCAGGAGGCCCCGGGAACCGAACCCGGGGCCTCCCACATGGCAAACGGGAGCCCCACTGATTGAGCCACAGCCGCTTCCCTTAAACAGGATTGGTGTTAATTCTTCTTGAAATGCTTAGTAGAATTCACCTGTGAAGCCATCTGGTCATGGATTTTTCTTTGTTGGGAGTTTTTGATGACTGATTCAATCTCTACATGTGATTGGTTTGTTGATTTCCTGTATTTCTTGTAGAGTCAATGTAGGTTTGTGCATTTCTGGAATTTGTCTATTTCGTCTAGGTTGTCTAATTTGTTGGCTTACAATTTTTCATAATATCCTCTTATGATCCTTTTTATTGCTGTGGGGTCAGTTATAACAGTCCCCCTTTTAATCTGATTGTATTTATTTGCATCTTCTCTCTTCTTTTCTTTGCTATTCTAGCTAAGAGTTTGTCAATTTTATTGATCTTCTCAAAGAACTAGCTTTTGGTTTTGTTGATTTTCTCTATTTTTTTCTCAATGTCATTTATTTCTGTTCTAATCTTTATTGTTTCTTTCTTTCTGCTTGCTTTGGTATTGGTTTGCTCTTCCTTGTCTAGTTCCTTCAGGTGTTCAGTTAGGTGTTTGATTTTAGCTCTTCTTTTTAAAAAATAGGTGTTTAGGACTATAAATTTCTCTCTCATCACTGCCTTCACTGTATCCCATAAGTTTTGATAGGTTGTGTTCTTGTTTTCATTCATCTCAAGATATTTACTAATTTCTCTTCTAACTTCTTCTTTGACTCATTGATTGATAGTTTAGGAGTGTGTTGTTTAGCCCTCACATGTTTGTGAATTTTCCTCTTTTCTGTCTATTATTGATTTCCAGTTTCATTCCATTATGATCTGAAGAGGTGATTTGTATAATTTCAATTGTTTTATATTTACTGAGACCTGCTTTGTGACTCAACATGTGGTCTATCCTGGAGAAAGATCCATGAGTGCTTGAGAAGAATGTATACTCTACTAATTTAGGATGCAACTTTCTTTATACATCTGTTAGGTCTAGCTCGTTTATCATATTCCTCAAGTTCTCTGTTTTCTTGTTAATCTTCTGTCTAGTTGTTCCTTCTATTGATGTGAGTGGTATGCTGTAGAGATGTCTATTTCTCCTTTCAGTTTTTACTGTATATTACTGTAGAGATGTCTATTTCTCCCTTCAGTTTTCCTAGAGTTTGCTTCATGTGTTTTGGGGCACCCTGCTTAGATGCATAGATATTTATGACTGTTATATCTTCCTGGTGGATTGTTCCTTTAATTAACATATAATGGCCTTCTGTATCTCTTAGAACTTTTTTGCATTTAAAGACTGTTTTGTCTGATGTTAGTATAGCTACCACTACTCTCTCTCTCTCTTTTTTTTTTTTTTTTGGTTACTGTTTGAGTGGAATATCTTTTTCCAGCCTTTCATTTTCAGCCTATTTGTATCCTTGGATCTAAGGTGAGTATCTTGTACACAGCATATGGACAGTTCATGTTTTTAAAAAAATTTTTATCCATTCTGTCAGCCTATATCTTTTGATTGGTGAATTTAACCCATTCACATTCATTGATATTACTGTAAATGCATTATTTACTTTCACTATTTTATTCTTTGGCTGTCATATGTCATATCTTACTTTTGTATGTTTTTTTACTCTTTTGGTTATCCTTTCTGTGTTTCTTTCCTTCTACACTCTCCTCCAAGCCCCTCTCACCTGTGTTTTTCTTTCAGGCTGTAGGGCTCCCTTTAGTGCTTCCTGCAAAAGTAGATTCTTTTTTATGAACTCTGTTAGTTTCTGTTTGTCTGTGAATATTTTAAACTCATCTTTTCTTATTTGAAGAACAATTTTGCTGGATAAAGAATTCTTGACTGGCAATTTTTCTCTTTCAGTATCCTAATTATATCTTACCACTGTCTTCTTGCCTCCATGGTTTCTGATGAGAAATCCACATGTCTTACTGGGTGTTTGTTGTATGTGATGGTTTTCTTCTCCCTTGGTGCTCTCAGAATTTTCTCTTTATTTTTGGCATTTGACATTCTGAGTAGTATGTGTCTTGGAGTAGGTTTTTTTCAGATTTTTTTTCTGCTAGGAGTACATTGCACTTCTTGGACATGTAAATTCATTTCTTTCTTGAGAGTTGGGAAATTTCCAGCAATTATTTCCTCAAATACTTTTTCTGCCCCTTTCCCCTTTTCTTCTCCTTCTGGAACTCCAATGGCATGCACGTTGTTGTGCTTCATGTTGTCATTCAACTCCCTGAGCCCCTGCTCAATTTTTCCTATTCTTTTCCCCCTCTCTGTTCTTTATGCACTTCAATTTCTGTTGTTCTGTCTTCTGCATCACTTTTTCTTTCTTCTATCATTTTGAGTCTGCTGGTGTATCCCTCTAATGTGTTTTAAGGAGATACTGGGGATCAAACCTGGGACCTCATATATGGGAAACAAGGACTCAAAACCACTGAGATACACCCGCTCCCCATCTAATGTTTTTTTTTTTCTTTTCTTTTTTTTTTTTTTATAGGAGAAACTGGGGAATGAACTCAGGACCTTGTGCATGGGAAGCAGGTGCTTGACTACTGAGCTACATCTGCTCCCCAATGAGAGTTGGTTTTTTTCATTTGTTTGTTTTTTGTTTTTAGGAGGTACCAGGGATTGAACCCAGAGCCTTGTACATGGGTAGCAACCACTTGAGCTATATAATCTCCCCTCTAATGTGTTTTTAATTTCACCTATTTTTTCTTTTATTCACATAAGCTCTGTTATTTTTCTATTAAGGTTTTCAGATTCTTCTTTGTGCTCAGCCAGTGTCTTCTTGATGTCCTTTGGCCATATTGTTTTTTGATTCACTGATTTGATTTAGGAAATTTGTATAACCCTCGTTGATGAGTTGTCTCAAATCCTGTCTCATCTGGGGCTTTGATATATTCCTTTGCTAGAACCATATCTTCCTTTTTCTTAGTATGGTTTGTAACTTTTTGCTGATGTCTAGGCATTAGATTATGATGTATTGTTTACTCTGATGCTCAGTTTCTTTCTCTTATATATAAATTTAGTGGTGGGAGGCTGTGTTTTACTGCTGTTCTTTGATTCCTGGTTCAACCTGTTAGTTCTTTAGGATTGTCCCAGTTTAGTTGCTCAAATCCAGGCTATGGACCCAGTAATGGGTTGCAGACCTGCTTCCAAGGGCCTTGGGGAGGGAGGCTGTAAAGGCCCAAAGAAGCCTCATTTATTTATTTACTTTTATTTTCCTTGCTTGCACTTCCTTGGTCTGCCAGAGTATGATGCTTGTAGCAGTTTGGCATTGTTTATGAATTCCAAAAATAGATATTGGATTATGTTTGTGAACTGGTCTTTTCCTCTGGTCATATTAGATTATATTGGATTTAGAGGTTTACTTGATTATGATTAAGGCTTTAATTGGGCCACGTCAGTTGCACGTTGAATCCCTGCCCCCTTGGTGGGTGGGGACTCACAGAAAACCCGCACTGCAGAGAAGGGAGATTGGGGTTTTGAGCTGGAGCTGGAGAGGTAAGCACACAGAGGAGCAGAGCAGCTGAGCCTGGAGAGAATCAAGCCCTAGGGAGAGAGACAGAGCTGGTTGCCTGACAGTCTACAGCTGGCCTTGTGGAGAAAGCAGAGCAGCTGAGTCTGGAGAGAAACAAGCCCCAGGAAGAGAGGAACCCAGGAAGGCAGGACCCTCAAGGACATCGCCCGCCATCTTGCTCCAACACGTGGCCAATGACTTTGGATGAGAAAGTACCTCTTACGGTACCTTGAGTTGGATTCTTTAGGGCCTTGTGACTGTAAGCTTCTACTTTAAATAAATACCCTTTATAAAAGACAACAATTTCTGGTATTTTGCATCAGCACCCCTTTAGCTCACTAATACAACACTCTTCCACAGACCTCTCAGCTCAAACCCTGGTCAGTATGTATTTGCTGCAATACAGACTGCAACAATATGACAGAGGATCCTGCCTCAGGGCTATCCAGAGTGATTTACACTTTCTCTGAAGCTGTTCTCCCTTTGCTGGCAGTGCCCTCCCTTTTTCTGGGTAGAAAATGTTACACTCCCCTCTGTGTCCTCAACAACCAGTCCTGGCCAGTAGGGAGGGTGTCTGGGAGCGTTGGATCTCTTTTGTCCCTTGCTGGCTCCCAGGGCTAATAATGGTGTGGCCCCACCTGGCCTGGAAGGGCTCGTAGGACACAGCAGACGAAATTTGTTGGCCAAAAGCAGAGATAGCTTAGGCTGTGTCCTTCTCTTTCCTCTTTCCTGGGGAAGTGGACCCCTGCATCCCCTTTTGTCTGTAGCCACTGGCCAAAGGTAGGAGGATTCCTTGCTGTTTGCTCCAAGGGTGGGGGAATGGGCACTGGCAGCTGCAGCCAAAGCTCTTACTTACAGACTTTTCCTGTTGGGATTCTTTTTCTTTGCTCCCCTCTCTTCTGGGTGGTGTCCTGCCTTCCCCTGGTGTCCTAAGCTCTAGCACATTTTTTCCAGGCTATTTCTGCCTGTCCTCTATCTATTTTTCTGGGAGAGAAGTGAGTCCTATGTCTCTCTAATCCTCCATCTTCCTGGAAGCCCATGAAAAAATATTCTTATAATTGTACCATTAACTCTAGTCCATCGTTTACAACAGTATTTGTGTTGTACACTACACTAATTGTAAAAAAGCGTTCTTTTTTTTACACGTTTATTCTAGTAACATATATATAACCTAATATTTTCCCTTTTAACCATATTCAAATATATCATATGAGCATTCTTGTGACCTGTTCTATGAAGGGAAAAAGCATGAAATCGAATGGAATTATCTTCTGGGGACATGCTTATGACTAGTTGGAAGCAACGGCTACTTTTCTTTTCATTTTGTATCCTCCACAACACCTTGCTGCCTTTGAATTCAGTAAACATCTAGTACTAGTAGACATTACACAGTGGGGTAGTCTCCTCCATTCTGCTGTTATTTCTGAGAAGCCTAGTGCTATTTAAAAGTAGAGAGAAATCCATGTGATAGTCTTGTTTCTGTTTTCTGCAGTTTCTACAAGAGAAGGGCTCTATGCATACCATGGGTATATATAAGCATTTTTGGAGTGAGGAGCTCACATTTTCTAAAACAGCTTGTAAGGTCCCCTCTGGGAGAGTCAAAGGTTAGTTACAAGGTCAGGTCAGGGCCCAACAAGAGGGATCTGAAAGCTCATGGTTGCCATGTTGTGAGGCTGGATTCAGGAATAGAAAAGCGATGATTCTCAAAACTCCTTTGTGATGTGGTGCATTGCATAATTCAGATCTTCGAAGGGTAAAATGATGGCAGCTGCTCATGAAAGTCTCTCATAATGCTAGTGTTAATTCTGCCCTCAAGCAGCACAATCCAAGGGTCCCTGATGCTTTGTTCATCCATGTTAGTTCATGTTTTAGATGAAAAGCTTCTAGAAATGAGGGTTCAATTCTATTTAAATTTTTATGAATAGTGCCAAGACTTGAGACCATATGTAAAATAGATGGATTTAATGGTACAGGCAGAAAAATAAGAGGTGGACAGAACTCACTTTTATTATTTTCCCTTTCAGTGGCAGGTGTGCATTTAAAGGCCAGGAATCAAATCTGGGAGAATCAGGCAGGATCTCAGATTTGTTATCTTTTATCTTACATCCTTGGTAGGAGGTAGGGTGGCGACTGGGATGGGGTAGGGCTGATTCTTGAGCCACTGGGTATCGTTAAAAGCTTAGTAGAGATTATGCTGAGAAGTGACTTTGGAGAGATTTGGAAATGACCGATATCTATTATTGTCTAGACTAAGCAGTATTTGTTAAATAACATAGTCTATAGCAGCACCTTGTCCTCATCAGTGTTCAGGTAAAAAGGTTGTAAAAATAGAACAGGCAGTATCTATCTGTTTTTGTCCTCATTCACTATTGCAGGATTTTCTGCCCTGCTATGAGCCTCTCTTGCCCTCCTCCCTATTTCATGTGATTCCCAAGGAGAGTCTCCTATGTTCTTGTGAACAAAGGCTTCTAATAATCCCTATGATGGATCTCATGACCTATTTATCAACCTATTTGTCTATATAACATTTCAAAGAACCATTTAATATCTTTCATAAGTTTTAAACTAGTTTGGATATTTTTATTTGAACAAATATATTTCATGATAGAACTAATATAACCTCAATAAAAGAAAAATTGGAAAATAGATAAAAGAAAAATAATCACTCATGATCCCATCAGTCTAGGGCAACAATTGTCAGCATTTAGTTGATTTTCCTTTTAGCCTTTTTATCCTATGTATAGGAACTTTTCTCCAAAGTTGCAATTCTAATGTACACACAAGTTTCTATACTCCTTTATTTAAAGACAATATAATATCATAAGATTTTGTTAGTGGTGCAACAGAATTTTCTCAAACGCCATTTTATGGTATATAAGTAGATCATTAAGTTGAGTTACAGTAATTTATTTATTAATTTCCTAATTCCTGTACATTTAGGTTGTTTCTGGTTCTTTACTTTTATAAACAACATAACAATGGACATCCGTGGGCATATAGTTTTTCTATGTTTTGCATTTCTCTTTTAGAACATATTCCCACTAGTAGAAATACTGTGTCAAGGGGCATGCTCATTTTTCTGCAAAAGCTTAAAATATGTCATAGTTTTAGCAAGAGGATCTCTTAAACAGCATTGATATCTGGGCCACTCTTCTTAGTTTGATCCTATCAAAGATCCTGGATGGCTTGGAAGCACTGTTCCTTCCTTTGGGAAATCATCTGTCTAGTTGATAGCTAGTGCATGTTGCCTTAATAAATTTGCAGGACTGGTATGATGAAATTCAGGGACAAGGATGGGTCCAGACAGAATGTGTCTAATACTCACGTGAGGAGTAAGTTGAAGTACCTGAAGACACTTCCTGTCCTCAGTGGTACTTGATGTATCAGTTAAAGGAGGGTGAGCACAGGAACGTGGGTGCAGAGAAGCAGCTTTGTCACCCTGGCCAGGGAGAAGACACTGGACATGGGGGACTCAGTAACTCACTTCCTGGGGTTGTGGGTCTTGCTTGAGGATGGGGACATAAGGTTTTCCTAGTTTAGAGCAATGTTTCTCCCCAACCATTGTATCTCCTATGCTCTGAGTAATCTTCAGATTGTTGTTTGGCTTCTCTTGTATTTTGATACCAGAATGGTGGCTGCCCTGGATTGTTGGTGAAACAGCTCAATGAGACTCATCACCGGGATTCCTGTAGAAAGACTGCTGAGGGGGAGCAGGTGTAGCTCAGTGGTTGAGCCCCGGCTTCCCATGTCCGAGGTCCCGGGTTCAGTCCCCAATATTTCCTTAAAAAAAACACACACAAAAAAACCCTGCTGAGAATGTAGTTACACTGTCCTCTCTGTGAGCACCTACTTCTCTGATATATTTCTCTTTGGTCTCAGTACATGAAAGAGTTGAACTTTTCTTAAGCAACTGAACTATTTTAACCTTATGGACAGAGCACACCATGTAACTCACTATTTGCCTCTTTATTCCAGCTATATTCAAGCAAAAGCATAGGAACTCCTGCTCTACATCCGGGGTTCCCTTTACTCCTGGCTCAATCTTACTTTCTTATTTTTTATTTTCTTTCACCTCATCTTTCTTCTTATTTTGGATTAATTTTTCTCTTGTAATCTGTTCTCATCTTTCTAAGTAACCTTAAGTTTTTTCATATAAGATGTAGTTTGAATGAAGAATGAATACATTGGCTTTCTGGGTTTAGGAATTAGTCTGGTCCAATTAGTATGAGTTTGTCACTGAGAAGCTGCTTATCTTGGGTCTAGAATCTGGACCTAATTCAATATCAGACAACTGATATTGGATCATTGGATCCTGATGATTCAACTCAGTGCTGTCCTTGAGGTCCTCTCATTAAAAAGCCCTTCTTAGACAGCCTGTCTGCCCCCTGCCTTTGTGCCTCTTCGAAATGACAACCATAGAATTAGACAATATTTATTAAAGGATTGAAAGCTCAGTTAACAGGTAAGTATCCTTACCTCACTTACTTGCCATTTCTACCTCCTTACAATTTTGCTTCTGTACTTTTAATCTATAGAAGATTTAGCTTTTAGCCTGGATTGTTCTGCTCACTAAATTTTACAATTTGGTATTTTAGAAGAATTTTGGAACTGAACCCTTTTAATAGTTGGTAATTCTTTTTTTAAAATGGTCATAGCTCTTTTTCCCTGAGGAGGCTCTTGAGGGTAGGGTCCTTTCATCTTTGAAGCTCATACAACTGAGACCAAGTCTTTGCACAAAGTTGGAACTCAACACATACCTGCTGAATTAAATACTCTTACCTCTGAACAGGCTTGAGAAATAGAGTTTTAGGTGCCCTAACCTAAGAAACAAAAAGCTATTGTGCTAATGAAATATATAGTATTGATAGCCTTTACCAAAGACTCTACTTGCTCAGTGATGGCAAGGAAAGGCCAGGCTACCAGAAGAGTCTCTCTAGGTTCTGGTTTAAACTCTGTTTAAAATCAGAAGCACTTTGTTAATCTAAAATTAAAAGGTATTTGTATGAAGTTTGTCACTGTGCTCATTTTTAATTTGGTAAATGTCATTTATGTTCAGCTGTTTGAAATTAAAATTTTTATAATTGTATGAAACTTCTAAAATATTTCATATAAGGTAAGAATAAGAATCAAAACTTATAGTTATGTCAGGTCAAGAGTCTCTGATTTGAGGTGAAAATATGATTCCTTTGGAAATCCCTTCTAATACCTCAGTACATTTTCTTACTTTCCTTCAGTAAATCAAATAATTTTCACAGAGGATGTAGGCTGAGGTATTTGAGCATTTAAAACTAACAACTACACTTTGGGTATCCAGCTCATTATTGTGATATTCCTTGAGAACAAAAGACACAGAAACAATTTTTTTTTTTTTTTTTCCCCAGGGGAGAGCGCGAACGCAGTCCCCCACTACCACAAATTATGCAGTCGAGTTTCCCACATTTGGGGAAATCGCAGGGGTCAGCACATCCGGAGTGCAATGGATAAGCCTCGCCCTGGGAAAACCACCTTCGTGATCATGGTATCTCCCCTGCCAGGTAAGTATTACAATTTTTTTTTTAAGATGAATTTTATCCAGTTGCCTTAGATCCTAAGTCTGGGAGCTAAACGAACCCATTGTCAGAGCTCTTCGGTGTGATTACAGGATACTTTGCTGCAGAGTAGCCTTGATCAGGAGAAAGCATTTCTATAATTCCACTAGTGATATATTTTTTTCTCACTTTTTGCTTTGCACTTTCTTAGCATTATATAAGATGTTTTCTTGACTGTCTCTATTGTCAGAGATAGTTGCTTTCTTTTGGTGAATGGGAGGGGTGGTACATGGCCCTTGGATTCCTGATTATGGACAAACATTCACTTACACCCTGTCTGCTGCTGGCAAAATGACGCAGCAAAACTGGACATACAAGGTATGAGACACCTATTCTTGGATATAGTGCAACCGCAACGCAACTGCCAGTCTCAGTCACACGGGGGATGATTTTTTAAAATGAGATAATGTTTTATGTGTAAATGTAAGCACTCCATTAGTTACTATAGTTGGAATAAAATATAATTCTAGGATGAGACTAGAGAGTTAACTTCACACGTGAAATTAATTCACTGTGTTATTAATTAATTCACTATAATCTAATGGAGGGAAGAATTGAAGTTAGAAGGGTATGAAGTGCCAATGGAGGTCATTGTCACTGTTGATTTTATAAAAAACATTCCTACCTTTCTGATGTCAATCAGTTCTTGCAAACTAATCAAATCCGTTGACATGCTTTTGTAGAAGTTTTAAGCCAGTTAGAAAATTCTGTTTTTTGAAGTGCAGAACTATCAGAGTTTTTATGGGTACTTTAATTAGTAGAATCATCCTAATATTTTGCTAAAAGGAAGGGAATGACCATGAAATTTTTTTTTTTGCCTCACAAGAAGTTTCGTGTTCATTTGTGGCGAAGTTCACAAAAGTAGTGTCTGTTAAAGATGAGTTCCATGTTTTACTTTTTTCAAAAAGAAAAATACTCCAAATTCACTGACATTTTCTGTGGTACTAGCAGCTGTTACAGAAATACATTCTTTCTGCTTCTTCAAGGTCAAGGTGACATTTTACACTAAGAGAGAAAGAATCTACTTTTCAAAATAATTCTTACTATGGAGAAAACATCTTGAAAATCATATTTAGAAGTGTTCCCATCATTATGTGATTTTGTTGTTGAAGGTGATGTGTCTCACCCATAGAAACTTTGATAATTTTGTGCTTCGAAAAACAGACATTTCCCACTGACTTAAACGTTTCTAGAAAAGCATGTCAATGGGTTCGATTCATTTGCAAGAACTGATTGACATCAGAGAAGGTGGGAATTTAAGAGCTAATATCAACAAAAACATTTGCATAATTGGTGGATTAAAAAACTGTGCTGTGGAAAGCCCAGCCACTGTGGCATCTTTTTTTCCATTTGGATTGATTTGTCATTATGAGTTAGGTTTCCAACAGTGCAGCCATTAAAACCAAGTATTGAGGGGAGCGGATGTACTCAATAGTTGAGCATCTGCTTCCCATGTATAAGGTCCTGGGTTCAATTTCCAGTAACTCCTAAAAAAAAAAAAAAAGACCCAAAGTATTGGAATAAACTGAACATAGCATCAGGCATGATTTTTTGTGTCACAGGGTTGAATGAAGTCTTTTAAAAACAATGAATAGTAAATGAATAATAAAAATAATTTTTGTTATTGGGAATAAAAAGGTTTTTATACTAGTCATAAAATAAAATAGTTTACATTTTTAAAAGAGATTTTTTTTTTTTAAGGAGCTACTGGGAATTGAACCTGGCTGGCTCTTGTGCATGGAAAGCAGGCAGTCAACCACTGAGCTACATCTGTTCCCCTAAAAGAGATTTTAAAATTATATTCATGTAATTACAAATATAATTTATGAGAGTAATTTATAAGTTATTACTATTAGGGTTGTAAAATAAAAAAAGTTCAGAGATCATTATGCTATACATTTAAATGTGTCTCAATCCCAAATTCCCAAAAAGAGAAGATGATTGGTTTAGTTGGGTCAGGTGTCCCTCTCTGATCCAATCAGCTGTGGCCCAGGGAGGGCAGTTATATAACACAGGTATCCTCATCTCTGTGTTTATTGTCTCAGGCACAACAATTACAAGGTTTCTTAGGGGGCAAAATTTATCATCACATGAATATAATCACTAATAAACGGTAAAACTTGTTCTTCTCACTAGTATCCACCTTATTTAATGGCAGCACCTGCCTCTCCTCATCTACAACATTTTTCCAGTCACTTTCACTGATGGATATTGTGATTTGACAATATAAATGCAAACACAATGTAAATAGGTTGTAAAGTGAAATTGTCACTCTTGCAAAAATTTCAGGATTTCATGGAGATGAAGAAAATGATATCTGAGTATTGTGCAAGCCACACACAAATGAGGTTTAGGAAAGTCCTATTAGTTAACAGCTGAAGAAGAGAAAACAAACAAAGATTATGACAGGATAGGTTTAGAAAGCAAGTGATTTTTTTTACATATGATCAGGTATGGTTTTATTAATGGCAGAATGAGTGACCAAAAATAAGATTATGTTAGCCCAAAGAAATATAAACAAGGCCCTATATTATTTCCTCATATCTGAACTTTTATTCCAAAAAGGATATAGGAAAATTTACAGGAGCCTAGGTTTTTTTTTGTTGTTAGAGAGGGTGCAGGTTTACATAAAAATCATGCAGAAATAGAGTTCCCATATACCCCCCCCCCAAGCACACAGTTTTCCCCATTATTAACACTTTACATTAGTGTGGTACCTTTGTTACACTTGATGAAACAACATTGTTATACTTATGCTATTAACTATGGTACATAGTTTACATTAGGATTCAGTGTTTGTGTTGTAAAGTCCTACAATTAAAAAAAATTAATCTAGTAACATATATACAACCTAAAATTTCCCCTTTTAACCACATTCAGAGGTGTTAATTATATTTTCATTGTGTTATCATTATCACTATCCATTACCAAAACTTTTCCATCACCCCAAATAGAAAATCAGTACCAACTGAGCATAAACTCTTCATTCCTCACCCCCATGTTGGCTCTTTGGTGAAATATCTATCGAGTCTTTTGCTCAAATTTTTTTTTTTAGATTTTTAACATTTATTTCTCCCCACCCCCTTGTTGTTTGCACTTGCTGTGTGCTGTCTTTAGGAGGCACCAGGAACTGAACCCCAGACCTCTGATGTGGGAGGGAGGCGTCTAATCGCTTGAGCCACCTCCATTGCCTGCTTTGTTGTGTCTCTCATGATGTTTTTCATCTTGAATCTCTGGTTGCTTCAGCTTGCTATGCCTGCCTATCATGTCAGCTCACTGTCTTGCTCATTTTCTTTCTTTAGGAGGCACCGGGAACCTTTGCTTCCTGCTTTGTTGTGTCTCTCATGATGTTTTTTCTTCTTGTGTCTCTTGTTGCATCATCTTGTTGTGCCAGCTTGCTGTGCCTGCCTGTCATGCCAGCTCACTGTCTTCTTTAGGAGGCATCGGGAACTGAACAATGGACCTCCCATGTGGTAGGCGAGAGTTTGGTAGCCTGAGCTACATTCGCTTCCCCTTTTGCTCAACTTTTAGTTGGGTTGTTTGTCTTTTTGTTGTTGAGTTGTAAGGTTTCTTCATATATTCTGGATATTAAACCCTTATCAGATAAGTGGTTTCCAGATATTTTCTCCCTTCTGTAGATTGCCTTTTTACTTTCAAGTTGAAGTCCTTTAATGTACAAACATTTTTAATTTTGGTGAAGTACAATTTATCTATTGTTTCTTTTGTTTCTCATGCTTTAGGTGTTAAGTCTAAGAATCTATTGCCTAATACAAGTTCCTGAAGAGTTTTTCCCTATGTTTTCTTCTAGGAGTTTTATATTTTTGGTTCTTGTATATAGGTCTTTGATCCATTTTGAGTTAAATTTTTGTATATGGTGTGAGGTAGGGGTCCACCTTCATTCTTTTGCATATGGACATCCAGTTTTCCCAGCACCACTTGTAGAAGAGATTATTGTTTCCTCATTGAGTAGACTTGGCATCCTTGTCAAAAATCAATTGGCTAGGTCATGATCAAGATGGCAGTGTGAGATGCTCTGGGGCTCCAACCTCACAGAGAAACTTGGAACAACTGGCAAGAACTGGCAGAAACTGCTTTCTCAGGGCTCCAGAAAACAGTTAAAGGACTGTAGTAACAGGATAGTCACTCAATCAAGAAAAAGACTTCTTAAAGGTGATAATATCTTATGGTGCCCTGGCTGGCCCTTTCCCCATGCTCCAAATGTGGGTCCCTGGTCTTGGTTCTAGAGGGAGCAGAGTTGCCCTTATACCCATGCTGGAAGCATGTATGTCTGGCCTAATCTGTCTGGTGGTAGCCTGAGGGACTCACAATTCCAGAATTTGCCTGGCATGTTGAAGGCATCTCAGAGAACTCTCCTGCAGAATGCTGCAAGAGAGTAGTTAAGGTGTACTGCCTGGGGCAAGGGATTTTTGGCTGTAGGAAATATAGTGCAGTGCCTGGGACAGTGAGAAAACTGTTTCTAGGGAAAGGGGGGGGGCTTCGTAACAGTGTAAAAGGGGGAATTCCTATGTCCATACATTCATGACCCAGACAAATAAGCATGTACAGACAGGGTCAAGGAGGCTCCTACACTTTGGCCTGGAGCTATTCTCATACAACTCATGGTATGGATAAGCCCTGAAGGAGAGCACTTGCACAGGTCAATTGGCAAAGAAAGGAAAAGATGTTTTCTTTTCCCTCCCCTCCCCACCTTTTTTGTTAGCTCCTGGTGTTCAAGGAAAATTCAGCCATAACCCTCACTGTATTCAAGCTTAAGGAACAGATGCTGCAGAACCTAAATTTCAGCATAACACGTTAAAATATCAAAATGTCTAGGTTTCAACAAAAGGTTACAAAATATACAAAGAAAGAGGAACTGATGGCCCAGGCAAAGGAGGAGATTGAAGCATTAGAAACTATCAAAGAGGAGGACCAAACCTCGTATATAACCGACAAAGATTTTTTAAAAAGTCCTAAATGTGATCAAAGAGCTAAAGGAAAACACAGGCAAAGAACTAAAGGAAATCAGTAAAACAATAGATGAACAAAAATATTAAAGAGATGGAAATTATGAAAAGAAATCAAACAGAGTTGAAGACCACAGTAAACAGAAATGAAAAATTCCCTAGATAGTTTCAACAGCAGATTATAGCTGGCAGAAGAAAAAATCAGTGAACTTGAAGATAAGACTATTGAAATAATTAATTCTGAGGAACAGAAGGAAGAAAGAATGAAGATAAGTGAACAAGAGCCTGAGAAACCTGTGGGATACTATGTCTCAGTTTGCTAAAGGCTTCCAAGGCAATATACCAGAAATGGGTTGGCCCTTTCAATGGGGATTTATTAACTTATAAACTTACAGTTCTGAGGCTAAGAAAAATGTCCAAATCAGGTATCAGGTGAAGCTCTGTCCCCAAAGATCAGCTATCAGTGATTCTGGATTCCTGTCACATGGCAGGGCACAATGGCAGCATCTGACAGTCTCTGCCTTCTCCTCTGGGCTCTGCTGCTTTCAGCTTCTGGATGCTCCTTTTGTGGCTTTCTCTCTCCCAGGTTCCATTGATTTTAGCTTCTTGCTTTTATGGCTTTGTGTCTCAGCTTCTATGGATTCCTCTCTGAGTTCTTGGGTCTGTTTTCTCTGCTCTGTCTCTCCATATCCATCCCATTTATACAGGACTCCAGTAAGAGGATTCAGACCTGCCTTGGATCATGCCTTACTGAAGTAATCTAATCAAAGACCCTTAACCGAAGTAATTTAATCCAAAGGTCCTATCTACAATAGGTCACACCCAAAAGAATGGATTAGCTCTAAGGCCATGGTCTTCTGTGGTCCACCAGCTTCAAACTGTCACAACCATCAAGCATACCAATATACACATGCGGGGATCCCAGAAAGAGAAGGAGAGAAAGGAGCAGAGGGAGTATTCAAAGGAGTGATGGCTGAAAACTCCCCAAATTTAGTGAAAGATATGAATATACACATCTGTATATTCAACAACCTCCAAACAGGATAAACCTGAATAGACTCACACTGTGCCATGTTATAATCAAACTGTTGATGTCAAAGATAAAGAGAGAATTCTAAAAGCCAGAAGAGAGAAGCAACCTATCACATACAAGGCATCATCAATAAGATTAAGTGCTGATTTCTCATCAGAAACCATGGAGGCAAGAAGGCTGTCGGAAGATGTTTTTAAAGTGCTGAAAGCATAAAATTATCAACCAATTCTTTATCCAGCAAAACTATCTTTCAAAAATGAGGGAGAAGAATGGTATAGCCTCTGTGGAAGACAGTTTGGCGATTCCTCAGGAAGCTAAATATAGAGCTGCTGTATGATCTGGCAATCCTATACTAGGAATATATCCAGAAGAACTGAGAACAGTGACACAAATAGACATTTGCACACCGATGTTCATAGCAGCATTATTCACAATTGCCAAAAGATGGAAACAACCCAAGTGTCCATCAACCAATTAATGGATAAACAAAATGTGGTATATACATATGGTGGAATACTATGATGCTGTAAGAAGAAATGAAATTGGGACACATATGATAAAATGGATGAACCTTGAGGACATTATGCTGAGTGAAATAAGCCGGACACAAAAGGACAAATACTGTATGGTGTAGCAGTTTGAGATTATTTTATGAGTCACAAAAAAAGAAAGAGTATGTTTGCAAACTAATCTATTCCTCTATGTGATACCCTTTGATTGCATTAAATTTAGTTGAGGGGCATTTGTTTAGATTACCTGTTAAGATTGCTTTAGGGCTTTTGATTAGATAGGCCAAAGGGGTGCTGATGCAAAGTATCAGAAATGTGTTGACTTTTATAAAAGGTATTTATTTGGGGTAAAAGCTTACGGTTTCGAGGCCATGAAAAGTTCAACTCAAGGCACCATAAGAGGTCCTTTCTCAGTAAAGTGAGCTGCCATGTGTTGAAGCAAGGTGGCAGGTGATCTCTGCCTGGTCTCTCCTTCCTTTCTGGGCTTCCTCTCTCAGGCTCAGCTGCTCTGCTTTCTTCCTGATTTCAGCTGCAAGCTGGCATAGGGTGTGTCTCTTAGGGCTTCCCATATCATTCTCGGCTCTTCTGCTCTCTTCCCAAGTTCAGCTGTAAGCTATCAGGCATATAGCAAGGCTGGTCTCCTCTTGAGCTGCTCCATGGGCCCAGCTCTTGGGATTCCATGCTTAAGCAATCTTCTCTCTTAGATGGCAGGATCAAACATGGCAGTTCCCTTTTTCCTCCTCTGCCTGTCTATGTGAGTCCATTTATATCAGACCCAGCAAGGGGGCAGGGACTCATACTGAGTCATGCCTCACTGATGTATTCCAATAAAAAGCTCTACAGCAATCTTAGCAAGTAATCTAATCAAAGCCCCCCTCAACTGAATTTAATGCAATCAAAGGGTATCACACTCAGAGGAATAGATTAGTTTACAAACATAACATTTTTCTTTTGGGGATTCATAAAATCTCAAACTGCCACAGGGGGTATGTGATTTTTTCTTTTGGACCAAGGAAAACATTCAAAATTTTACTGAGGTGATGACTGCACAACTCTGTGATGAAAATGAGAGTCGCTGAGTGTACATTTTGGATAGATTTTACAAGGCATGAGACTATAACACAGTGAACCATGTGGTAGAAGATGGACTGTCATTAACAGTACAAAATATAAGAGTGTTCTCTCATGAACTATAACAATTGTACAATACTGATACATGTTGTTAATAATAGGGGGTATATGGAAAAAATATACCAAATATAAACTATGGACCACAATTAGTGTAATAGTCTGATGATGTTCTTTCATAATCTGTAACAAATATTCCACAATAATATAAGATGTTGGTGGAAGGGTGATATATGAGGATTCTGCACATTATGCATATTGTTTTGTAATCTCACAACTTGTCTAATAAAAATATGTATTAAAAAATAAGAAAGAGATTAAAACATTCCCAGATAAATAAAAGTTGAGGGGGTTTGTCCCCACTAGACGGACCTATAAGAGATGCTAAAGAGAGTTCTGCAAGTTGAAAGGAAAAGGACAATTGACAACAGATTGAAGCTGCATGAAGAAATAAAGCTCTCCAGTGAGGGAAATGACATAAGTAAATACAAATGATAGTACTGTTGTATTTTTTATTTGTAACTCCACTGTTTTACTTTTTACAGGATCTAAAAGGCAAATGCATAAAATGTATGGATGAATAAGGAGTTTTGGATTCATAATGTATGTTTTAGTTTGCCAATGGGCTAATGCAAAGTGCCAGTAAACTGTTGGCGTTTATACAGGAGATTTATTTGGGTAAAAGTTTACAGGTTCAAGGTCATGAAAAGCCCAAATTGAGGCACCATCAGAGATGCTTTGTCAGCAAAATCAGCTACTGTTGATCCTGGCATGTTGCCATGTGGTGAAGCAAGATGGCTGCCATCTCTGGCCAGGTTTCTTCTTCCCCTCCGAGCCTCCTCTCTTAGGCTCAGCTGCTCTGCTTTTTTTCCTGATTTCAGCTGCAAGCTGGCATAGGGCTTGTTTCTTAGGGCTTCCTATATCAGACTTGGCTGTTCTACTCTCTTTCCAAGTTCACCTGTAAGCTATCAGGCACAGGGCTCATCTCTCCCTGGGGCCTCAGCTGTTTGAGCCTTCTTCTTTCTGTCACATGGCAGGATCAAAAATGACAGAGCTCTCTCTTCCTGTGACTGAGTGAGTGTCCATTTATATCAGACCCAGCAAGGGAGCGAGGACTCACCCTGAGTCATGCCTCACTGACATAGTCCAATAAAAAAACCCTACAGCAATCTTCACAGATAATCTAATCAAAATCCCCTAAATTGAATTTAATACAACCAAAGGGTATCATACCCAGAGGAATAGATTAGTTTATAAACATAATCTTTTTCTTTTGGGGATTCATAAAATAATCTCAAGCTGCCAAAATGTAAAAACATTTAATTTGTGATAAGAACTACAAAAAGGTGGGGAAAGAAGGGTATAGGAACAGTTTGTGTATACTATTCAAGTTAAGTTGGTATCAAAGCTAATGAGATTGTTATGACATAGGATGTTAAATTTAAGCCCATGGTAACTACAAAGAAAATATCAGAGACTATGCAAGCTCATACAGACAGAAATTAGAGTATAGGTTGCCAGGGGCAGAGGATATGGAGAGTTAATTTATAATGGGTGTAGGTTTTCTGTTTAGGAAGATGGGAAAGTTTTAGTAATGGAGGTGGTAAG
Organism: Tolypeutes matacus; assembly: GCA_026826555.1. NCBI lineage: Eukaryota > Metazoa > Chordata > Mammalia > Cingulata > Chlamyphoridae > Tolypeutes > Tolypeutes matacus. The sequence goes on from JAKSZT010037198.1 coordinate 7,628,622, forward strand.
GGTGCCACAATATTGGGTTTGTGATTAATTCCATTCAATAGTATGCTTGGGAGTGGTTGATATGGGAAAGTTTATGTTGTACATATGTTCCCACAGTTAATAAAGAGAGAGGGAACAACTAAAGAGACAATGACAATTAAGTGCAATACATGATCTTGGATGGGATCTAGTAAGGAAGGAGAAGAGGACATTATTGGGACATATGAAAAAATTGGAATATAGGCTGTAAGCTTTGTATCAGTTAAATTTCTTGAATTTGATAATAGCACTTAAGGTGGTTACATAAGTAAATATCCTTCTTATTAGGAAATGTATATGGCACTATCAAGTGTTCAAGGAGCATGCTCCATACAAACCTACACTAATATTTCAGAAAATGGATTAGTAAATAGACATAGATAGATAGACAGATAGATAGATAGATGTATAGATAGGTAGAATGTTATGGAAAATGTGGAAAAGTTAAAAATCGGTGGATCAGAGTATCTGGGCAGAAAGGGTATGTTGCATTTCTTTGCATGGGGTTTGCATTATTTTCTAACTGTCCTGTAAGGCTGAGCATATTTCAAAATAAAAAGTTGAAAAAATCAACTGGCCATAGATGTGTAGGTTTATTTCTGAACTCTCAATTCCATTCCATTGGTTTATATGTTTGTTCTTATACCAGTATTATGATATTTTGATTATTGTAGCTTTATAAAAAGTTTTAAAATCAGGAAGTGAGTCCTCCAACTTCATTCTTTTTCAAGATATTTTGGCTATTCAGGGCCCCTTAGCCTTGATATGAATTTGGTGATTGGCTTTTCCACTTCAGCAAAGAAGGCTGTTAGAATTTAGATAGGAATTGCATTGAATCTGTAAACTGCTTTGAATATAATTGATAACATAACAATACTTAGTCTTCTAATCTATGAACATGACATGTCCTTTCATTTATTTAGGTCTTTTATTTCTTATAGCAATATTTTGTAGTTTTCCATGTACAAGTCCTTTATAACTTTGATTAGATTTATTCCTAAATATTTGATTCTTTTAATTGCTATAATAAATGGAATTTTTTCTTTATTTCTTCTTCAGATTAATCACTAGTGTATAGGAACACAACAGATTTTTGGGTGTTGCTCTTGTACCCTGTCAGTTTGCTGAATTCATTTATTAGTTCTGGTAGATTTGTTGCAGATTTTTCCAGGATTTTCTGCATATAGGATCATATCCACAAATTAGGAAAAGTTTTACTTCTTCCTTTCCAATTTGGATGCCTTTTTTATTTCTTTTTCTTGCCTAATTGCTCTAGCTAGAAATTCCGGTACAACGTTGGGTAACAGTGGTGACTGTAGGCATCTTTTTCTTGTACCCGATTTTAGGGGGAAAGCTTTCAGTTTTTCACCATTCAGTATGTTAGCTGTGGATTTTTCATATATGCCCTTTATCATGTTGAGGAAGTTTCCTTCTATTCTGAGTTCTCTAAGTGTTTTTATTAAGGAGGGGTGATGGATTTTGTCAAATGCTTTTTCTTCATCAATTGAGATGATGTTGCATGTTTTTTTCCTTTATTCTGTTAGTGTGATGTATTACATTAATAGATTTTCTTATGTTGAACCACTGTAGCAGTTTGGCAGTTTGATGTAATTATGAATTCCAAAAACAGATTTGGATCATGCTTGTAAACTGGTCTGCTAATCTGGGCATGATTAAGTTATGATTAGGGCATTAACTGGGCCATGTCAGTAGGGCATTGAGCCCCACCCCTTGGTGGGGCGGGAATCAAATATAAAAAGGTATGGCAAAGAACAGAGTTGAAGCAATTTTGATGTTGGAGTCTTGAGCTGGAGCTCCGGGAAGTAAGAGAGCTTGGTGAGGAAGGAGAGAAGGCCCCAGGATAGAGACGAGCTGTTCGTCTGATAGTTTACAGCTGACCTCGTGGAGAGAGGCAAAACCTAGAGAGCCTCATAGTCTACAGCTGACCTTGTGGAGGAACCAGAGGAGCTAAGCCCAGAGAGAAACACAGCCCTGGGAAGAGGGGAACCCAAGAAGCCTGAACCCTGGCAAATGTCGGCAGCTGTCTTGCTCCAACACGTGGCAATGGATTTTGGTGAGGGAAGAAACTTAAGCTTTATGGCCTGGTAACTGTGGACTTCTACCCCAAATAAATACCCTTTATAAAAACCAACGTATTTCTGGTATTTTGCATCAGCAGCCCTCTGGCTGACTAATACAACCACCCTTGCATACTTGGGATAAATCTCACTGGATCATGGTGTATAATTCTTTTAATGTTCTGTTGTATCTGTTTTGCTAGTATTTCATTGAGCATTTTTGCATTGATATTCATAAGGGATATTGGTCTGTAATTTTCTATTCTCTGGTATCTTTATCTGGCTTTGGTACTAAGGTAATGTCGACCTCATAAAATGAGTCAGGAAGTGTTCCTTCCTCTTCAATTTTCTGGAAGTGTTTGAGCAGGATTTGTATGAATTCTGTTTGGAATGTTTGGTGAAATCATCGGTGAAGCCATCTTGGGCATTTTTGTTGTTTTGGGAGGCTTTTTTTTTTTTTTTTTGAGGTACTGGGAGCCAGGGATTGAACCTGGGGCCTCATATGTGGGAAGCCAGCACTCAACCACTGAGCCACATCAGCTTCCCTGAGTTGTTGTTTTTCATTTTGTTTTGCTTTTCTTTGTTGTTTTTTTTTGGAGGCACTGAGAACTAAACCTAGGATCTCCCATGTGGGAAGCAGGTGCTCAACTGCTTGAGCCACATCTGCTCCCCGAGGTTTTTGATAACTGATTCAATCTGTCTACTTGTTATTGTTTGTAGAGATCTCCTATTTTTTCTTGAATCACTGTAGGGAGTTGGTGTATTTCTAGGAATTTGTCCATTTCACCTCACCTATCTCATTTGTTGATGTACAGTTGTTTATAGTATCCTCTTATAATCCTTTTCATTTCTGTGGGTTTGGGAGTAATGTTCTCCCTTTCATTTCTGATTTTATTTATTTGCATCTTCTCTCTTTTCTTCTTTGTAAGTTTAGCTAAAATTTTTTGCTTTATTGATCTTTTCAAAGAACAACTTTTGGTTTTGTTGATTCTCTTACTGTTTTTTAATTCTTTATTTCATTTCTCTGCTTTAATCTCTGTTATTTCCTTCCTTCTGCTTGCTTTGGGTTTAGTTTGCTCTTCTTTTTCTAGAACCTCTAGTTTTGAGGTTAGGTCTCTGGTTTAAGATCTTTCTTCTTTTTCAATGTAAGCATATAGAGCCACAAATTTCCTTCTCAGCAGTGCTTTTGCTGCAGCCCATAAGTTTTGTTATGTTCTGTTTTTGTTTTCATTTGCATTAAGGTGTTTCCTAATTTCCTTTGTGATTTCTTCTTTGATCTATTTCTTATTTAATTTCCATAGGTTTGTGAATTTTCCCTTTCTTCATCTGTTATTGATTTCTAGTTTCATTCCACTGTGGCCAGAGAAAATACATTGTATGATTTAAATATTTTTTAATTTATTGAGACTTGTTTTGTGACCTAACATATGGTCTATCTTGGAGAATGACCCATGTGTACTAGAGAAGAATGTGTATTTTTCTGTTGTTGGGTGAAATGTTGTATTTATATCTGTTAAGACTAGTGAGCTCTGAGTATCATTCAAGTCTTCTATTTCCTTATTGATTTTCTGTCTAGATATTCTATCCATTATTGGAAGGTGTGTATTGAAGTCTCCTATCATTAATGTAGAACCATTTATCTCCCTTCACATCTGTCAATATTTTCTTCATATATTTTGGAGCTCTGCCATGGTGTGCACATATGTTTATAATTGTTATGTCTTCTTGTTGAATAGACCCCTTTATCAGTATATAATGACCTTCTTTGTCCCTCATAACAGTTTTTGCCTTAAAGTCTATTTTATCTGATATTAGTATAGCTACTCCAGTTTTCTTTTGATTATTCCTTGCATTTTATAGTTTTTCATCCTTTCACTTTTAACCTACTTATGTCTATGGATTTAAGGTGAGTATCTTGTAAACAGTATATAGTTGGGTCATGCTTTTTATCCATTCTGCCGATCTCTGCTTTTTGATCCATTTACATTTATAGTGACTACTGATAATGCAGGATACTCTTTTTCTGTTTTGCTGTTTGGTCTTTATAAGTCATACTTTTTTGACCCTTAGTTCTTCTGTTAATACCTACTTTTTTATTTACTTGGTTTTTTGTATTGTACCATTTTGAGTTCCTTCTCAGTTCTTTCTGGATATATTTTCCATATATTTTGTTTGTGGTTACTGTTGGGTTAAAATTTATATTCTAAATCTGTAATGATCATATTTGATTTGATACCAAATTAATTTCAATAGTATACACAATTACTGTTTCTATACCTTTTTTTTGTGTTTGTTACAAATTATATTTTTGTACTACTTTTTTTTTTTTTTTAAGATTTTTATTTATTTATTCATTTATCCTCCCCTTGCTGCTTGTGCTCACTGGGTCAGCTAACCACGCCGTGCGGGCGGGCTTGCCTTCACCAGGAGGGCCTGGGAACCGAACCCGGGGCCTCCCATATGGTAAACGGGAGCCCTACTGATTGAGCCACAGCCGCTTCCCTGCTACTACTTTTTAAGCATTTGCTTTTTAGCCTATGAGAAGTAAGAAGTGGAGTAACATACCGAAAATTACAATACAATAATACAGGAATTTACAGTTACCCATGTCATTGAGATCAATGATAAATAATGGAGATCTTTATTTCTTCATGTGGTTTAGCTTTGTTGTCCATTGTCCTTTCCTTTCAACTTACAGAATTCCCTTTAGCATCTCTTATAAGGCAGGTGTAGTGAGGACAAACTCCCTTAGCTTTTGTTTACCTGGGAATGTCTTAATCTCGCCCTCATTTTTGAAAGACAGTTTTGCTGGATATAAGAATTCTTATCAATTTTTTGCTTTCAGCACTTTAAATATGTCTTCCCACTGCCTTCTTGCTTCCATGGTTTCTGATGAGAATTTGGCACTTAATCTTATTGCAACTCCCTTGTACATAACTAATTGCTTTTCTCTATCAGCTTTCAGCACTCTCTCCTTGTCCTTGGCATTGGGCAATTTGATTACTATATGTCTGGGCATGGCTTTCTGAATTTATCCTCTTTGGGGTTCACTGGGCTTCTTAAATGTGCATATTCATGTCTTTTGTTAAATTTGGGAAAATTTTCACCATTATTTCTTTGAATAGTCCTTCTGCCCCTTTCTTTCTTCTACTTCTGGGACTGTCATAATGCATACATTGGTATGCTCGATGGTGTCCCACAGGTCTCTTAGTCTCTGTTCACTCTCTTAAAAATCTTTTTTGTTTCTGATCCTCATCCTGAATCATTTCAATTGTCTTGTCTTTAAGATGACTGATTCTTTCTTCTGACAGCTCTACTCTACTGTTGGAACCCTCTAGAGAACTTTTCATTTTAGTTATTGTGGGTCTTCAATTCCAGTAGTTCTGTTTAGTTTCTTTTTAAGATTTCTATCTATTCATTGAGTCTCATATTGTTCATTCATTGTTTTCCTCATATCCTTTAGTTTATTCTCTGCTTTTTTTTCCTGTTATCTCCTTGGGATATGGAGGATTTGTTTTTTTTAAAGTTTTTGGTGTGTCCAAAGTTTTTTCTTCTTTGTTGATGGTTTCTGGATTTTTATCTCATTCCTTTGAATGGGCCACCATTTCCTCTTTCTTTGTTTGTCCTGTCATCTTTTGTTGTACACAGCACTTTAATATTTTAAAGTGTTAACTCTGGGTTTTCATCCCTGAGCTGACTGTTCCTTAGGTTTGTACTCAGTTAGTGATATGCTAGAGACTTCCTTGAGTACCAGGATCTAACAAGGACAAACCAATACAGAAATAACCTTTCATAGTCTTTGCAAATTGGCTCTGCTTTGGCTGGTGTTCTCCTTCAGGGTTTAGTCCTCCTGTCAAGAAGCTCAGCCAGTGATAGATGTGAAGTGCAGGGTCCTTTCCATCTTTTTTTGAGCCTGAGTCTTGCCTTGCATTTGTGCTTTCTCAAGGCCATAGGAATTCTTCCATTCACAGGAATTTGAATGTACCTTTTACTCCCTATGAAATAGACTTTCTCTCTCCCCCTCCAAGTGCTCTTGTATGTATGTATGACTAAAATTGATAATCTTTGGTTCCAGGCTGCTTTGATTTAATTGTTTTCTTATACTGCTTTAGCTATCTGTAAGTTGCTTCTGCCTGTAGGACATGCTCTTGGACAGTGAAATGGTGAGGATTTTTCTGTTCAGTCTTTCAAGTTGCCCCCTAATAGATTGACACTGACCCACAGGCATCATAGTATGCACATAGGGGTTACTTTGCTCCCTCTGGAACAGGGCCAGGGACCCACATTGGGAGTGCAGAGTGGTCCTACATTGTCCTTTGGAGTCAGTGGGGGTGGGGTGGGGCCAGGAAGGGTGCCATGAGCTTTTCCTATCAATTTTTAAAGCTCAGTTTTCTTGATTTGGCACTTGTCTAGTTATTGAAACCCTTTAACTGTTTTCCAGGGTTATTAGGAAGAGGGTTTTTGCTGGTTGTTTATGATTCTGTGGGGAAAGGCATCTTGCAGTCTTACGCTGTCATCTTGGTTCAAAGCAAATGATTTTAATATCAAAGTATATTGATATTAGTAAATTAATAAGCCCTTGAATATTTTTTTTTGCATAAGTGACTCTCTTGTTGACCATAGTGCAAAAATCAAACATGAAACAAAGGATATTTATATGATGCTATTATACACTTTTTGTTAGAAAAATTGTGTCTCCCCCAACAAAAATATTTGAGTTGTTTAAAGGTATAGCACATGGTTGTGATGATTAACTTAATTAAAAAGACAAAACAAACATATTTCATAAATTTAAATTTCATTTTTAAAAGACAAAGACCTCATCAAATGTTTTCTCTCAGCTATTTGCTATGGGATTTTGCTCTTTTTTTCAGGATCTGATCCTTAGTTTACAAATGAGAACATTGTGGTCATAGGTCTGATGCCCCCTAGAACTGTGGGTGGGTAGTGGTATTTTGCACCTAGGCCTTGCCACCTTCTTGGTCTTATCTCTGATAATTTGCCCCTTCAAACCTGACCCAGATTGAACCCCAAACCTTCAGGAACTGACTGGATAGCTGGTTTATTGATGTGAAAAACTAATTTGAGCCAAAGGGCTTATGAAAGACAATGGTTCAAACAGTTACACATTTCTGAAAATAGCTTTGTTTGAACAGCAGCCCTCAATGCCTAAGAGACATTCTACGAGGTGAATATGGGAGAGGTTTGGGGATTGTTTGAAGAATGATTATGGGCAGGAGGGCCTTTTCTGCCACCTGTAAGTCCTCTCTTTTTGTCCATTACAGAAAGTCAGCTCTGCTCTTAGTTGCACCAATTCTGACACCTTTTGTGTTTCTCTGGGGTAGGATCTTTGAACACTCATCCCCACATTGACATTTGGTCTCTAACCACCCCACAGACCAAGAATGGCAAATAGATTTCATCTCACATGCCAGTTCAGATCCACTGTGAGTGACCAACTCTACCACTATAATGAGAAAGTGTCTGGGGCTATACCTGGTTCAGCAGGAAAGATTGTATTGATTGATTAATCATGTCTGTCATGGTCACTAGAGGTGGGGTGTTGGCATACATACCACATACTTGCTATCCTTGTCCTAGATTTTGCCATGGCAATGGATATTCCTGCATCACATTAGGGAAGTAAGTTGTCATAATTTAGCCCTTGCTCTCGACAGCTCACCAAGGCTTAGGGTTTACTACTGAATTCTCAGGACCCCTACAGTAACTGTGTACACCTTATATATATGATTATGACTGTGTAAATAAGATTAGTAGTACCATCTTAGTGTATAAACACAGAGTGGCTTATTACCCCTACTGATTAAGCTAAATACAATTGATTTTATGAAGGGGCATTCATTAGGGAGGCTTGTTATAGAGAACCAAGGTATGAAATTGTCAAATACTGTTCTAGATACAAAGAATATTTCAGATTTGGTCATTCATCCTTTAAAACGCACCAAGAATAGACATTACTGGGCAGCTCAAGCTTAAGGAAGATATTATCATTTTTTCCCCCTGTCACTTCCAACACTATGTGCTTTAATACCTTCTGTGATGTTAGGGAAACTTGAGCAACTTTCAGAGTTAGGATCTTCAGGAACAATTCTGCTATAACCCCTGTTCCCGCCCCACCAGGTGAAAACTGTAAGGGCTAAAGATTCTTATTTTAGCTGATACATACAAGAACATTAAGAAGTAAAGCTCTTTGCTGTTCTAGCTGGCTTCATACCCGAGCCTCAAGGTCCCTAAATGAATGAAATGTGCCTCATCAAGGTGTAATCTTTATAAAGCCTGTGCCCCTGTGGATGATCTCAGAGCACTGTTATGGGTAAAATAATACAGCATAGCGTTCAAAAGTTATTTCTAAATATCTCAGCCCTTTACTTGCTTTTCTTGAGCTCTGCAAGGGGAGATAAGGAGAACACAGCAATACATCTTTAAAATCTCTTTCTCTCCTAACCATTTCCCTCACAATGAAGCCAGTCTCATGTCTTCCTTACACTAGACTTCACAAAATCCACCCATACCCCCATTAGCTCTAGCTTCTATGCCTCTTGTCCCCCTCACCAGCTCCTTTCTTCTGTACTACAAGGTCCAAAAGAGCTTATTTACCAAAGCAGACCATCCGCAGACCAGAGGGTGGGACAGGGAAGGTCAAGACCACTCTTAAGTGCTATGCTTCAATATGGGTTCATCAGTTATAACAAATGTACCACACTAATGAAGGATGCTGTTAATGTGGGAAAGTGTGGGAGGGGAAGGGAGTGGGGCATATGCGAATCCCTTATATTTTTTATGTAACGTTTATGTAATCCAAAGCGTCTTTAAAAATAAAATAATTGAAAAAAAAAAAAAAAAAAAAGACAGCTTTTAAGCATGGGAGAAGAAAGACTAGGAACCAACATATGAACTATTTTTCTCTTATCACGTATATGTCCATCCCTTAAAGATTTGCATTCAGATTGTTGAATCCAGCGAGTTACAACTGGAGTTAAAACTGTTTGTGGGGAAGCGGATGTGGCTCAACCAATTGGGCACTCACCTCCACATGGGAGGTCCTGGGATTGGTCCCTGTGCCTCTTCAAAGCAGACAAGCAGACGCTACCCCCACCCCCCACCTCAATGAGCTTGATGCCGCCCCCACTGCAAGCAGATTCCACAAGCCAGCAGATGCCACAGCCCGTGGGGAGCGGATGTGGCTCAGGCCGTTGGACACTTGCCTCTCATGTGGGAGGTCCCAGGTTCGGTTCCCAATGCCTCCTGGAGAAGGCAAGCAAACAATGAGCAGATTGATGAGAGAATCACGTGGTGGTGGTGGTGGTGGGGTGGTGTATAAAGAAAAATAAAGTAAATAAATAAATCTTAAAAGAGAACAACTGATTGTGTTGCAGTCACTGGAAAAAAGATTGGATTGATTGCACATTGGGGAATTTGCAGAGCTTCCTCCACCCCATTCTGGGGACTCCTTGGAACCCCATCACTCTGGTTTCTCCATGGGTTGAGAGTTATTGTCTGGGTATAGGTTTCAGTAACTGGCTCTGGGTCCTGCCAGTCTGCTCCTGGGATGTGCTTGTCATGGCCTCTTTCCCACTGGCATCAGGGATGGCTCCTCTAGATGGTACTTTTTGGGTTAACAGTCTTTCTCTTCCACTCCTCTATGCCCCTTTTCTGAAGTGGGTCTTCAGTTCATACATTCAGCTGGCAATTTAGGTCCAAGTCTATTTTATTATAGTGTGAGGGAATTTGGGAGTACCAGTGCACACAGGTGGGTAAATGACAGCTATACAGCCTCACTAATTTGTTTATTGCTTCTATAGCCCCTGGTTTGTTTCATTCCCAGAGCTACCTTTAAGCCCAATCCTGACCTTTCTTTAGGTACAGACTTTCAGGTGGATTTTAATATCTGTACCACCTCCAGCCACAGCTTCTTGATCGAGCCTTTCTTCTAGCAGTTTTCTTTTGTCAGGGGAATTTCTCCTTGCTTGCTGTTCCTTGATCTCAAACTGTTTCTTTCTTTTAAAAAAATGAAACCGTTCCTCATTATATATGGGGGTCAAAGATGCATGCTCACCGTAGAAATTAGGAAAATACAACAAAGCATAAAGAAGAGCCATTCACAATCATCCATAATTCAAGAAACAATCGTAGTTAAAGTTTGGTAAATTTTCTTTACTTTTACATAATTGGAAATACACTGTTTTCAGATCTGTATTCTTATTTCCCCCTTATCTTCTGACTCATGACTTGCTGTTAAATTATTTGTGCACACCTGTGCATGCACATACGTGTGCACACACACATGTGCTCTCACTGGGATCTGTGGATCAGGTGCTGAACTCCTGGCCACTCTGCAACCTCATTCACAACACTCTACATTTTGGCCCCCTTACTCTAGACCATTACTTTTTTCTAACTTCTGCTCCCCCACTCCTCTGCCTTCTAAACTTTTATGGATGTATACAGACTCTGGTTGATTAAAGGAATTATTCTATGATATCTAAAGCCTAACTTTAAACTGGGTAACAGGGGAAACACTATAAACACATAGAAGGAGGGCCTACTTCTACATAGTTCCTTTGTTGATCTATTTCCCGTGGTTTTTGGAACCTCAGGCTCTACCCTCCTCCACCTTAATTCAACTGCTTATTCCTGAGAGCCTGTTGTTTCCATATATTGCTAGAAAACAAGGTCTGAACACCCAAAGAGAGTTTCTTGTTATTCTCCTGTGAAATGATGGCAAAGAGGTTTGATAAAAGCTCAATGAAGTTTTAGTCTTGGATGTTCTGTTCTTAAGCTATAATTGCTGTTTTTCCTTTGACTCTAGAAGTGATTCTGCCAAACAAAAGAAACTTTCGTCTTCATATGTGCATTATTATTTTATAAAAAAACTCTCCTTTAAATGCTTGATTTAAAAAGGATTTCTGCATCATTAATGATTATTTTATTTTATCTTAGGCTTGCCCTGGTTTTATCTGACTTTCAGAGGGGAAAGATTCACTTTAAAGGTGAACTTTCTGGGATGTATATATTCCATAAAGTGAGGTGCATTTGATTACAGTAAATAAGAGATGACCATGAAACACCCAATTTATTTATTATTTTAATATATATTTAAAATTTTTTAAAAAGATACTTAGATTACAGAAATGTTACATAAAAATTGTAGGGATTCCCATGTGCCCGACCTCCCACTCCTCCCACAACCTCCCACATAAACATCCTTCATTAGAGAGGCACATCACCTGTAGTAGATATAGGCATCTTGGGGCTTTGCCACTAAGCATGGACCATAGTTCACATTGTAGACCACACTCTCTCCCACACAGTTCTGCATGGTATATGATGATATAAAATGGCCTATATCTGTCATTGCAATGTCACTCAGGATAATTCCCAAGTCCCAAAAAAGCCCCTGTAGTACAACTGTTTTTCCCTCTCCCTGCCCCGAAAGCATACAGTAGCCACTGGCTCCACATTAATGTAATTTTTTCCATTGCATAAATCACAATATGTCTATAACAGAATACCAGTAAGCCCACTCTAGTCCATAGCTCTTCCCCAATCCTGAAGAGTCTGAGATGGTGATGTCCACTCCACCTCCAAGTGAGAGGGGGCTTATATGCCATAGATAAATTGGATGGGATTATCCTGCCTGTAGCTGCAGACTATCTCCATTCCCTGGGATGGGCATTGTCCATCATCGTCTCCCCACTAGGTGTCCAGGGTGAATCCATTGAGCTGTAGAGTAGGAGTTGCAGCTCCACCGAGATTCCGGGCCCAGCTGGCACATGGACAGCCCAAAGACTCCAGGCTCTGGAAGTACACCTACAAACTCTGGCACCACATATAGGTTTGAATAGACAGGACAGATGGACCATGTGCAGGGAAGACATATTTGGGCCCAACTCTGTCACTCTCAGGAGCAAGGATTCCAAAGTAGTGCCCACTGATAAGGCATGACACATCCAATTTAAAAGTAATTTTAAAATCTAAAAATATTAAATCAAACTCTTGGTTATTAAGGTATATTACCTGAATGCTATATATTTGATCTTTAAAATTTAATATCACTGAGGGTAGCATAAGCAAGAGAAAGATTAAATGGTATTTAGGAGGAATTTAGGTTAGAGATTAGAAGCTTTGAAAGATTCACCAACGGGAGAAGCCTTATCCTGGACCTGTATAAGAGGGCGGGCAATCTGTCTCCAGTAATACACTGGAGGGATCAAGCCCATGGTTCAGTGATGCTTCTTTCTAATCAGTCATGTGCCCTGCAGGTGACTATGAATCTTGGTTTTGAGTATTTTAATTGGGACAAGAGATGTTATTCTAAGATAAAAGGAAAATAAATATGATTTCATGAGCTACATTTCTCTTGCTGTCATGTTCGCTCCAAAGAAGTAAATTGTTTCTGCTTATTCCAGTGGAAAGATCAGGTTCAACTTGCGCCCTTGGGTATTTATGGTTCACCATATTTTCTTCCTTTGCTGCAACTTGAAGTGACTGATCTATACATGCTGGAGATCCCCATAGAGCATGGGTATCCCAGGGCAACAATACATGAACCAGAAAGGGAATGAGATAGGAAGGGATGGGTTGACTCAGTGACTGGTTTTGCGGATCGCTTGCTTTATTGCTATTCCAGGTCATGATGGTCCATATGGGCATAACCTCTACTATTGCCCATATCAGAACTGGAAAGATGCAGGCTGCTCTGGAAACTAGAACCACTGTGCTACCAGCAGTGGGCAAGGAAGCAGAATGTTCAGCAGGCCAGAAGGCAACTCTAGCTCTGTGAGGGCAGGCTCTTCCCCCCACACTGTATTACTGAATTACTAAAGGTGGTTTCTTCTTCCATGGCCAATGTTGGCCATTTCCTCAAGGGTCTTGGCTGAGCCTCTTAGTAGAAGCTCTAGACATTCAACATTAGAGCGTTATGAGTCTCTGCACAACAGAGGTCCGGCTCTGCAACCCTGACTAGGTTCTTGGGCCAGGACTGGCTATGGAAGTACAGACAAAGGAAATCTGCAGACAGCATGGGGGGAGAAGGCTGGTGTTTTAGTTTCCTAGGGCTGCTTTAACAAAGTACCATGAACTGGCTGCCTTAAAACAACAGGAATTTATGGTTTCCCAGTTCTGAAATCAAGGTGTCTGTAGGCCACGCTCCATCTGAAGCCTATGAAAGAGAATCCTTCCTGGTCTCTTCTAGCTTCTGGAGTTTGCCAGCAATCTTTGTCATTCCTTGGCTTGTACAAGCTTCACTCCAATCTCTGCTTCTGTCTTCACATGGGACTCTCCCTTATGTCCTTGTTTGTGTCTCTCCCTTCTTATAAGGGCACTGGTCATATTGGATTAAGGCCCACCATAATCCAGTTTTTGTCTCAACTAACCACCTCTTCAAAGATCCTATTTCCAAATAGGGTCTTGTTCATGGTATCTGGGGTTAAGTCTTGAACATACCATTTTGGGGGACACAATTCAACTCATAACAGCTGGGTCAAGAACAAAGCTGATTTGTGCATCAGTCTGCAGGGCCTAGAAAGAAAGACAAACTCAGGTTTGAGGCAATGAGACTCTGTGGTCACAGAGAGGAGCAAGTAAGCTTGGAAGATTGGGTAAGAAGCAGCCCTGGATAGACTCCCTGAGGTGCTAGATAGGCACAGGGATCTTTTATGAGGCAAATCTGCCCTTACCCAGGTTGCTGAGCCTCTGAGGACATAAAGTCCCTTTCAGTAGAAGCTTTTTCAGTACATGTCTTCTTGATGCAGGGCCCCATGTCCCCTACTCCACCCTACTCAGGAGCTTGCTTTATTTCCTGCCTCAGAAAGGAAGACCCAGAAAATCTCCCTAGAACCCAGATAAGCTTCAGGTTTTCCTTTTCCAAGTAGGGAAGCAAGCTCTAGAATAGGCTGTGGCTTCAGCAGTTACCATTGCCATGTTTTCTCAGTAATCCAGCTCCCCCAGGCTCCCTGGAGGCCTAGGATTGAAGCCAAGAGTCATGGACTCAGACCTCCAGGAAGTGGGTTTGTCCTTATTACCAGCTCTCTGGATCATAAGCTTATCTCCTTAACTTCTGCGGGCACCCAGGGTAAAGACCTCATGCCATATGGTGTCATCTTAGGCTCCGTGAAGGTAGCACTCACAGAGCCATTGATCCTTTAAAGAATTGCCCATTGCCTATTTTTGATGCCAGGCATATCAGTTGAATACAAGAAGTTTAGCAGAATTAACAGCAGTCTCTGTGTCTGGATGCAAGATGGTTTTTAACCTACAATATTTTTAGGATGCTGCCAGTGTACCCCAAGGCTCCTTGAGGCAATTAAAAACCTGCCCTTGGCAAAGAAGCAGACTACAGCAGCTCTGTTACCAGAGTCTGAGTTTTTTTAGAACCCTTTCTCATCACATCTGGCAGAGATTGGGTCTAACTGGTGTGGAGAACGGGAGCTTCCAAGGGAGAGGGTCCTTTTGAATTCCTGGTTATCTGCAGCCCTTGGCACATAATAGGCCATGTTGGCTCATCTTGTGGCAAGGCCCAACATGCTCCCCAGAAACTTCATTTTCTTCCAAACCAACAAGATTAAATTTACTGGGGAAATCCAGCAAATTGTTAGGCCACAGGGAGCAATCTTATTAAAAGCTATCATGGTGGCCTGCATGGAGAAATTTAGGCAATGGGAGACTCCAGACCATTTACGTTTCCTTAGATCCTTGGTTCTTATTGCTTTCATACTAAATATGTTAAAATGCACCCACATCTCAAATTAAATGTAAAAAATTTCCATAAAAATGTTGAAAGGATTTTTATAATTTTGTCTTTGAAATTATTTGCCTATGAATGACTTATTTCATTTGCAGTTGGCTGTTTTCTCATCAATCATTGTGCTACTCAGGAATTCTTGCAAAGCAAGAGTCTAATCCACAAATTGTTCTCAAATGTAATATTTATGAATAATAAATCTAACAAAGGATGAAGCTGACATAATGTTATATTTTGCAGACAGTTAATTAAATGCTTGCTAATTTCACTTTTGCTCTTTCTTTCTATAATTTTTTTTTCTTCCTATAACCTTCTGGAAAGCTTGTGGTCCCGAGGCACTAGGCCCCTTTGTGCCTAACAGATGAAACAGCCCTGAGGGAATTTGGCTGTGATGTTTGGCTCAGGAAGATGTTCTCAAACATTAGAAGGTCTGTCATGTCAGAGAGGGATAAGACTCTCCAAAGCAGCATATCAAAGAGGCTGTCCCAGGATATGTGTGACCTGGAAGTGTTCAGGCAGAACTGGAAGGGTCTTTTGTAGGGGCTGGGAGGTTGCAGAAGGCCAAGGATTTAGAGCCAGATTAGAGTTCAGTCTCTGTGCCAATCTTACCTGTGTGACTTTGAGCAAGTCGCTTCATCTCTTTGTATTTCAGTTTCCTCATTTATAAAATGGTGTACCCCTGCTTTACTCACCACAGAGGGTTTCAAATTCTTAGTCAAAATAAGTTCTAAACAATGCTAAGCCCCTATTCAAAAGTTAGAGTTATAGCTCCAATTTTGAGATACTGTTAATGTATAGTGACTCCCAGGATACTAATGGAGCACCTAATAGTAATAGAATGGGAAGGAAATCTACGAAATGAGCCATTTAAAATTCATTAGCGATACTGCCAGAATAATCTTCCACAGAATAAATGACTGCCAATAAAAATGTAAGGAAAATCTAAAACACATTGGAGAATTGAGTACTCCCTACATTTAGTAAGTCATATTTATATAAAGGCAACAGAATATGGACTTTGAGCTACAGAAATGAAAGATTAGAATTAACAGGTTTAGCGCTGACATTGGGCATTAAGTCCCAAATTTCAATTTTTAAATAGGGAAATGATGTGTAAAGTGACTGAGTGACTAATGTATTTAATGCATGATTTCAAGTGTATTCTAAGAAAAGATACAACAACATACAAATATCTAAGTTGAAAACAAAGTTGTGATCATGGAAAACACTGTTAAAGTATAATGTCAAAGTGGAGAGGTAGGGGAGGTACAGTGAAAAAGTGTAGGCCACAGACTTTTTCTCCCCACAGATTTCTGTAGAGTTATTAAAAATGAACAATAAATTTGGCTGTGACCTTCCAGGTAACAAAAGCAACATTGGTCACCAAGCTAGTGATAGAAACAGCATCGGAATGCAGTCTTAGGCCTGTTTGCTTTTTTCTCCATTTAAAAAGTTGCTTGTGGTCATGAAAATATTTTTTACCTAGCATTCTTTTTCTTTCCCTCTCCACTGGTTCAGTCTAAGGGCACAGCCTTTGTGAGGGGAGTGAGAGCTGCTCCATGTGTCCAGTTGGCCGTGGAGAATGTCCACTTTCTGCAGATGCCAGGGTGGTGATTGCCTTTCCTATCTGCTGGTCTCTATTGCCCGTGCCTTACTGGTAAGGCTTATCTAACACCTTATGCCGGGTATTCCTTTGCTAGTTGTTCCATGTGTTTATTATTTTCTGTCAGGTCCTAACATCTTCTCAGAGTTCCTTGTTGTCAAGAGTCTTTGAAGTTACCTAATCCACCCCATTACTTTACAGAGGAGGAAACTGTGGTCCAGAGAGGTTGTGACTTGCCTGTGGCCACACAGCAGTAACTGACCTTTATCGAGTGTTTACATATGTCTCATTTAGTTCTTACAACAAACCCTGAGAAGTAGATATTGTTATCCCTTTTTATAGATGAGGAAAATGAGGCACAAAATGATGACGTGCTTTGCTGAAGGTCACCAGAAGGGTAGATGAGGGAGCTGGGATTCGAACCCAGCTCTGTGTAGCTCCAAAGCCTATATCTTTGCACATCCTATCCTCAGTGCTGCCTATTCTTGGTAAAATGGCGACAGAGCTTAGATTGAATACAGTTCTCTGGTCTCTTAGTCTAGTGCTCTTCCCACCACACTTTAGCTCTGATCAGAGAAGATGGTCTCAGGTCTTGATCCCTCTTGGGCAGGAGAAGTGTGCAGGCCAGTCCTGGAGTTTGGAAAGGTCCACACTAAGTTTGGCTCTGCTTTTTTGAGCATTGTTTCTCTGGCCAATGGAGTCAGGATTTATAGATGTTTCTGGCTTTCAAACAGATTCTTTGGCTAACCTGAAGCAAATGGTATAAATCCATGGTTCTCACTCATGCTATTAAGATGCATTGGTGTGGGGCAATATATTGTGAGGTGCCAGTAATTAATAGTAGTTAAAGTAATCTGGAACTAGTGCACCTGGGAATGTCACAGTTGGCATTTAGGACTTCTCTTCCTTTCCCAGAGCCTCAGTGAAGGGAATGGAGCATGCAGTACATTCTATTTGTAGCTAAATGGCCTCAGTCCCATCTTTGCAGTAAACTTTTTTTTTTTTTTTTTTACCGGGAGGTACCTGGGATCGAACCCTGGTCTCTCCATATGGTAGACGGACGCCGAACCTCTTGAGCCACGTCCGTTTCCCTGCAGTAAACTTTAATGAGCACATCTTGCCACCCTGTGTGTAGAGCTCTATACTTTATTCTTATTTTACAAAAGGCAGAGTGTCTGTTGTCTAATCAGGTAAAAGGCGGAGTTTAATATCTAATAAGAGAGAGGAGAGTCAACCTATGTTAAAAGAACAAAACACACACACACACAACCGTACCAGTGGATTGCCAACGAATCTGGTAACTGGACTCTTTGTTGACACTTGATATTATACAGATGGGAATGATCTATGGGCTATATATACAGCTCAGTCACCTTGTCCAGTCCAGCATGGAGTCCCATTCAATGAGTAGTAGACTAGCAAACAAGAATTATAAGCAAATTCAAGCATTCTTGCTGTCTTTTCTGAAAACACCATAGCAGAACTTCTTTTTTTTTTTTTTTTTCTTTACCGGGAGGTACCGGGGATTGAACCCCGGTCTCTCCACATGGTAGACGGACGCCGAACCTCTTGAGCCACATCCGTTTCCCAGCAGAACTTCTTAAAATCCTGTTTTTTCCATCCCAAGTATCTCCCCAACAACACAGCTGCTCCAAAGTCTCTCTTCTCCCTGACTTCAAGTTACTCCCAAATCTTTACTCTAAGTCCACATAGACTTGCTTGTCTCTCTACCTTCCCATTTTTGCTCAGCTCTTCATTATGTAGGTGACTTTAATTTTTCTTCATCCTCCATTATCTTGATTTTGCACAAAAAAGAAGGTCCAGGAGCTGCCCCAGAAATTAAGATAACTTCCTGCTTAGATGGGTGGAGGAGTGGTTTGAGGAAGAGACTGGGCTACTCACACTTTTTTTTTTTTTCATTGTCAAACCAACTTTAAGGGTATCTACATTGTGGCAAATTTAAAATCTCAAATTCTTCCCAGCTTATGCTCTAATGTGTGGGCTCCTGCTCTTCAGTCACTTAGATTGTATCTAGAACATTGACAAATTGCATCTAAATAATATTCTAATATTATTAGAAAAGTCCAGTTATACACCCCTGTAGCAGTTTGGCATTGTTTATGAATTCCAAAAATAGTTATTGGATTATGTTTGTAAACTGGTCTGTCAGAGGTATCACTTTTAATTGATTAAATTATGATTAGAACTTTGATTGGGCCACATCAGTAGGGCGTTTAAAAGACATGATAAAAGACATGGCAAAGGACAGAGTGGGGGTTTTGATGCTGAGTTTTGAGCTGGAGCCCTGGAAGTGAACACACAGGAGAAGAACACAGAGGAATAGAGAGACAGCTCCTTAGACATGGCAGAAGCCCCGGAGAAAGAGACAGAGCTGTTCATCTGATAGTCTATGGCTGGCCTTGTAGATAGAGCACAGCAGCTAAACCCAGAGAGAAACAGAGCCCCGGGAAGAGAGGACCCCAAGAAGCCTGAACTCTTGGCAGACATTGGCAGCCATCTTGCCCCAACACATGGCAATAGACTTTGGTGAGGGAATTGACTTATGCTTTATGGCTTGGTAACTATAAGCTTCTACCACAAATAAGTACCCTTTATAAAAGCCAACAGATTTCTGATATTTTGCATCAGCACCCCTTTGCCTGACTAATACAACCCCCAAACTTATATATAGTATATTCTGAAACCAAAAGTCCATAACTTGACATTTTCTATTGTTTTGGAATGTTAATGCTAATGCTTTTCTTCCTTGGGATTGATAATAGAGCTTATTGGCAGCAGAGGCAGGGTGTATGTGGGTGTGTGTGTGAGAGAAATAGTCCCTTGGAGCCTTTAATAAGAGAATGGAAAGGCGCTCACAGGGTTGATAAAGAATGATTCCAAAGAAGTAGGGGCAGGGTGGGGAGGAAGCACAGCAATAGCTGTGAAGGGCCCAAAAGCAAAATATTTGTCTTTATTTTAAAGCCAAAATGTGTAATGTATCAAAAGTAAGGACCTTGATAAACCTGAAATAAAGTCAGGTTACATTAAAAAAATCGTACTGAATTCTTAAATCTTTAGCTTCTCACTTATATGACTTTTTATGTGAGATCCTTATTAAACCCGTTGGAATTGACTTTACTAATGAGTACCATCATCTTATTGGCAGTGTTATTATTGCTAATGAGGGATAACTAAGTATTTGTTTTGTACCAAATACTATTGTTTTAATTTTTACTGTTAACATTTAAATTACATTTTAACCTATTGTTTTTCTTTCTTTTTTCTTCAGAAATTCAATATCAGAAACAAAAATTTCATTTCATTTTGGAAATGAAAGTTGGATAGTAGATTTTACTCATATTAAACAAGGTTCGTAAATGATCAGAATCAGAATTTTATTTCCAAGTCCCTCACAGCCCATATTCCCAAATGTGGCCTTGAATTGGTTGCAATTAGGGTAGCCTAGACTGCCTAGAGTTATGCTATTTGGTCCTGACAGCCGATACCCACGGCTATTAGGCCAAACTCACATGAGGAACCTAGAGGATACCACCAAGATTTAGAAAAAGATGAATGTTCTACCACATGTATATTTAGTCGACCTGCTGAGAAATGCTGACTGATAGTACAGATGAGTGAAAGATAGCACTGATGTCACACCTCTAACTTTCTGCAAGGACACTGTTGAAGGTTATAGATCTTGTTCTCTCTCTCTCTTTTTATAGTAACACACTAAAAATTTTTTTTGGAGAAATGGACAAAAGGCAAATCTCCCTTTGGAGGCTGATGAAAATTGTCATATTAGATGGGCTCTTTGGGAATAATTACTCCTTATAATGCTCTGTATGTGTCCAGAAGAGCACAGGAAATCACATGTCAAGGTCATTCTGCTCAGTAGAATATTTCCTTAATGCCACTTAATAATGAGTGAAAACTGATGCAAATAAGGCTTTGACCACCATCCCCACTCACTAGGACTGCCTGTGCTTGAGCACTACTTTTTCTGCCAGCGGTGTCTCCTTGGTTCAAAGGACTCAGTGCTTTTGACGTGATGGTTGATGCTCCTCTGCTGAAATTCTGTTGGCTTAAGCACCCAGCCGGGCTCAGGGTTGGTGCCTCCCAGGAGAGAGGCCACCTTGGCCTCCAGTGTGCCATAGGTACTCATAGGTACCCCGAAGGTAGGCCAATTTTTCCCTGGGGTCCATAAAATCTTGTCCTTAGAAAACCAATGGGGGGACAGATGTGGCTCAAATGGTTGGGCATCCATCTTCCATATGGAGGGACCCGGGTTCGATACCTGGGACCTCTCGGTAAAAAAAAAAAAAAGAAAACCAATGGTGAGGTCTCTGCCATTTTGTTCAGAAATTCTGTCTTAATGTTCAGAAAAATCATGTCCCCAATTATGGTTTGGAGAGATAATCAGGCTCCCAGGCAAGTTTGAAGAAAAATACTGCCCCAAATTCATATGCAGAGCAGTGAGTGGGATGCTCCAGGAGATAACCAGGCAAATTCTTACAAGGAATTTCATTAGTCTGTGTTTCCAGGTTAATTTACACAATACTCTTGTGGAATTGGTATTTATTGGGTGATTACTCTGTCCCAGACGCTGGGTTACATGCTTTATGTATGTGGTCTAATCCATGCCATGTCCCTGTGAGGTCGGTATTGTTTTCCCCTTGTAGAATGAAGAAACTGAGGCTTTGAGAAGTAGTCACTTGTTCATGAACTTACGACATGTAGTGGAACTGAAATTCTAACCATCTCTGACCTCAAAGCCTTGTTCTCTCTGATGAGGTTCCTCTGAAAAAATGCAAATATTTCAGATTACAGTTATCCTTTCCACGTTGTGATTTTCCCCATCACAGTTTCGATATATAGCGGGATGGCATAAGAAATTAAATGGGCATTTTTTTGGAATTTTGTGGAAGCTGCAGATGACACATGAAGGGTGGTAGATGACACAAAAAATTTAGAAACTCAGATATGCATAAAATATATGTGTAGTATTATATAATACTTAACCCAAATTTTATAATATGGTATTATAAACACTCCATAAAAGAAAAAGAAAGAATTCAGACTTCCTCTCCAGTATGAAGGGAGACCTAAAAATTTTATGAGGATTTTCCAGATCCTGGTGGTGCCGTCACCTAACCCACCATGATATGGAAGGGCGAACTGTATCCCACTGGTCACTTCAATATGGTCTGGGAACCTCTCCCAGAGCTATCTGACCAGCTAGCTGGGCACTACCTCTAGGTGACAATTGGAAAGTGGTGAGTTCCTTCTCTAGAGTCATTGAAGAGGATGTTGGTTTGCACATTTGCAGTGGTGTAGAAGAGATTTGTGCGCCTGATAAGGCAGTGTGTGCCAGTGGTGGCTTATGTATTATTGATGGCAAAATTTAAAAACTTCAATAGTTGTGAATTTATTTTAGCGCATATTAGAAAAAAACAACCAGTATGTTAAATTATGATTTCAAAGATATTAATGCTTAGACAAAGATAAGTAAAAATAAATAAGTAATTTTAAAGAAAAACATGAAGTAGATAATAGTGGTTCATGGATATACCAAAAATTGGGAGCTGATAATGTGACTGACTGTTATTTGCGAATCACTATGATAAGAAATGGACAAATAACCACTCTAATGTCCCTCCCAACTCTGAGAGACAGTGAGCCTAAGTAGCATATGGTAATTTTTCAATTACCCACAGGTTATGTTCAACAAAATAGAATTCTTAACTAGCTCTCTCTGCCATCCAGCATGTTCTTGGGGCACTGAATTTAACTATTGGCTCATATAGGCCCAGGGAATTAAAATTAATTTGAGTCTCAACTTAGCCAAAACCTAATTAAGCAGATAAATGTAATGCAATAAAAGTGAGGGCAAAGATTTTAGATGACTTAACTTTTGGGATTCTGAGGACCATCATTATTGGCATGTAATTCGGCATTTCTTCGCCAAAAAACCTCTACCCTTGTTTATTTTTTGAACTCAGGTTCTAGTCCCTGTTCTATCACCAACCAGGTTTGTGGCTCTGGGGATGTCATCTAATCTGAAAATGGGGTTGGTTCTTTCTGCCAGTCGTAGGATAATACTGTTGTTCCAATGTGGTTTCATAATATGGATTATCAATTAAGGGAAGTATTACTTTAGTAAACGGCAACTGAAAACAAAACAGGGGCTCAGAGCTAAGTCTTGGGTAGCGTTTGACTAGGAGGCACCCAGGGAAGGTGTGGGTTAGGAGTGGCTTTGACAGTGAAGTTTAAATGAGTTTTAGAGATAAGAACTTACACATTACTCAACACCAAGTACATTCAAGGCACTTTATATTCTACTCATTATCCAATTTTATGGATAAGAAAATTGAGGCTAAGGCTAAGAAACTTGCTGAAAGTCACCCAGCTATCAAATGGTGGACCTGAGACTGAAATCAAGTCTGGTGAGCTGAAACGACTGTGTTTTACTTTACTGCTGCTTAAGGTTCTAAATAGGTGTGTGAGTCAGGTTCTCTAGGGCAACAGACCAGACAGGAGATATCTGTAAATATTATGAGATTTTATAAAATTTTCTCACATGACTGTGGGGATGCACAAGTCCAAATTCTATAGGGCAGGCTGCAAGCCAGAAAACTCTGATGAAGGTCCTTGATTAGCTCCCCAGGAGAAGCTGGCTGCTGAAGTAGAGAGAAATTCTCTCTTCTGTCTTCTGAAATCATCACTTCTCCTTTTAAAGCCTTCAACTGATTGGACGAGATGTTTCTCATTGCTGAAGGCAGTCTCCTCAGTTAATTACAGATGTAATCAGCTGTAGATGCAATCAACTTACTGATGATTTAAATCCATAAATGTCCTCACAGTAACAATTAGGCCAGTACTTGCTCGACCAAACAACTGGGCACCATTACCTGGCCAAGTTGACACATGAACCTGAGCATCACAGTAGGTATGGGAGTGAAACTTGTAGAGTGGGGTTCAGAGTCCCATAAGTTTAGTGCAGTTGAGGAGTGGGCAGATGTGGCAGATTCACCGAGCAGGCTAAATTCAGCACCACGGAGAGGGTGACTTTAGCAAGGAAGAACAGATGGGTGGTGTTTTCCTGGGTAGACCTGCTGCATTTGGGGTACAGGAGCTCAGCACTGGCTTGGAGGAAGAGGTGCTATGCTCGGTTAAGTAGCACAGGAGGCAGTAGATAGCAGGAGAGCCTGGGGATCCAAGCGTAGCATGACTGGGCAACTGAGGTAGAGCCTAGAATGCCGGAGGCTCCCAGAGACTCCCGTCAACCAGAGGGCTGCCCTGCTGTGGGGAGCAGCTTCCCTGAGCACCTGCTTTCTTCTCAAGAGCAGTGTACATGTAGGGGTGGGTGGTATGCAGACACTCTGGTCTGATCTGAATGGCTTTGTGACTGCTTGGCTATGGAAGGTGGCCTTATTCTTTTTATGTTTTTTCTGTTTCCAGCATAGTGGTTAAGAGCTCAGTCCCTGAGTCATATGGCCCCAGTGTCACTTATTTACTAGCTGTGTGACCTTAGGCAAGTTAATTAACTTTGTGAACCTCAGTTTCTTCATCTGTAAAATGAGGATAATTGTATCTCCTTTAGGATTGTTGGGGAGATTAAAATATAGGTATATTTATGAGATAAATATAGGTAAAGCACTTAGCACAGTGGCTGGTTCAATAAAAGTTATTCTTGCTACTATTAATTCATAATAAGTATGTAAGATTAAGCCCTTTCACTACCTAGTGACCTGGACTTGGTAAAGCCTGATACTTCATTTAATCAGTGATACCACAATCAGTGTTTAATCATAAGTTAATTTGAGTTCAAATCCTTGCTCATAAGTCTCAAATATTTATGGAAATGTTAAGTATTGTGCTATTCTCAAGTTAGAATATGGTCCAATCCCCCTTTCTCATAAATGGCCCCTTTTCCTCCTCTGGGCCATCCAGAGGACAAAGGCCAACTTGGTTGATGATTGTCCTCCACCCCCCACTTGCCATACAAGTCGGCTTGCAGGCCCCTTTTTGTTGCCTGTTTGAGTCTCTGGGGAGCACTGAGGGTTATTCATAGTGTCGGCTCTGACCTTGTTGCCTGAGGAAATAGACATATTTTTAGTGTCTCTTCCCTAGGGTCTGGCTGAAAAGGTCATGTCTATTTTTTATGCCTAATGTCAATTTCTAATAAACAGGGTGAAGAACTCATTTCTGTTAATAGGGCCCAAGCAATTCCAGGGCATGTTTGTTTTTTCCCCTTTGGGATGTCATTTAGCTCATGCCCCATAAGGAAAGTGCTTTGTAAATCCCAAAGTAGTTTATAGACTAAGGAATTCTCAGAAGGAGAGGAGAATGAGGGACCATATCTAGGGCTGCCCTAAAGAAGATGGGTTAGGTGAGTTCTGGTAGCTTCAGGGGCATAAATTGGGACCAAATGAGAGGTAAATAGAGGGACAGGTTTTGGTTCCATGTTTTCTACTCATTGGAGCTGAGCAGGAGTGGAGTGGCATGTTGACAAACAATGAGTGCCTCACCCTTGAATGTATTCAAGCAAAGACTGGAAGGCCTCTACCAGGATGCTGGTGACTGGAGTCCTATGGAAACAGGAGACTGGATGAGATGGGTTCTGTGGGTCCTTCCCCTGATACGATCCAGTGATTCTGGAGTGAGTGGCAACAGGGACTCTTCTGCATGTTAGGGTTAGGCACTGAAAGGGGTGGACCCTCCAAAATAAGGTGGAGCATCCCTGAAGATAAACCCACCTGTAGCCACATTTTCCTGGGCTGATTTTGTGTTTCAGCTTTCCCCGTATCTTTTCTAATAACCAACAGGGAATTTCATTTGACTTCTGTAGTGGTTAAGTTAAATGGAGCATTTTTTTTCATTCTCCCTTTCTTCCTTCAAAATTCCAACAATAATAAACCTTTAAATTTATCTCATTGGATCTTAATCTGCCAGATTGCTTTTGGCACCTGAGAAAACTGAGGTGGGGCAGTTAAGTGACTTGCCAAATCATACAGGGAGTGAAGAGCAGAGTCCAGACTTGAATCTTCTGGCTTTTGGTTTAGTTCTCTTTCTAGTAAATCAGACTGCCTCTTGTGGGGCAGTGAGATAGCCTGTGAAAACCAGGGCACTGAGATGAGCAGGAAGTCATACACGAGTCCAGAGGCTACCTCCTTTAGGCACAAATCTTTTCTGATAAAGCACTTGCACAAAATATGTGCTCAGCAAATATTTGTTGACTTGAACAAAGCAATACTGGCAGTGCTAGGCACCTAATTAGTGGCCCATAAATGGCTATTGAATGAAAGCACAACTTTCAAAGGCTTCAGAGAGCCATCCATCAAAGCTCGAGTCACATTAAAAGACTCATGGCTTTTTCTCATTATGTTCTCTAGTCCTGGATTTGTGGATGGGCTCAATCCTGGGATGGTGGCAAGGCCTCCTTTATTCTCTGATGGCTCCGGCCTTAACCTTCATACTGAGCATGGATTAAGATAAATCCCTCTGAGCATGTTTCCTACATATCCCCTCCTATAAGCACGGGCATTGAACCCAGCAAGGGCCTGCAGGTTATCCAGATTGAGTCATTAGTAGACAACAAGCATCCCCTCCTCCCACCACAGCCCTGCAGCATCCCTGGCATGGGATCATCAGTCTCCTTCTGTGATCAACTGATTGCAACTTAGCTGTGATCAGCAGAGCTCCCAGTCCAGGGACTGGCTGGCCTCCAAACCCAGTGCCTTGGAAGCTCCTAATTGGCTCTACTAGTCAATAGCGAGAGACTCATTGATATTTTTGAAGTACAACTTCATACTTTTTGATGACTAGTAAATGCCATATTGGAGCATTCTCATTTTGCAGCCCAATTACAGGAGGCATATAAAAGGTATTTATAGCATTCAGAACTGTGATCTTCTTTCTAATTGTCAATTAGTCCTCCTACATTTTTCTCTGTGAGTTGCCTGGGACTCAGAGTCATTGTGATCAGCTATGAGAGGGAATTCAATCATCCTGAAGATTCCTCAATGGCTTGGAAGACAGATAATACCACAAAAAAGATTGCTGCTTTCTTTCCTTTGGTTTGGGGACTTGGTTAAAGAAATGTTAATAGACAGATATTTAAATTTTTATTCTGTGCCAGGAGTGTTAAGATTACTGACTTCAAGAGTGAGCAGTTCTAGATACATGCACATCAATGTTTGTAGCGGCATTATTCACTATTGCCAAAAGTTGGAAGCTACCCAAGTGCCCATCAACAGATGAATGGATAAACAAATTGTGGTTTATACATACAATGGAATATTACTCAGTTGTTAGAAGGAATGAAGTATTGACACACGGGACAACATGGATGAATCTTGAAGACCTTATGTGGAGTGAAGTCAGTCAGTCACTAAAGGACAAATATGGCATGACCTCACTGATATGACCTAAGCATATTGAGCAGATTCATCGAGCTAGAGTCTGGAAGATAGGTTATCAGGAGTCAGAAAGGGAGTAGAGTGTGGCAAGCCAATGTTCAATATGGGCAAAACCTATGATAAGGTGGAAGGGGGTGGTTTGGCAGTGGATGGGGGTGTTAGTGGTGCAGGGATGTGAATGGGTCGACAGTGCTGTACTGTGAAGGTAAGCAGGGTGTGTGGGGGTTGGGTTGGACTATCCATGGAACTGGGGGGATGGCTAGAGGAAGCAATAGTTGAATTCTGGGGATTTGTAGGTCTGTGGTTAAAACTACAATGGTGGGAATGTTCTTTTGCCAAATATGGCAGGGGAAGGTCACTGGTGCAGGGCATTGGTAGTGGGGAGATATGTGGGAAAGGGTGCACTTGGGACATGCTTCTATGTAATATGAAAGTATTTGTCCTGTCATAGGGTGTTATCTCAGTGGGTGGAGACCCACACAATAAAAAGAAAATATTAATCTCCCATCCTGGGGAGTCCTGCTATGTTCTCAAATAGAGGGGCAAAAATCTCTTGAGAACATAGGGTGTGCCTAATAAAAGAAAACAGACCAATATGTCATGCCCTCAATATTAATGCATGTAACTATGAACCTTATTCTTCAAAATTGAAACTTAATGGTTACCGTAGGTTCCAAGGGGAGGGGGAGGGAAGAATTGATGGAACATAGGGCATTTTTAGGGCACTGGAATTGTTCTGCATGATCTTGCAATGACAGATACAGTCCATTATGCATTTTGTCAAAACGTATAAAGGTGTACAGTGCAAAATGTAAACCATAATGTAAACCATTGACCATGGTTAGCAGCAACACTTCAATATCTGTTCATCAATTGTAACAAATGTACCATACTCATGTAATATGTTATTAATAGGGGAAAATGTGAGAGGGAAAGGGGGTGGGGTATATGGGAATCCCCTATATTTTCTATGTGACTTTTCTATAACCTAAAGCTTCTTTGAAAATAAAGTGGAAAAAAGACACTGGGGGAATATACAGAAGAAATTGTCACTGTACATGAAAGATAACATCTTACAGTAATGAAAGACACAATGCAAAATATATTTTCTTTTATTATTATTTTTATTTATTTATTTGGCTTTGTTTTGTGGGAGGTTTTGGATTGCAGAAGAGTCACAACTGTGGTAGGGGAGGATCACTGCTGTAGAGTGTCAGTGGTGGGGGGATATGTGGGGAGGGATGCACCTGGGGCATGCCTCTACAGAATATGAATGTGTTCAAGTGGTCATGGGGTATTGTTTTGGTGGGTGGAGACCCACACAATAACCTAAAGAATGTTGAATTTCTATCCTGGGAATTCTCTAATAGAGTGGTAAAAATCTCAAGAGTACATGGGCATTGTCTAGTGAAGGAGAACAGACCAATATGCCAGGCCCTTGACATTGATGGTTGTACTTATGAACCTTTTTCTTGTGAAATTGAAACTTAGCCTAATATCTATTGCCTAAAAGTTACCTCCTGAAAGCCTCCTTGTTGCTCAAATGTGGCCTCTACTAAGTCAAACTCAGCATATAAACTCACTACCTTCCCCCTGGTGTGGGACATAACTCCTGGGGATGAGCCTCCCTGGCACTGAGGGATTATTACCAAGTGCCAACTAGTGAAGCATTTGGAAAAGTCCTTGACCCAAAGGGGGAAATATTAAATACAAGTGAGTTTTTATGGCTAAGAGATTTCAAAGCGAGTTAGGTGGTCATTTCAGAGGTTACACTTATGCACGTCTCAGGAGGATCTCATTGACTGCCACAAACAGTGCCTCAAATAGTGAGGCTCCTGAGGGCTTTAGAGATATCCAGAAACTATAAACAGGGCAGACAGCTCAGGAATTCGGCACCCTGTCAGTGGGCCTTACTTTGGAATTTATGTTCCCCAGTGTAACAGAGTTAGACTCACTTATAGGTTCTCTATACTTGGCTCTTCTGCCCCTTTTATTTTAGAGGTTACACTTATGCACGTTTCAGGAGGATCTTCACTGGCTGGCGAGGTAAACAGTGCTCAAGTAGGGGGAGTCCTGAGGGCTCTAGAGACATCTAGACACTTACAAGCTGGGCAGATAATCTCAGGAATTTGGTACCCTGTCAATGGGCCTTACCTTGGAATAAATGATAACCTATCCCCCCAATATATTGGAGTCAGACTCATTTATAATTTTTCCTACACATGGTTCTTATGCCCCTTTTATTTGAACCTATAATTAGCACTATACCCATTACGTATGTGTTCCAGAGACTTAAATCTTCCAGCTGTTCATATGCTGGTTGAGCCCTGAATCTCAGCAGAGTTGTAGGTAACACCTGCTCTCCAGTTCATCAGACTCACCCAGGACAACTAACAAAAGGATGATGATGGACAACGCCCATCCCTCCAAAAACAGAGGCTATCTACATCTACAAGCAAGACAGTTCCATCCATCTGCCCCATGGGATCTGTAGCAGTTTGATATTGTTTATGAATTCCAAAAATAGATATTGGATTATGTTTGTAAACTGGCCTGACCCTCTGGGTGGAAAAAGGGAAGAATAGGTGTAACATGGGGCAGTTTTGGGACATTGGAATTGTTCTGTATGACATTGCAATGACAGATACAGGTCATTATTATTATACATTTTGTCAATCCTATATAATTATGCTGTGCAAAGTGTAAACCATAATGTAAACTATAGACCATGTTTAGTTGCAGTGCTTCAAAATGTATTCATCAGGGAAGCGGCTGTGGCTCAATCAGTAGGGCTCCCGTTTACCATATGGGAAGCCCCGGGTTCGGTTCCCGGGGCCTCCTGGTGAAGGCAAGCCCGCCCACAAGGCGTGGTTAGCTGACCCAGCGAGCACAAGCAGCAAGGAGGGGATAAATGAATAAATAAATAAAATCTTTAAAAAAAAAACAAACAAACAAAAAACAAAATGTATTCATCAATTTTAACAAATATAATACACTAATGAAATTGTTGTTAATGGGGAAAAGTGTGGGAGGGGAAAAGGGGGGAATATATTGGAATCCCCTATATTTTCGATGTAATATTTATGTAATCTAAAGCTTCTTTTTTAAAAAAAGAATGAGCAGTTCTAGGAGAAGAGTGAAAGGTCACAGCTTGGAGTTCCACCAACTTGTAGAAGATACAGAGACAGTTACCCAATCTAGAGGAGTGGAGAGACAAGACCCCAGGTTTAGATAGTGGTTTGGGGCCCTGGTTTTGGAGTAAGGGTAACTCAGTTCAAATCATACCTCTGTAACTCATTAGGTAGGTGACATTAGGGAAATCATATAACTTCCGACCCTCAATGTCCACATCTGTTTAATAGGGATGATGGTATGTACCTCATTGGGTTGTAGCATATTCTGCATAAATGGTAGCAATATTATTATAAATTCTAACATTAACTAGGTGTGCAAACTTAAGCAAATCACTTAACTTCTCTGGATCTCTTTCTCATTTGAAAGGCATTAAAGTAGATTATTCTTTGTCAGTCAGGGCCCAGCAAGGAGACAGAAACCATACCAGTTATTTTAACAAAAATTTGAAATAAACAATTCTTTTTTTTTTAAAGATTTATTTCTCCCCCACCCCCATTGTTTTGCACTCACTGTCTGCTCTCTGTATTCTTCTGTGTCTGCTTGTCTTCTCTTTAGGCAGCACTGGGAACAACCCTGGGACCTTTCCGAGTGGGAGACAGGCGCTCAATCTCTTGCGCCACCTCAGCTCCCTGGTCTGCTGCGTCTCTTATTGTCTCTCTTCTGCGTCTCTTTAAGTTGTGTCATCTTGTGGCACCAGCTGTCTACATGGGCCAGCACTCCTGCGGGGGCCAGCTCTTCACTCGGGCCAGCTTTGCCTTTCACCAGAAGGCCCCAGGAATTGAACCCTGGACCTTCCATATGGTACATGGGAGCCCAATTGCTTGAGCCACATCTGCTTCCCTGACATAAACAATTCTTAACCAGGTATTAGAGAACTGGAAAGACGAACAGGGAACACTAGGTACTATGGAGGTAGCAACTGCAGGAAGCAGCTGCTACAACTTAGGCTGGGAGAACGTAGGGAAGGAGTTGGGATTGATAAAACTTAGAAGTGTGGAGGAAGGGCTCTGCTCCTCTCAGGATAGGGTGATGTGGTGGGTGCCAGTATCTCTGGGGATGGCAGGTATAATGTGGCTGGTTCTGAGAAAACTGCAAATAGAACCACTGTGCTATAAGAGTGAATTTCTGTGTGTAGGGTAAAGAAGACGCATGGCTGGGGTTGTACTGACTTAAATGGGAAAGTAGCAGGCTGCTTCTCCATCCTTTAGGTCTCCCTCTAGCATTCCCCCACTGGAAGATCCTCATGGGAAGCAGCTGGTGAAAGAGTAACAGGGTTTGCAGGGTTTCATCCCCAGAATAACAAAGTAGAGTGTAGAAGGGTAGACTTGGAGCTGAGAGGCAACGGCTTAATAACTGGTATAATCTCTAAGCTTCTTTCCTGGTCTGAGTCTATGAGTCTGGTTCTGAATCCCATGCAGGGAATAGTCAAACTCTGTATGTGGCTCTTGGAGAGCCAGCATGGTATGGTGGCATGGGTTTGAGCTTTGAAATGAGACAGATCTGGGTAGAATCCTATCTCTGATTCTTACCAGCTATGGTATCTTCTCCGAATGTCATTTCTTCCTCTGCAAATTGATGATACAAAAACCTGTCTCAAAGGGTTATTGTAATAATTAAACAAGAAGATGCATGAAAAGTGTCAGACGGGGGTGCCTAGCACAAAAATGGTAGCCATGACCACTAT
Organism: Tolypeutes matacus; assembly: GCA_026826555.1. Lineage (NCBI taxonomy): Eukaryota > Metazoa > Chordata > Mammalia > Cingulata > Chlamyphoridae > Tolypeutes > Tolypeutes matacus. Next base: position 7,660,324 of record JAKSZT010037198.1, read on the forward strand.
TAGGAATTTTTGTTCGATGAGTGTCTGTTAATTGACATGCTCTCTTTGTTGGCTGCACAAATTGACATTGCTGTTTTGTTTCCTCCAATCAGATGTGATTCGGTGGACTGTGAAAGGGAGCCTGGGCAGCAGGTCAGCAGTGCCAAGGAGTCCCATGCTAGCTGGGGCACTGGAGGCAGCATTTGCACAGATATGCTCTTGGTTCTTCCAGAAGGCAGCACTTTACCCTGGTGTGTGTCTCAGTGTGGAGCAGCGGGGGCAGGAGCGGGGAGTGTTCCCCTCATTGTGCTGAGTTGGAGCTGCAGTGAGTGGGCTTCCTTCAATGCCTTTCAAGCCAGAGGCAAGAACTTGGTTTCTTAGGCATAAACTCTGTAGATTAGGAGAATCATCTGGAATCTTTTTCCTCCACTGAGAAGAGTTGATGTCCTCTTACTTTATCTGGGCGAGTTCTTAGACTAGAAATAATAAAGTAATGCCAACTATTCATCTTATTGTTGGTATTAATAACTAGTATTTCTTAGGTACCTACTTTGAACCAAGTATTGTACAAGGCCCATAATATGCATTACTGCTAACCCTTGAATCCTATAAGGCAAGTTTCATTTTCTCAACATTATATACAAGGAAACTGAGGCACAGAGCTGTTAAAAAAACTTATCCAGGGATTTCAAATAGTATAAAGTGGAGCCAGGATTAGAATCTAAATCTACTAGAATTTTAGCCCATTCCTTTACAATTAAACCAGGCTTTTCTCAGTGGTAATGAAGGTAGTTATCTTTAACTGTATTTTTTAAAAAGTAAAATTAAACAAAAGAAGGAACATGTTGAAAAAAAAAAGAGTGCATATATAACTTAGAAAATATCTGGACTTTTGGGTCACATATGTATGTGGCATATCACCAACACCTAGTAGGTTTCAATTTTCCCATTAAAATATGGCTTAAATAGCATTTATTTAACAGCCCCTGGTGCATCTTTACTCAGCTTCTCAAGAAAATATTTGAAAAATAAACAAACAAAGAGGGTGAATAGTCACAACTCAAACGGACTGTTTTGGGTATGATTCAATCTGCTATGTAGACTATTTTATGTGGGCATTATTCCAACAATTCTTGGGGAGAAAGTCCATGTAAGTAAAAATGTTCTCTCACCCCAAGGCAAGATGGTTAGGTTTTTATAGTGAAACAATTCATATAAAAGGTACATCTCTGACAATTTTTTCCCTTTCGATTTCTAAGCAGTTTTGAGATCGTCGGTTACCAGCATCACAGGCGTTGCGATTAAGCAGTGCTATTTCTCAGAAAGCCTCTGCACTTCTCAAAACAATCCATCCCTTTCTAGCATAGGTTTATCTAGAACAGGATTTACTACATTCTGCTTGACATGAGAAAAGCTCCTGAAAATACAGAATTACAGAGACAGTGTAATTTCACAAACTGTTCACAAACAGTGAAGTTGGTTGAGAAAAACAATTTCCAGACCATGCTTGCTTTGCCTCATGTGAAAGAACAGCACTGCTTCTCTGAGAGAAAGGGGTAAGATACCTTGTTGCTCCCCCATTGCCTGCTTGGGGCCCCAGGGCCATGCTACTAAAATAATTTGCAAAACTTAACAGATGAATATTCAGGAACAATTTTTTAGGGAAAATAGTGCCAAGTGGCTACTTTTACTTCTTGATATTAAAAAATAATAGAAATGAAAATCATTAGAAGAGAGTGTTACTGAAAAAAAGACTTGGCAGATAGATTTTTAATAGACTAGATAACTCTGAAATGGACAATTGGATATACATGAAATAAATTCATGACAAAACTCAAATATCAGTGAAGGAAGAAAGTATTTTTCAATAAATTGTGCTGGGAACAATAGATTAGCTGTATGGAGAAAATCAAATTATATCCTCACCTCACCCAATTTTTAAAATTCATTCTAGATAGTTTAAATAATCCATTGTGGAAAATTTAAGTGAAACAATTTTTTTAGAAGGTGTTTACAAGCTGAAAAGCAAAAGGAAAATACTGATAGATTTTTTTGCATTAAAAGATGAAAATTTCTAAATCATTTGATCTTTTTGGGGAGATAAAATGAGATTAATGTGTATTAAAATGCTCTGAACACTGAAAGTGGCATGGTTTAGAAATATTTGCAGTCACTGACAGGAGAGTATAATCTTTTCATTTGGTGGTTCCAATTCAAATTCTATTTTTATCCCAATTTTTCCTTGAGCATGCTAGGATTTAGTTAAGTAGAGCTGCTTTTTTTTTTTTTTTTTTTTTTTTTTTTTTTTTTTTTTTAACGAAAGTATAACTGGTAATTTATTCCCTACCATGTGTTCACAGCAAGCATCTATTACCTTTTTGAGAATGAAAGCAGCACCTAGCTAAATGTATGTTAATTCATTTTTTTAAAAAAGATTTATTTCTCCCCAACTCCCATTGTTTTGCACTCGCTGTCTGCTCTCTGTGTGTTCTTCTGTGTCTGCTTGTCTTCTCTTTAGGCAGCAGTGGGAACCCATCCTGGGACCTTTCAGAGTGGGAGACAGGTGCTCAATCTCTTGTGCCAACCTCAGCTCCCCGGTCTGCTGTCTCTCTTATTGTCTCTTTTCTGTGTCTCTTTTTGTTGTGTCATCTTGCTGTGCTAGCTCTCTGCACCGGCCAGCACTCCACGTGGGCCAGCACTCCTGCACAGGCCAGCACTTCACACGGGCCAGCTCACTTTTCAGGAATCGATCCCTGGACCTCCTATATGGTAGACGGGAGTCCAGTTGTTTGAGCCACATCCACTTCCCCTAATCCATTTTTAAAATAGTTCCTACTTGAAGAACCAGTAATTCTTTGGTGTGGATCCTTAGGTCTTGGAATTGCAGTAAAATTAAAAAAATTGTTAGGTTGTTGGAGAAGCCTTAGGATAAGCAGGGGATGGTGTAGGATGGAGACAGGCAAAGCCACAAAACCAAGGAAATGGACTAGTTATGAGTTGTATTTTCTTAGATAAAAGAGCATGGGCTTTGGAACAGGCAGATCTGGGTTGAATCTTGTTTCCTCACTCACTAGTGGATATACTTTGGCAAGTTCCTTAACTTCTTTGTTCTGTTAAAAAAGAATATAATAGGACCTACCCTTGTAGGGTTCTTGTAAGGAACAAATCGTCACCCAAGAGAAAATATATGGAACACAGGGTCAATGCCCTGTGGTAGTTCCCTTCCCCTTTCTTGCCTTTCTTTCTTTGTCCTTTTCTAGCCCAATCAGCTCCAGCTCTCTATCCAATTTATTTAACAACTTTACATTAAAAGCTTACTGCTCTGTTCTTGGCTTCTGGAAGGTGCTGGGAATGCACACAGGAAAAGTTGCTCTTTTCCCCAGCTCTAAGGTTGCCCACAGTGTCTAGAGATTTAGAAATTTAAGCAGATAAGTACAAAACAAGGTGGTAAGAGGGGTTTTCTGCAATTCTGTGCAGCCTCCAAGACAGCAGTGCCTGAAGTTAAAAAAAGTAACTGGGGAAAGGTTATCAAAACTATGTTCTGAAGCAGGAATCCTCACCTCTGCCTCCTAATTTCTGTTTATTTTTTACTCTTCTCGGAGACCTGAACCTTACAACTGGGACCTATAGGTAAGGTTTTCAGTGAGAGAGACTACAACATGTTAATATACCTGGTAGCTATTCCAACTTCCCGAGCCGCCTCCTGACTGATTGTCTTCCACATTCTTGACCAAATGGTTGTGCCCATCAAACTAGCTTCAACTTTATCCACAGATGAGGGGTGGAAAATAGTCTGATCTCACACAAATAAGAGTCCAAGTGGCTTTTCTTATTGTAGAGTGGTAGGTCTGAGGTCATGAAGAGAATCAAGAAGATAGTCACTTTCTCCAAGGTGATCCACAGGGGAGTGAAGCAAGGAAGGTAAACAGAAAACATGGGCTGCTGTCCTTGAGGGATGACCCTTGTTGGTAAGTCTGTTCTGCACAATGAGGGTCTGCTGATAACAGGTGACTTCTTCATCCTATGGAATTCCTGGCCTGGGAGAATCTCAATCTTTGGCAGAGAACCAGTGTTTGAGAATCTCTGTTTCCTGGGTTAATGTTTCTCCACAGCTGTGCTACAGTCTTTCAGTGGAGGTACTTCTTCCATTGCTAGAAATCTTCTATTTAGCAACTCTTCCATATCCTGAACTCCAGTAGGTCTTCTTGCAATTTCTACCCATTGATACTCATGTTGAGTCATCCGTCCTCAACTACCAGCTTTTTTTTTTTTTTTTTTTTGAGGTTCCAGGGCCAGAGATTGAACCCGGGACCTCGTATGTGGGAAGCCGGCACTCAACCACTGAGCCACATCATCTCCCCGAGTTGGTTTTTTTCGTTTGTTTGCTTATTGTTTATTTTCGTTTTTCCAGGAGGCACTGGGAACCGAACCCAGGACCTCCCATGTGGGAGGCGGGTGCCCAACAGCTTGAGCCACATCCGCTCCCAACTACCAGCTTTTTAATAACAATATGTAGCACCCACGGGGTCTTTTCTATGCATCCCTTCAAATGCACAACCTCATCTGTTGGGTAGACATTACTAACTGTCATTCTGCAGAGGAGGCAACTGGGATTCAGAGAGGTTCAGCAACCTGCTGGAGGTCACAGAGCAAGTGAGTGGCTCAGGCAGAATTTAAACTCCTCCCTGACTGACTCAAAAGCCTACACTTTTACCACCACACCATGTTATCTATTTTTTAAACATTTAAAGACAGCAGGGGCATCCAAGTCTTTGGTAGTGGGGCCATATTATCATTAATCTACTTGCATGTGGGCCAAATGAATTTTTAATTGGTAACAATGGCTTGGTGAACAAGTATTTGGATGTGGCTCAAATGCACATCAGAATTTGGGAGCTTTATTTATATTTATTATTTTCTGTCAGTAACTTCATAGTCTCTAAAGTTCAGGAAATTAAACAAGAACCCCTCATTTTTATGTGGTTAATTACACTCAGCTGTAATTACAATTGCTAATGTATTCCAGCCTACGAGCTTGGCATTTGAGTGCAGCATGCACACAATGATAGTGGCAGACAGGTAAATACACCAGAGAGCTCCTGTGGGCTACCTAATTAGATGAATTAGTGGTTGCTAAAGAACTCAGGTTGTCCACCTTGGAGGCAGGTGGCATGCTGGATTACCAGGAAGAGTGGCTACCAGGACTCCCTTAGTTTTCTCTTCACCAAGTTGGACATCTTTGTCTTTCCTCATAAAACACAGTTACAAAGCCCATTCTGACTAGGCTTTTCTCTAGCCCGTTGGCTAACATCTCTCCCCAAGTGTGGTATTTGGAATAGAACCACACACACACTCCTGCCATAATCCTACCAGCACAGAGCAAATCACATCTCCCTTGTTTTGGACAGCATGCCCCCACTCATGCCACCCTAAATAGCATCACCCTGTCTGGTGATGTCGTCATGTTGTTGGTGGCTCATACTGAGTTTGTATTTGGTACAAGCTCCAAATCTTCTTTGTTTATATTTCTGTGACACCGGCCCTCCCTACCTATGCCCTTGTGAGTTGGCCTTTTGGACTCAAGGATAAAACTATATTTATCAAGGATGGAAAATATGCACAATGCTCATGCCTATGAACCTTGCTCATGCCATGGGCCTTGGTAATATCCATACTCTTTCTTCTGAGTCTGGATCTGGCCTCAGAATCCTTCCCAACACAATGCTCTAGTTTGTCATTACCAGTCACTGGAAAAGGAAATACACAAGAACAAACTAAAGAGCCTTCCTTGCTTTTCACTGATTCATACAATTTTTTATTTTATATTTAGTCAGTCATGGCAAAGGATAAATAGGGGCACATTAAGAACCAGAAAACTAGCATAATGGCCAAAGCAATAAAGCTTGATAAAATTAATATCACAAAAGTTTAGAGAAATAGAAAGTTGGTTGCAGCAAAATACAGTGGTTTTTTATAATTTTTAAAATAGTCATCATTTTCTTACATATGGGCCTTATTTTGTTATAACAGGTTATATCAGAAATGTAACCCCTCACAGAAATCAAGATTGCTGTCCCCTTTAGTGACTCACTCTTTTCATTCACTGCCACTCCTTCCTGCCACATCAAGTTGGCTTTAGATTCAGAAGAGGGAGAAGAGAAGGGAAGTGGGCACGTTGCTCTTTTTCCTCTTTCTTATTCCAAAGACTCATGTAGCAGTATGTTGGTCTTCATTTCCCTTTTCTCCAAATGGAAAAGAATCAGGAACAAATGAAGAAATTCTAGGCTAGCAGCTGTTTATATTGGTTGGGAGAGACTGGGTTGGGTTGAAGTTTATAGTTTTGCAAAATAGTCCTGACACTGAAACTAGTCTTCCAGGTAGTAAATTAGTGTGGAATATCTTGTAACCCTACACGCTATTTAACTCCTAAACCTTCACTTTTGCAATGGGCACTGTGGCTCACCAGGTTCAGCAAATGAAAGCATCATTGAATTGATGAGTATATAAAAGGCATTTTGCAGATTATAAAGCAGGGCATGAATGATTTTTCTTTTAATATGCCATACTTCAGATATTTCAAATGCCTCATCCTGTAGCTGGGAAGAATTTCCTTATGTACCCTTTACTTGGTACCATTCTAATGTTGAGAATATTTTCAGAACCTGGTTTCCAAGAATTCTCAGCTTTCAGAAGTTCAGATTGCCATCCACCTCTCCTTTCCTTTCTGGTTCTGTCCAGTGGGGCAAACACACAGCAGTAATTGTCAGAGAGGGAAGAGCCACTTTTTCCCCCACAGATAGACAAGCTCCTGATACCCAAAGTAAACTCTGGTAAAGAGTTGGACTGGAGAACCTTACTTTGGCCGAATGTTAAAGTGCATGCTTCCACAATCCAGCCCAAATATAAGTCTTCAGATTCACATGCTCAGCACATTAGAGAGTGAGCAAGTGAGTGACATGGGCTGCAGAGCAGATATAAAGTCAGGCCTATACCATCCATGTATCAGGACTATAGACCTGCCCCACCCAGGAGAGACTTACTATGTGGGAGCAGGAATGGAAGAGGCAGTGACGTGACACACTGCAGTGACCTCTGGCCTTTAATAATGTGATGCTGCCCTCTAGCAATTGGAACACAACGAGTACAAGGCTCTCACCAATCAGATGAGCCACTCCCTTGGTGGAAAGTGAGTAAGGGGTAGAGATAGACCAGAAGAATCCACTCTAGTACCCCCAAGAGAGGGGAGAGGGGCCAGAGGACGTTCATGTACAAGCTGGGACCATAACACAAGCAACTGTATTCCTTCTCTCACCGGTCTCTGTTTTGAAAAGTAATGCTATTGAGCTATCCTTTGGAGTATGTCTCATTTGTGATCTAATCCAAGGATTGATGATCGGGGAAAGAAGTTTTAAGCTGGAAAGATGGTGGAATTTTGAATGGAGGAAAACATTATGGCTGGAAAACTCCCCTTGGATAATCTAAAGTCAATGCTTGCTTTATGCAAAGCACCACCTGTGCCTCTGTGCTGATGGTGCAGATGTAGTAATTAGCCACGCTGAAATGCCAGCCACATGCCTGGAATTTAGGGAGAGCCTTCTCCCTCCCCCGGAGTGGGGGTGCGGGGATTCCAACTTAAAAACAAACATATGAGAGGCAGATGTGGGAAGACTGAAAAATCTGTGACTACTTGGCTTGTGAAAATTGACTTTTGTTTCCAAAGCAACATTTTTGAGAAAAAGGAAACTTTTCTTAATGTGAGAATTTTTCTTTTTATATTTGTATTTTGTATTGGAATTCATTGTGGCAAAGTTTGGAATGAGACAAATTCAGGTTTAGAATCTGGCTTTGTCACCCATGGGTGGCCTTGGTAAGTAACTTCAGCTCTTTGAACCTTAGTTTCCTCGTTTTGTGTGGCAATCTGTTTCCTCATAGCTCCTGGTTAGGGTTGTGAAGATTAAAGATAATGGAAGTAAAGTGCATGGCTACAAAAGAATGGTGATGACAATGATGTATTTTCTTTTAAAGACACTATTCTGCATTGGAGCTGTACCATGGTGGGTGAATTTGTAAGCTTTGTTTGTGCATAACACTAAATCCAGGAAGATATTTGTTCCTTATGGAGTCAGAAAAACTAAGTCAAATTTTAAAATGGGAATTAGGAGATCATGTCCCAGATAAATCTTTCTGGTCTGTATTGATTTTCCTAGAGAATTAGATCATCCAAACATTTGCAGAGACATTGGGGACTGCATTGAAGTGCTGGATGTGGTTATTGTGACAGGATACTTCCCAAAGGGAAGTTTGAAGGCTGTTTTACTGGATAATGATATTCCTTTCAACTGGGGTGACTGGTAAGAGCAAGGCACTTGCAGGATAGAGATACAACCAGTAAAATCCTATAACCAAGCCCCCCTTTCCTCACCATTCTCCCTAAGAATCGATTGCCATCTGAATGCTTTATGTTAGAAGAGGATTTGTATTATATTGTAGGGCATGGATGGGAATGAGTGGATCACTATGTCCAGACAGGAAGGCCTGGAGGGGACACGGTTTTGAACCAGGCCTATTCACCAGTATCCAGGGGAGAACTGGCTGAAGATTCTGGCAGAAAGTCCCATTTAGCATCTGAAGGATATAGCTACAGACAATAGCACATAATCCTGGCAAGAAGTAGGTATTGGCTAAGTCTAATTAATTTATCCAGCTAACACTATGCTGGACACTGAAGGTTACAAAAATAAATATAGTCCCTGCTTTCAATAATGTCATGGTCTGGTGGGAGAAAAATAAGCAGAGTTACAGAACAGTGATAGAGATGTGGTGGGGAGTGAGCAGCACGTGGGAATAGCATCTAGCCCACATTGGGGATGAGGAATAGGCCATGAAAGGCTTGCCCCCAAACCTCCTCCTCCTTTTGGAGGTGAGCTGTGAAGAGCAGGTTTGCCAGGAGAAGGGAGGAAGAGAAATCATTCCAAACAGTGGGAACAGCATGTGTGAGATGTAAGAAAAGACGGGCTTGTACATAGAGTAGTATGGCCAGAGCTTAGAGTTGAGAGTGGAGGTGGGAGGTGGGAGTGGTGAGAAATGAGACCAGATTGATAAGCAGTGCCAGACCATAAAGGGCACTCTGAGCTGCCAGTGAAGTATTTAAACTAGGAAGGTGTTATGATCAGATTTTCCTTTAGAAATATCACTCTGGCATGTGGAAATCAATTTAAGTGGGAAAAGATAGTTGGCAGTGAGATGCGTTATCAAGCCATTGCAGTAGTCCTGGCCAGAGATGAGGGTGGCCAGTAAGGCAATAGCCTTGGAGATGAAGAAAGGAAGATGAATTGGAGAGATAGGAAGGAGGCAGAATTGAGTGTTAGTGAAATAAAGGATTACATGGAGAAATGTGTTTGGGAAGTGCAATACTAACAAAATTAGACAAGGTTTGCATGTTTGGTCTTGAATAGGCTAAGCTTTATTGGAAATATGTGAGATGTTTTTCCCCAACTTATTTTAATCTTATTTTCATGGACCACCTTGAGAGACAGGTATTCTGCAGAACATGGTCTGGGAAATGCTGACCTTGGGAATTGAAAAGGAGGAGAAGGTTTGGGGGCAAGATGGTGAGATCATTTATAGATTTATTGAATTTGAGATCTCTTTGGATATTCAGTCAGAGATGTCTAGTTTTAAGCTCTTTGGTATTTTGGTCTGGAACTCAGGAGAGTGATCTGGGATGGAGATAAAGATTTTGGATTCAACACATATAGATGACTGTAGAGATACTAAGAGTCAGTGAGGGGAAACGGACGTGGCTCAAAGGTTCGGCGTCCGTCTACCATATGGAGAGACCAGGGTTCGATCCCCGGTACCTCCCGGTTAAAAAAAAAAAAAAAAGAGTCAGTGAGGGGAAATGGATGTGGACCTCCCCACATGGGAGGTCCCAGGTTCGATTCCCAGTGCCTCCTAAAGAAGACAAACAAGAGCAGACAAAGAGCAGACATTGAGCAAAAATAACGAGCAGACAACTAGCAAAAACAAACAAGCAGGGAGCAGATGTGGTTCAAGCAGTTAAGTGCCTGCCTCCCACATGGGAGGTCCTGGGCTCAGTTCCCCATGCCTCTGAAAGGAAACAAAACAAAACAAAACAAAACAAAACAAAAACAAATAAATGGACAACAAGCAGACAACGAGCAAAAACAATGAGCAAACAGATGAGGCAGCCATCTCGCGGGTGAGGGGGAAGAATCAATGAGTGAGAAGAATGGGAAAAGGAGAGGAATGACTTTGGAACCATAGTGAGTATTAACATTTAAGGTTTCTGTATGAGAAAAGGAGTAGGGGACAGAGGGAAAAGGTCCCATTTAGGAGACTGAGAAAGAGTCATCAGACACTGTTAGGAGGCCAAAGAAGAGTATTTGAAGATGAATGATCCACTATTGTCAAGGGACATTGAGATCAAGAAGAATAAGTACTGAAAAGTGTGTTCTGGGTTTAGTAACAAGGAGGTTGTTAGAGGCATCAGCTAGAGTCATTCCAGTGGAGTAAAGATGGGCAGACTTTGGATTAGAGTGGGAGGGGGAGACAGCAAGTGATAAGTCTTTAAGAATTTTGGTTGTGACAGATAGGGCTGACAGGGGATTATTTTAAGATGGAAGAGACATTTATATGCTTAGGAGAAAGAGGTAGTAATAAGGGAGAAAGAGAGATTGAAGACAAAGATCATGGGTAGGAAGGGCTAAGGATTACTCTCAGTGACACGGCCATAGTAGGACTGGGGCTTGAGCACTTGTTTGAACCTAGCAGGTCTACATGCTGGTGATCTGGGGTTCTAGGCTGGGGACTCAGCTACCTGAACTATAGTGCAAGGCAGGGAACAGGTCAGGAGGCTAAACCAGAGCTCAGATGCCAGGGAGACTCCTCAGTAAGTCCCACAGGGTTAGTCTGGAAGTCTTGAAGTCCCTTCTGCCATGGATCAGGGTTGACTTTGGAACCTTCCAGGTGGCCACTTTGGTGGTAGCTGTGGGAGATGAGGTAGACAGACTTGGATCTTAATTGAAGTGTGAACTTCTGAGAACACGTGAGTCCTGAATCCTGCTCTCAGCTCTCACAGAGCCCTTTTGTGTGTCTCAGGTTTTCCTTTGCCTTGGACATTGCTTGTCTCCATCAGCACAAAATATAGCATGGGAGACTAAAATCACCTAACTGCATGATTGCTGGCTTTGTAAAATTTTAGGTAAAAGGAAAAGCATCATATCAATATACATTTTTTTCCCCAGAGAATGTTACATTACAGGATGTATTTCATTTAAGAGTTGTGCTTTAGACATTGTCCAATGTTCACAATAGCTACCATTATAGAACTATTCCTATGTGCCCAGGTAGAGTACAATGGCAGTACCGAGTAGTTGCTGCAGAGACTGTATGACCTACAAAGCCTAAAATATTTACTATCTGGCCCTTAAGGAAAAAGTTTCTAGACCTCTGCTCTGTGGTCTAAGGCGGCTTGGGCTGTGCACTGCATGGAGACCAGTATAAATGGTGCTCCCTTGGGTTGTGCACTGTAGCAGCCCTGGCACTGAGCATGTGCATTTGTTAGGTACAGGCTGAAGGTAGTTCAATGTGAAATGATAGTAAATGAGATTTACTTTGTAATACAAAAAATTTGGGTGAAATTCAAATGGCAGAATGTTGCTGATCTCTTTACTTTTATATGTTTTAAATTTTTCATAACAACAAGGCCAAACAAACAAAAAAATACATTGATCAGTGATGGGTAAAGATTAAGTCCAAGGTGAGACTGTGGGGGAACAACCTGGATATTGGTGGATAACCAAAACCAAGGGGAAGAAAGAGGTATGGTGGATGGCAGAAGCCTCTAAGGAGCAGGATGTGTCTGGAGTGATGGACTCTTTTAGCTTATTCTGCTACGTGCATGAAGACCTAACCTAGTAAGTTTCTCTGCTTCTAAACCACCGTATTCTTTGAAGACTTGTTTGATTAACGCAGCCAGCTCAGACTACCACAAGGAGAAATGTTGTGGAATAGGAAGTCAGTGATCACTCCCCAGTCATTTTGGGGTGTTTCTGAAGTGTAATGTGCACCCGGACCTCAAGAACTCAGAAACTCTGTCTGTTTTGTTTAGATTTCCCCCTCTTCAGGAAACCTACAATCTGGCAAAGGGGCAGACCAGATTGCCATCAGTAATCTTCTTAAAATACAATCATGCAGATAACCTGGGGCGTAAGGATTAGTGCTTAGATTTGGACAATACTCTTTGAATGAAAATGGACTGCCTTTTTTTATTTCACATCGTGTTTTCCCTTCCCTCACCTACTATCTTTAAATCCAAGTCTCATTAGGCACATATACTTTTATTTAGTTCAGTCTTAGGTATTATTATTATTGTTCTACATTTTCTACTTCTTGGTGAGGTCTCTCATTTCCATTATTCATGGACCTAATATGAACTTACAATAACATTTAGGTCAATTATTATGATGCTTGTGATGCTTTCCAGTTTTACAAGGCGGTACATTCTCATTGAAAATGTATTTCTTTTCTTTAATGGCAGACTTTGGTTTGCAATCATACAGAAAAGAAGATTCCATTGAGTGTTGTGGTTTACACCAACAGTACTTGAAACAGATATATCTGGCCCCAGAAGCTCCCTTAGTGTCAGACTGTGAATGAGCTGCACCTGGAGATGTGTATAGTTGGTCCCTGGTCTTTTTTTCTCCCTTCCCCCTTCCACTGTGCCTTCTTTTCTTTAATGATACTTAGTGAAGGCTTATTATGAGCAAGGCACAGTTCTAGGCACTAGGCATACAAAATCAAATAAAATTGTTCTCCCCTTTGGGAACAAATGGAGCTAGAGGAGTAAAACAATGAGGACAAGGGTAACAATTGCTAATAGAGAGGCAAGATCTGGATGCCAGAGATGAATAGAAGTAGATAAAGGAATGATATAAATAATAATAATGAAAAATAGTTGTGGTGGTTTTGAGTTATGTACCCCAGAAAAACAAGTTCTTCCTCTTAATCCATCCTTGTTGGTATGAACCCATTGTCAACAGGACCTTTTGGTGAGGTTTCTTCAGTTAAGGCATGGCCCAACTGAATCAAGATGGGTCTTAATCTTATTACTGGACGTCTTATAGAGAAGACCACAGAGAGAGAAGCCATGGGGAGCAGCCAGAAGTTGTAAGTCAACAGAACCCAGAAGGGAAAGGAGAAGACACTGCCATGTGATGGAAACGCGAAGGAACCCCAAAGACTGCCAACCAGCCAGAAGACACTGACTCCTAGAGGAAGCCTTCTAGCTTCTGAAACTGTGAGCCACTAAATTCCTGTTGTTAAGCCAACCCATCGTATGGTATTTGTTTTAGCAGCTGAGAAACTGAAACAATAGCTAATAATTATTGAGTATGTACTTGACAGGCATTGTGAAAAATGTTCTACACATGACCTCATTTAATCTACATAGCAAATTTGTGAAATAGCAATTGTTTACATCTCTATCATGTAGGAATCTGAGTTACAAGCTGTGGCCGTTGGGCAGTTTGATGTAATTATGAATTCCAAAAATATAATTGGATCATGCTTGTAAACTGATCTGTTAATCTGGGCATGATTAAGTTATGATTAGGGCGTTGAGCCCCACCCCTTGGTGGGTGGGGAATCGAATATAAAAAGCAAGGCAAAAGAATTTTGATTTTTACCCATAATAAAAAAAAAAAAAAAAAAAAAAA